>CM053792.1:219701190-220301190 GCA_028749045.1 Cupressus sempervirens | reverse complement strand
ACCATGTTGATGGAGATAATGGTCCTACCAAAAAACAAATAAATAAAATGTCAATGGCTAACACTCACCTAGACAGTAAAGAGGAGTGCAACTAAGACCATGAGACAATGTAAGTACAATAGGTCCTAGTTAGATACTCAATGGGTTACTATGTAGGGTTTGACATCATGTAGAGTCACTAGGAATAAAAAATCCCAAGCTTAGTATTGGCAGCTACACTCCCCAATGGAAGGTGCACACTCTAGGTAGTATCTCTTCCCAACAAAAGGTGCACAATCCCAACTTTTTAATTATCTTAAATTTTATTACCACTCACACATTTTTATTTAGTTATCACTTACTTAAAAATTCCTTTGCTAACCCTAGGAATGGTCACCAAGCCATGAGATAGAAGCCCTCCATGTGCTACAATAGCCTACCCATACTCATTGTTGTGGTTTCACAATGCACGCCCAATTTCTCACAGAAATGGTGACCCCTAGTAAATATTTTGTTTTCCCAAACCCCTATTCTAGGGTCTAAGTCTTTTTTAGGGTTTTTTGTGGTGTGTAAATCTAACTTGGCCCTCTACCTGAAATCCCCATGTGCAATAGATTAGAGTTTTAAAGATGAAAATTTGAATTTGTATGTACAAGGGTGCACTAGCGCACTTAGCACACCTAGCGTACTCCTCAAGATGTGCTAGTGCACTAGATGCACTAAGTGTAGGGAGTGCTTCCCTTTGGAAGTGCATACCTATGCACATGCATAGGTGAAAACCTCCAAAAGGTGCACTCCATCTTAGGCCTATTAAAGCTTGGGATACCCCCTCTCCTTATTTATTCTTCTGCTCCAATCAGCTACAAGTGCACCTTCACACCCATAGAGATGTCCCAAACCTTCAACTTCTTGCACACATAAAGCTAAACACTAAGTTAGATGGTGTGAACCTTGTGCATCTATCCAAGCTACACAAGGTGCACACTTTTCCTCACAAAACTTAAACCTAATCTAAACATCAAACAAAGGCATATCAAAAATGGTGTGCAATTGTACACCTTCCCAAGGTGTGCAACTGCACACCATTTTGTTTTTAAAAAGCTAAATTCTTACAAGCATAGGGTGTGCACATGCACACCCTTATTTTTTTTATTTTCTTAAATTGCATGAACACACCTAGTGCACCCTCAATCTACACTAAAAATTGTGCATAAGAGGCATAAAATGAGGTTTTTTGAGTGTTTTGATAGGCTTTTCCATTCTAGCTCTAGTTTTCTAGTAATTAGGGTTTAAATTTCCACCTTTCAGACTAATCTACTCATATTTAATGTAGATAAAATGGTTTCCTCCTTGTCCTCACTCGTAGTGAAGATTTCTCCAAAACTGATGGTCTTTAAGTTTCAAGAGGTCCAATTAAAATCACACTTCCATGATGTGCCATTAGGATTTGGGACATAGAATTGGGTCATATTGATTGGAATACATTATTAGTTCTCTACAACAAGCCAAATGAGAGATCCTCAATTATTTCTACACTTATTAGATGAGGATTGGAAAATGTGGCTTCACACCCTATATTAGCGTAATCTTCAAACCTAGTTATGGCCTTAGTGGAGAATTATGTTTCAGAGGAGAGAGTTGTGAAGAGAATAACATGGGAGATCATCCTAGACCTAAGACCAAAGAATATCGAGAAAGTTTTCCATCTCCCAAGGGTAGACCAATATGTAAGATTTACTCATCATCAAGCAGAAAGGTGGTATAGGGATAATGAACAAGAAGCTATAGAGATATTTGAATCATCATATTTGATTGATAGGACACCTATGGGATGAAAAGATGGACAATTTAACATGACTAGAGGGTATATGAAGGATGATATCAAATATTCCATTGTACTTTTAAGCAGGATCATGGGCCTACTAATAGTAGGGCACTTGAACATATGTATGGTACATTTCATCAAGACTATCAAAATGATAAAGATGCCAATTGATTGGGCCACAATACTTAGTGAAAATCTAGATCAAAAGATAGTGGTAGTTAAAACTAACTCTATATTCTATATGACTTCATATTCGATATATTTTTTAGCAAAAAGTTCTACAGACTACCCATGATTATTCAAGAGGGGAATCACACAAGTTGCTAATGTATGGCCTTATGTGGTATACCCCCAGCTAGTAAAGAAGAAGTTTTTGGATTAGAGTAAAGAATACATGATAGTGAATGATGCTTTCATTTTTGCAATCATATAATTCATTGAAGGTGATTATGCAAAGAGGATTTCTGTAGAGGTAGCAATAAGAATTACAGAAATAGGTGCCTACTGTATCCAATTCAAGATATTCACCTAGCTAAGGGTAGTGGGTACAACTAAAAATCCTAAGAAACTCCCTAGGTATCCATGTGATAGACTTATTTTGCTAGAGATTGCACAATAACTCTTATCTACATATGACAGACTAAGGAAACAACATAAGAAGACTTGGGTATGGCCCATCACCATAAGTCTATTTGGTAACAAGAAAAAGCAAGATATAATGACTTTTGATTTAGAATGGGACCAACATCCCTTGGAAGACCATAACTCCCCTCATCCATGTTTTGACGATATTGGAAAAGTTCAATACTTTGTAGGAAAACAATTTAAACATGAAGATGCTATAGAGGATCATTGGATGAATGTAGTAGATGAATATGGTATCCAAATAAGGGATTATTTTAGGATGACTCTTTATTTGGTAGGTAGTGCCTAAAAAGAAGGTCCCATTAAATGTTGTTTAACAAGACACTATAGAGCTCTTAGATCCCCTATATAATCAAGATAACATATATGATCAGTTGATCATGAATGTAGAAATTGATAGAGAAGAAAATGTAGATATCAATTATAGGGCAAGGCATATCATCTTGTTGACCGAGGAATGGATTAAGAATCCAATCATCTTGGACCTAGTTCTTGAAATAGTAGTCTTATAGGCCATAGCCCACATAGTAAAGGAAAGAGAGGTGAATGTTATAGTACCAACATTCAAAGCCCAATCTCCAATTAGGCTAAAAAAAATGTATCAACGTGATAGGGAAGTTGGATACTTCAAAGCACATAAAGGAAGGAATAAAATGAAAAGAGTTTCTTCTTAACAAGATAAGCTTAAAGTAGAAAGGACTCAAGCCCAAGAGGCAAGTCAAGCACCTAAGATCCAAGATTTTTGAAATGTAGAAACTTCTCAAACTTAGGATAATCCACAAGTGTCATTGCCAGAATAGGGACAGATTCCTAAAGAGGAAGCATAAGAGGCATCCCACCATGTTCAAGAGGAAGAAGCCTCTCCATTAGCCCCTAAAAGAGCTAAGACCAAAAATCCAATCAAAAGGACTAGAAGACAAAAAGTGCAAAGAAAAGTTATTCCTATTCCTTTAGTCCTGAAAACCATTCCTGAAGAAGAGGACAAAGAAGATGAAGAGGATAACCTTCCCTTGAGTTATAGGACTCATTTAGCTAGTGCTAATGAGGTGAAACAAAGAAGGAGTTCCATAGTAACACCTCCATCTAGTCCCACACAACCTATTCATGTTACAAATTTGGAAGATGAGCAACAAGAGTGGGTTGACATGAACAAGAGGGTCAAGGGAATGATGTCTTTAAAATGTCAAATTTTGATTTCATGCCTATAGGTATTAAACTCATAGGTGATAAGGTAAGGAATACACCAATGTATTAAACTTTGGATGATATTGGAGTCAATTGCCACTATTTCCTTAAGGACCTCTAAGTGCCCCACCATCACTAAGTCAAGATTTATCTTTCTTGGATAAAGGTTCAGCCACTCCTCTCCATCTTGTTATTGAAGATAAATTACAAGCTATGTTGAAGAAGAGCCACAAAACAAAGACCCACTACTGAAGTATCAAAAGAGGGGAAAATATATGAAGAACCTCACCAGACATTTCAAGATACAAAGGGGAGGACTATATACTCAAAAAATAGAGGGATGCCTAATGTTGATCTCTCATAGAAAGAGAAGACTCTAGAGAGAAGTGATAAGGTAAAGGGTCTAGTAGTATAAACCCCCTCTTTATCTAAGTATATGTATCCAATGGGAACTACTCCAAGCTATTTGAAGAAATAGGTGATGGTTAGGCATAAAAGGAAACTATATTGTAGTGTGGATCAGGGAACAAAAGAATTAGTTGAAGCCCTCAAGAAACTTGAGCTACCTATGGGTGATGCACAAACATTGGCTTTTATTATGAAAAATTGAAATTGGGAATTTTTTTTTCATATTGTCATCCCTCCTCTACATGAAAATACTAAAGAACTAACCCTGAAAGATTAAAAGATTAAGGAGATCTTGCTGGGAAAGCCTACTGTGGACACTACTAAATTGATGGTCACTATAGGAATTAAAGAAGTGTTTAACCACCTAGAACAAGATGAGTCTAAATTGCTAAGGCTATGAAAATAGAATGAGCTTATAAGAGGCTATTTTCATGAAGTGGTTTTTCCTTTGGACCTTGATAATCCTAAGGCAACTCTAGGTGTGGCACTTGATAGGAAGGAGAAGGCAGTTGCACAATTGGATCCATTTTTGAAGGCATGTCAGCTATGGTGGGAATTTTTTGAGGAAAAGGTTTGTAGATAATATAGGGAAACCTTAAACTATTGCACCATATGAAGTTAATGTAGATAGGCCAATTACTATACTAAACCAAGATTTTGGATTGATGGACAAGGTACATACCTAGGTAAAGACCTTCAAGCATTATCATCAATAAAGGGATAGAGGTATTGTATGCTCATGGATGTATATATGGGGGATGAATTGGATAAAATAGATGAATGGATCAATAATATTTCTACCAGTAATGAAGTAATGGAGACATTACATGTGGATATTCATAAGCTCAAACCCAAGACTAGATCATGGAAGCTGAGAAGTATTATAGTGATGCTTGCCTTGACATTGTTGAAGATAAATCAAGGGATAAACTCCTTTCTATTCAAATAGTTTTTGAATAGGTTTAGAAGACCTTTGAAGAAGCTTCAACAAATGAAGACATTATAAAAGCATTCAAAATAGAGGAGGCATTGCTAGAATTGGAAATAAAATTGGAAAACTTTGTGGAGACTTGCATAGAAGTGGGCAACTACCAAAAAATAGTAAAGGATAAGTATGATGCTTTGGATTTTTTGGATACAACCCAAGTGATGGAAATCATAGAGAAATTCAAGAGAAAAAATCCAAACATAGCTCTAGTATAAAGGGGAAGAAAACATAGAAGATAGAATATCAGTTTTGACCCTTGGAAAATTTTGGTTTTTTTGGACCTGTCACCAAGATGTGATTTTCCAAAGGTTTGCAAGGTTCACAAGGTGCATAAGGTGAACTTCACCAAAGGTGAACTTCTCCAAAGGTGCACTAGAATTTTTTGAAGAAGTCAGAGGTGGACTGACAATTAACTACCAATTCCAAATTTAGAGCTTTCCATGCACTAGACACCCATTTTGATAGTAGTTTAACTCCTACAAAAATCCAAAGAAGGTTGAGTTTCCATTTTTGGCATCTCCAAAGACTCCTAAATCATCTTATATCTTCTTTCTTTTCATCTACTACTTATTTATTTGTTTTAAGAAATGTAAAGGTTCATGCACCCATTAAATGATATAAACAAGGGTAAAGTCCTACTTAGCACCTCCTAGAGAGTTGGCTTGTATATATTTAGTTTAGTTTTATTAGTTTTTATGCATGTGTTTTCATGAAGTAATCTCTCACTTTCAACACAAATTGAGGAGATGATTGCCTATAAATTGAGGATTAAAGTTTCTATTCTAGGTTGTTATTTTGATGCAATAGTATATGTTATTGGTGCTCTCATTCTAAGTGTAGTGATTCTTTCTAGAGTGTGTTATATTTTGTGGATGTATGTTTATAGAGTGTAATGGAGCCAATGGTTTTGTCATGTTATTTTGATTGAGTGATCTTTTAATTTTGTGTTTACCATGTGTTTACAAATTTTGCTAACGTACTTAGAGAAGAGATCACCTACTATTCACACATATCTTTTTGTCTCATATTAGTGCACTTTCTATGGCCTTGTGATATGATGAGAAGTGAAACATCTTATAGTTACTAAATTCCCATTGACAATTGCATTATGGAGCTAAGGAAGCGTTGCTCCTATTTTAAGTGGTTACCTACTAATCTTTTTAAAGGCTTAACTCATAGATGTGTTATTTTTGTGACTTATGTCCATTAGGAATATACTTATCAAGTCATTTTCTTAAATTTATTGTTACCCTTTCTTCATTATTTTCTTTTATTTAAACACTTGGTTAGTTTAGGAATTCATATAATTGCATAGTTAAGACTATGTTCATTATAAATAGAAAAATACAAAAATATATTTCTTTTTTGTGTGGTTACATTTTTTGAGATAGCAAACTAATTAATCACCTTATTCAAAATTGGTTTGAACAAAAAAAGGACTCTTTGTGAACAAGTACATTTATCTTCAACTTCAAGCTGATTCTAGTAGGTCTCAAGATCACCTAGAACCTTGGAGTTGATCCCAGATCAACTTTTTAGGAGAGGAGTTCAAAAGAATTCCTGTCATTAAGCATTATGCAAAATGAAAGCTCAAAAGTCATCTAATGATGAGTTCCCATAGGCATATACATTCCCAACTTAACCCCAAATGATCATAACTCCCAAAAATACCATGGAAGATTAGGCCTTGCAAGTCACCCGACAAATGCATGTACACATGCTCATGTGTGGAACACCACCATCATGAAGATCATAACACAAGGATTGAATGATAACACAATGCAAAATAACACTCAACCAAAAATAGACTTGAGAGGATGGATTCTAGATGAATCCCTAGAAATAATAAAATCATACATCATGAATTCACTCAACTAGCATCAATCTGAGAGTATGGATTTTACATGAATCCAAATGATGCAATAAAATCATAAATCATGAATTTACTCAACCAGCCTCAATCTAAGAGTATGGATTCTATATAATTCCCAATGATTCAATAAAACCAAACATCATGAAATCACTCAATTGGCCTTAATCTGGGAGTATGGATTCTACATGAATCATAATGTTCACAAATAACAACAAGGATCCAAAAGAAACAATAGCACCATGTATAAACTTGCCCAACCAAACACAATGTCAGGAGTATGAATGCGAGCCCAATGCAACATAAATGTTCAATAATGATCTAACTAGCACCTTAACAGATGATCTAGGTCCACAAACAACATAATGCAAAGAAAACTTGAGAAAATAGGGTGGTACAAAAAACAAGGTAAAATCCACAAAACTCAAAAACTTCAAAAATAAAATCATTTGTTCTTTGGGCACAAAAGCCATGAAAATCCAATAAAATCTAGGTTTGGAGTCTATATGAAAAAATGGCCAACATAATGGTGCAAAACCCCAAACCTTCATCTCAAAAAATAGGGAAATACTCATACCCTTCCAATTGGGTAGAGTTAGCATACATAAATGGAGGGGAACACTAGTTCTCAGCCTCCTAACAAATAGCTACAAAAAATAGAAGTAGAAATAGAGCTGAAATAATAAAACAAGAGAGCCCTACCTCACAACCAAAAGGGGTAAAATGAGAATTTGAATCATAAAATAAAAACCTCATAGAAGTAGCTAAAAATTGTGGCAATCCAATGTCTCCCCAAGTTGGATCCATCAAGACCAATCTCACATTGATCCTATGCATGTAGCTCCCACAATGAATAAAATAGTAATTCCTCATAAAGAGGATTTTTGGTTTTACTATCAAACTTTCTAATTCAAAAGTGAGAAGTGAAGAATTAAATTCCTTTTTGGATACTTATTCACTTTTCAAGTGAATAACGGATTAGGGAAAACAACCAGGAGAACTAGTTAAACCCTGAATCAACTCAAATGAAAATAGGCTATTCCAAGTAATTGAAATTCATCTATGGAAAAAATGCCAAAAACTAAAATAAAATAAAATAAAGCCTAAAAACTCCAAAAATCAAAAATTCCTTTAACAACCTGCACAACAATGCAAACCTCTAAATGCACAAACACATTCATAGGTGTAGTGAGATAATGCAAATGAGTCTAGATTTATCAAGTCACTTGAAGGTTTAATTAAATAATTAAATAAGATAAGTCAACCATATAGGGTGACATTGGTAAAACATGAATGACTAAAACACTAACTACATGTGTCATGCTGCTAGGGATATAAGTCATGCACATTGTGAGGCTTCGCCCCGACCCATTGTAGCATAGTGATACCTTATTACTATTTTGATACTCACGACTCGAGATTTCGAGACATTTTTTGATGCTTTGAACATATTATATTATTTCATGTTGTTGTAGGGACCCTCCTCGTATGTACTTATCAAATATGAATCCTCTATTAAAATTGTTATAGGAGATTGTATCGAAAATGAAGTAATGTCTTATGTTGTGAACATCCTTAAAGAAACTAAGATTAGCTGATTCATTTATGTTTTAGATACTTAGTAATTCAAGAACTACTACATCACTTTGACTATGCAAAACATGAATTTTTACTAATGATGGTACAAAGTGTTTTCACTTGATAATGAGGATGTTGATTTTGATACCATGATCATTAAGTTATATGTAATTTAGATAGTACAGTATGCCCTATTGGTGATGTTATGGTGTTTAGGTATATACATGCCTAACAATGATTGTACTAGTACTTAATCTGAATTAAGGAATAGGTTATGTTATATTGATTATGTGTTTGTTGATGATTAAATATGAGTAGAAATGAATTAAACAGTAAATTACATGAAAGATTCATGTTTTGATTTATGTAACCATTTAGATAAGTTTTGAATATATATGTATGTAATTTTCTTGAGCTACTGATGTGTGCAATGAGTGTGCAAGACATTTATTAGTCAAGGAATCTAATGGAGAAATGAAACTAAACTTTATGTACCAACTGTGGAAACCAGGGTTAAATCTGATAGAAGATGCAAACCCTATTGTTTGTACTTTATTTGTGTCATGGTTTGGGTGAATGTATCATTCTATAATCAGTAAATGTTAATGCTTCATAATAGTGTTTTTATAGTGTCACTTGAGACTTGTGAATTGTGTATGCATTCCAGCATGCTAGTTAGGATTATCTGTGTAACCTTTGGACCTAAATCGAACTAAGTTAGTGTCATTTTTTTGCTAATTTATTTTTAATCAAGTTTAGTCACCCCTAATCTAGATTAGTGCTTAATTTGCATTTTTTAAGTTGTTAGATGGTCCTAAATATTCATAAGATTTGTTTGGTCCCAAAATCAATTCCTAAGGCCTTAAATCATGAAATATTTATACCCAATGGGTATGAGTATGGTTTGGGGGCATTTTCCACCCCTAAGCCCCTTTTGTTGACTTTTGAGGTCACTCAAAAAGTCTATTTTTGCCTTTGTGCAAAAATTGAAAGTTGTTGCCATGAGTTTTTAGGTGAGCGAGGGAAGTTATTGCCCTTTTTGGTGGTTGAGTTTGGGCCTCATTTAGAGGCCCTTCTTGGAGTATTTTTTTTGGTTACTCAATCTCTACTTTTGGAGAGAAGTCATGGAAGATTGAAGGCAAGGAAGGAAAAGCTCTTCTCAATTTGTTCATTTTACCATAACCTCTTTGTGAAGGTAGGATTTCTTCATCTCCTTGTTCATGTTGTTCATGTTTTTTCCTGATGTTTCATGCTTGGTTCATGCTTATGCTATTGTGTTGTTTATTGGTATGCTTGTATGTATATTGGGTATGCTTGGGAAGGATTGAAACCATGTTTTCTTGAATGCTTTTCTTTCAAGTTTTCATTTGAATTTCAAAGTTTTCTTATATTGGTGTTTTGGCATTACTCACCCTTGGATAGGGTAGAAGTGGCCAATTTGGGGAAAGGTCTTTTTAGTTGGACTCCAACAGTGTAGAGTCTCTTCTCAGGATGAGAAGAGGGAGAGAGGGTAGGGTGTTATGGGCCCCTACCTATCAGCACAAACCATGTATGAGTTTTGATATGTAATAATGGAAGTTCTTGAGTTATAGCCCCAATTGGGCACCTGGTTTGGTGTTGTGTCTGTCATCTCTTGTTGGAAAAATCCATCTTTCTCTAGTTTTGATTCAAATTTGAATCCTGTTGTGGAAACCTAGTATGGATATGAATGTCTGATTTGCTCTTTGTTATGTTTGTTTGCCACCTGATCAGTTTTCATTCCCTCCACAATCTCAGTGATGCATCACAGAAAATTAAATGGATCCCTTGTTAAGGACCATGGTGGAAATTTGTATTGATTGTTGAAATTCAATTATGTTTGGGATTAACATCTTATGTAGAATTGTATATTAAACTTTTTTTGTAGTGGTGATGATGTCGAGTTTTCTTACTGGCTCTTTCCTGATAGAGCCTTGAACCAGGTTGATTAATAGAAGAGAAGAGATTGAGTAACTTTCTTGCATTTGATCTTATGTATTTCAGTTCTTGCATATGATGTTTTTTTTGGTATTTCAGTTTTTGCATATGTTTACTTGATTTATGTTAAATGGACAAAATGATGGTTCAACTTCCTGTGACATTCTTTGGATTTGAAATAATATTCTTTTGATCGAGGTTAATTAGATAACATTGTGATATATATTATTTTATGCAATTTAGTTTTAAAATATGTTAAGAAAAATTGCATTGGAGTTGTACTTAAATTTTGAAATTTTACATGTGTATGAAGAAGTTAAGTGATTCTATTTGAATACTAAGTTATTACATTTAATCCTATTATCACTTTAATAAAATAAATTATGTTAATGTGATTTTGCCCCAGATTTTGGGCATGACATTTTGGTATCAGAGCCCAGTTTCGTGACACTTGGGTAATAATGGGTCCATGTAAAGTGTGAACGTTTAAAACTAAATGAATTAAATCTCCTCTCACATTTTCGTATGTGATTGAAAGGGGAAATAACCCTATGTTATTGTATTAGCAAGACATTTAAACTCTATGTTATAATTCAAAAAAAAATTTAAAAAAATCCCCCTTGGCTATATAAATAAAATGGAAAATCCTAAACACTTAGAAAAAAAAATATATAGTTTCAAAAAAAAAAAAAAAACATATTTTCAAAACAAAATAAGCATCTATAGGATGTTGGTTAATACATGGGAGCTTATTACATTCAAAAGATAACAAAGAATATTCTCTAGGTACCTTCATCTTTTAAATATCCTTATTTAAATTAATAAATATTGTCAATTTTAAATTAACAAAAAAGAAAGAAATATGTATATTCTAAATATCCTAAATATCCTAACTACTAAACTTTAAATCATAAATTTATTTGTTTCTACCCTTACCTCACCTAGAAAACTTTAAGCCTTTAACTCCCTTTTCTCTTTCCCCATGCAAGGCATTGGCAAGGCCTTCAAGGTCTGCAAAATATTTTTCATGTGGCTCTATGAGAGTCTGACATGACTAGTTAGTTGAGAGATTAATTAAGTTGAGCAGACTTTAAAATTAAGTATTTTTTTTTTAAATTCCTTTGTCTCCACCTTGACATAGCCGCTCAACCCACTTGGAAGATCTTTTTGCTATGTTAGGCAACCTTTGGAAAGCATGGGAGACATGGGAGAAAATGTATTAAAGATTGGGCCTTTTTTTTTTTTTTTTGTAGTATGACAAATTAAAACATTCCTTTTCATCCCTCCCATACTCCTACAAATTTTAGCTCTTGGACAACATGTATTAGCTTAGGCAACATGGAGGAGGGGATAGTCTAGAATCTTCCACATGTCGTACAAGGAAAGACAGGTTGGGCTTTGTTTAAAATTGCTTTGAAAAGGGTGGATATTACCTTTTGTTCCTCCCTCCATGCAATTTAAATCTGCCTAGGCATCAATTCTAAAACTTGGGGAAGGACAATGTATTTAATGTTGAGATAGAAACTTGGCTCTCTCTCGATTTGACAAGGTCAAGGTAATTGGTTTAAACTTTATCAGCCTTTACCATTCTTATGCACTTTTTGAGGAGGAGTTGGTTCACATGTGTAGTAGGGGGGAAAAGACTTGCATAAATGTAGGCTTGGGCATGTGTGGAAGCCTTGGGAACCACCCAAGGGAGCATTGGTTAGAGTATAGCCAAGTGGGAGTACGTGGGTGGGTAGTTAGTGTAAGTTTTGGGATTAGTATTAAGTGTAAACTTAGTTTTAGGTTGGTTTATATGAGTAGAATATTAGTGGGGTATTAATCATAGTTCGTTTGTTAAGTTAGTGAAGGGTTAGGTTGTTATTATTAATTGTTAGTATAAGATTTAGTATTAATTTAGTATAGTTAGTTTTAATTTTTAAATAGTTAATTTGTTTGTTTAGTTTAGTTTTATTCTTTCTTTAAATGTTTTAAATTAGTATAGTTAGAGCCTTAGATTAAATATTTTAAATTAGTGTAATTAGATTACTAGATTTTATTATAGTTAGTTATTAGATGATAAGTATTAGGATTTAAAAGGGATGTGATTTGTTTAAATGTGTTAGTAAAAATTTAAAGTTAGAATTTGTAATGTAATGATAAGTTAGTATGCTCAAAGTGAAGTTAATTAATTGGGTTAAAGTATTGTCATTTATTTTTATTTCATTTTAATCATACAGTTATTATTAGAAATGTTGTATTGATTTAAATATGATTAGTTTAGAGTAAAGTTAGAGAAAGAATAGTTGTTAACATGTTATTGTGTGGAGAGTTCAGCTTATGTTTATTTGGTCGGTTAGCATGTGCATAGGTTTTAAATTTAGTGTTATGTAATTTTATAATCAATTAGATTTAAACATTATCATTTTTAGTGCTATTAGTTTTAGTTTTAATTTACTAGATTGTTTCAACAAGAGCGAGATAGATAGGAATGTGCAAGTAAGAGAGCATCTCAGTTTACTATGAGGAATGGAACCCTAATTATAGGGCAATGTTGATGAAGATAAGTATGTAGTTAGTATGAGGGATCAATTAGGGTTTGAGTGACATGGTTGTTAGACCACCATCTAAAATCTATTGAAGATCCTTGCAATGTCTTTGGAAGACCTAAGATCCCTCATGTTCCTCAGTGACCCTAGTATGGCCGCATTATGTCATAATGTAAATTTTGTAAGTGATTGGATTTATGTCCTTATTTGTTTGATTTCAGATTTTGGTACTCTTAATGTTCTTCCTTTTTGCCATCAATGTAATGTGGGGCTATTTAGCCAACTGTATTATTTATGATTCTATTTTGCCTCTTGATTAGGCCTTTATTTCTTGATTAAAATTTTACTATTGTCCCCACTCTTTATTTCTTTTATTTTAATACTTTTGTGTTGGATGTTTTATCCTTGATGTTGAATTTAAATTTTGAGGCACTTTCTTGTGAATTTTATTAGCAAAGTGACATATTATGAGCCTACCAAAGGGATTCCTTACAATCATGTGGATGCACAACATTAGGGTATGGTGTTATTAGGTATTCATGCCCCACCCTCTCCCAGGACTTTGAGAATAGGAAAAGTGTTATCCATTGACTATTTTGAGTAATGAAATTTGCACCCCAACATGAATTTGGTTAAGATTACAGGTTAATCAAATGGGCTTCTAGATGAAAAGGTGCAAGTGTAGTGAGGAACCATTTAGTATCCTATCAAGAAATCAATACATGGTGGAAACTCTAAAGGAAAAGTGAATAACCTTGAAATAAAGATCCATCTTGCATTACAAGAAATCTCTACTGAGGGAGGCTCATACAACTGTTACCCTGATAAGTGTGTATGTGGAAATCGAAACATCTTATGATATTACTATTGATAGAAACTCTATAGGCATATTTATATTAGATTAGAAAGTTATTTTTATGTGACCTATATGTTTTAAGAAGTGTTTGACCCTAGAAAACGTAACCATGTCAGAGTTTTGGAGTATGCATGTGAATTATTAATCATTCTTTTTATAAGCACAAATTTTGGAACAAGTCTAGACAAGGTCTAGCATAAGATGAACATTTTAGTTGTGTGACTTCTAGGAGGAAGTCAAAGGCTAGTGGGGGAGGATGTAGGGACCCTCCTTGTATGTACTTATCAAATATGAATCCTCTGGTAAAACTTTTATAGGAGATTGTATCAAAAATGAAGTAATGTCTTATGTTGTGAACGTCCTAAAAGAAACTAAGATTAGCTGATTCATTTATGTTTTAGATACTTAGTAATTCAAGAACTACTACATCACTTCGACTATGCAAAACATTAATTTTTACTAATGATGGTATGAAGTATTTTCACTTGATAATGAGGATGTTGATTTTGATACCATGATGATTAAGTTATATGTAATTTAGATGGTACAATATGCCCTATTGGTGATGTTATGATGTTTAGGTATATACATGCCTAAAGATGATTGTACTAGTACTTAATCTGAATTAAGGAATAGGTTATGTTATATTGATTATGTGTTTGTTGATGATTAAATATGAGTAGAAATGAATTAAATAGTAAATTATATGAAAGATTCATGTTTTGATTTATGTAATCATCCAGATAAGTTTTGAATATATATGTATGTAATTTTTTTGAGCTATTGATGTGTGCAATGAGTGTGTAGGACATTTATTAGTTGGGGAATCTAATGGAGAAATGAAACTGAACCATATGTACCAACTATGGAAACCAGGGTTAAATCTAATGAAAGATACAAAGCCTATTGTTTGTACTTTATTTGTGTCATGGTTTGGGTGAATGTATCATTCTATAATCAGTAAATGTTAATGCTTCATAATAGTGTTTTTATAGTGTTACTTGACACTTGTGAATTGCGTATGCATTCTAGCATGCTAGTTAGGGTTATCTATGTAACCTTTCGACCTAAGTCGAACTAAGTTAGTGTCATTTTTTTGCTAATTTATTTTTAATCAAGTTTAGTCACCCCTACTCTAGATTTTTGATTAATATGCATTTTTGAAGTTGTTAGATGGTCCTAAATATTCCTAGCATTTGTTTGGTCCCAAAATCAATTCCTAAGGCCTTAAATCATGAAATCTTTATACCCAAGGGGTATGGGTATGAGTTGGGGGCATTTTCCACCCACTAAGCCCCTTTAGTTGACTTTTGAGGTCACTCAAAAAGTCTATTTTTGCCTTTGTGCGAAAATTGAAAGTTGTTGCCATGAGTTGAATAACCTCAACTCCACTTCTAGGTTAACCTTAAGTTTGGTTGAGTTAGAGACTTCTATATTTTTAGGTGAGTAGGGGAAGTTATTGCCATTTTTGGTGGTTGAATTTGGGTCTCATTTAGAGGCCTTTCTTGGAGTAGTTTTGGTGGTTACCCAATCTCTACTTTTGGAGAGAAGTCATGAAAAATTGAAGGCAAGGAAGGAAAAGCTCTTCTCAATTTGTTCATTTTACCATAACCTCTTTATGAAGGTAGGAGTTATTCAGCTCCTTGTTCATGTTGTTCATGTTTTTTCATGATGTTTCATGCTTGGTTCATGCTTATGTTATTGTGTTGTTTATTGGTATGCTTGTATGTATGTTGGGTATACTTGGGAAGGATTGAAACCATGTTTTCTTGAATGCTTTTCTTTCATGTTTTTGTTTGAATTTTGAAGTTTTCTTTTTGGCATTGCTCACCCTTGGATAGGGTAGAATTGGCCAATTTGTGGAAAGGTCTTTTTAGTTGGACCCCAATAGTGTAGAGTCTCTTCTCAGGATGAGAAGAGGGAGAGAGGGTAGGGTGTTATGGACCCCTACCTGTCAGCACAAACCATGTATTAGTTTTGGTATGTAAGAATGGAAGAACAAAAGTTCTTGAGTTATAGCCCTAGTTGGGCACCTATTTTGGTGTTGTGTCTAACATCTCCTACTGAAAAAGTCCACCTTTCTCTAGTTTTGATTCAAAGTTGAATCCTGTTGTGAAAACCTAGTATGGATATGAATGTTTGATTTGCTCCTTGTTATGTTTGTTTGCCACCTGGTCAATTTTTGTTCCCTCCACAATCTTAGTGATGCATTGTAAAAAATGAAATGGATCCCTTGTTAAGGACCATGGTGGAAATTTGTATTGATTATTGAAATTCAATTATTTTTTGAATTAAAATCTCATGTATAATTGTATATTAAACTTTTGTTGTAGTGGCAACGATGTCGAGTTTTCTTACTAGTTCTTTCTCGATAGAGCCTTCAACCAGGTTGATTAATAGAAGAGAAAAGATTGAGTAACTTTCTTGCATTGGATCTTATGTATTTCAGTTCTTGCATATGATTTTTTTTTGGTATTTCAATTTTTTCATATGTTTACTTGATTTATGTTAAATGGACAAAATGATGGTTCACCTTCCTGTGTCATTCTTTGGATTTGAAATAATATTCTTTTGATCAAGGTTAATTAGATAACATTGTGATATATATTATGTTATGCAATTTAGTTTTAAAATATGTTAAGAAAAATTGCATTGGAGTTGTACTTAAATTTTGAAATTTTAAATGTGTGTGAAGAAGTTAAGTGATTCTATTCGAAGATTAAGTTATTACATTTAATCCTATTATCACTTTAATAAAATAAATTTTGTTAGTATGATTTTGCCCTAGATTTTGGGCATGACAGTTGTGTGATGTTTACTTTCAGATATTTGATTTCATCATTTAATTCTTTATGAACATGTATGTTGATGAAATAAGAAAATGCAGGATTAACACATTGATTATGAAACTTTTATGATTAAGGATATAAGTAGGATGAAAGAAAACCTGATTGATTTTAAGATGTATGTTTCAATTTATGTGATTTCTGATACGTATATATACATATGTACATGTGATTTTATGGGACTACTGATGTGTGCAATGAGTGTGCAGGATATTTAGTTGAGAAACCCGATGGAGGAACAGAACCAATCCTTATGTGCTAATTCTAGAAACCTTGTTGTTCATAACTAAATTAATTGTGAGATGTATGTATGTATCTTTTTGTGATCAGTAAATGTTAATGTTTCGTAATTGTGTTCTTATAGTGTCACTTGACACTCGTGAATTGCATATGCATTCCAGCATGCTAGCTAGGGTTAGCTGTGTAACCTTTGGACCTAAGTTAGATTAAGTTAGTGTCTTTTTGCTAATTTGATTCTTAATCAATTTTAGTCACCCTTAATCTAGATTAGTGCTTAATCTGCATTTTTAGAGTTGTTAGATGGTCCTAAATATTTGCTAGTTTTTGTTTGGTTCCAAACCTATTCCTAATGTTTTAAAACATGAAATTTTTATACCCAAAGGGTATGGGTATGGGTTGGGGACATTTTCCAACCCCTAAGCCACTTTTGTTGATTTTTGAGTTCACTCAAAAGGTCTATTTTTGCCTTTGTGCGAAAATTGCAAATGGTTACCATGAGTTGCATCACCTCAATTCCACTTAGTGGTTAACCTTAGTATGGGTTGAGTTAGAGACTTCTAGATTTGTAGGTGGGTGGGAGAAGTAATTTCCCTTTTTGGTGGTTGAGTTTGAGACTTATTTAGAGGTCCTTCTGGGAGTAGTTTTGGTTGTTACCCAATCTCTACTTTTAGAGAGGAGTCTTGGAAGATTGAAGGCAAGGAAGGGAAAAGCTCTGCTCAAATTGTCCATTTACCATTACCGCTTTGTGAAGGTAGGAGTTCTTCATCTCCCTTGTTCAATTTTTTATGCTTATTTCATGTGCAAATGCTATGGTGTTGTTATTTGGATGCTTGTATGTATGTTGGGTATGTTGGGAAGGATTGCAACCATGTTTCTTGAATGCTTTTCTTTCATGTTTATGTTTGAATTTTGAAGTTTTCTTGTATGGGTGTTTTAGTATTACTCACCCTTGGATAGGGCAGAAGTGACCAATTTTGGGGAAGGTCCTTTTAATTGGACTCCAACAGTGTAGAGTCTCTTCTCAGGATGAGAAGAGGGAGAGAGGTTAGGGTGTTATGGGCCCCTACCTATCAACACAAACCACGTATGAGTTTTGGCATGTAAGAATGGAAGAATAGAAGTTCTTGATTTATAGCCCCGATTGGGCACCTGGTTTGGTGTTGTGTCTGACATCTCCTGTTGGAAAAATCCACCTTTCCCTAGTTTTGATTCATTGTGAGTCTTGTTGTGAAAACCTAGCATGAATGTTCACGTTTGATTTGTCTTTTGGTCATTCTTGTTGACACCTGATCAGATTCTGTTCTCTCCACTATTCTTAGAAATGTGTTGCAGAAATTGATATGGAACCCTTGATGAGGGTCATGAAGGAAATTCAATTTAATTTTTGTAATTTTGGAATTGGAATCCTATGTAATTTTTATTTCAAAACCTTGTTGTAATGGCAACGATGCCAGGTTTTCTTCCTAGTTCTTTCTCGGCTAAGCCTTTGAATTAGGTTTGCCAATAAAATGGTGATTGAGTAATATTGCTTATCATTAGATTTAATCATAATTTTTAGTTATATGGATGCACATAAAAAATAGGATGGAAATTATGTTGACTCAATTAGGCAAAAATTTCAAGTTTCCTTATATGTTGACAACAAAAAAATTATATTATGAATGAAAGTTCAGTTTTTGTGATTTTTGGAATTAAATCAATTCTTGCATTGTGGTTTAAATGGATAATTAAATCTCTTGGTTTATTAATTTGCAAGTACTCCTATTAGATTTACTTTAGAAAAAAAAAAAAAAAAACCTTTCTTGATTAATATATCAACTTCAAAACTTATACTTAGAAAAATTAAGACACAAAAAATAAAATTGTTGCCCAAGAGCAAAAGCCCTCTGGATTTTGTATGGGCTGGGATTTAATTGTCTCCTTGTAACAGAGAATATTCCTAAAAATATTCTTATATTTAAAATTAGAAATAAAACAAAAAAATAAGGGAAACATAGATATATGTTTATAATAATAAAAGAAACTATTGCACTAACATAAATCCAATCACCTCAAGGGTGTAGACCACTCATGGTGTCAACAATTATCCCTTCTCAAGGAGAGATAAATAAGGTTGCATCCATTAGGATGACATACATAAATCAAATGGGAGAGGCACTATAGTATTCCACTGTCAATTTTTCTTCGGAAGCCTGTTGTTGCAATCTAATGCATTGCAATTACTTATCTTGGTGATATTCTCATAGGATTTGAAGTTTTGTGTGTGGTTTTGGCCATAATTATTATTTCTTGGGTTTGCATTAGACCACTAAAAATTACTATTTTGTCCTTGTGAAAATTGAAGATGAGTAAGCTCATTCAGTATTTGGGACATAGACTTCTTCATCTGCTCCAATTTAGCTATATTGTTATTTTCTATCTTAGTGGGTGGTGTAACCTTTTTCTCAAAAAATACTTCTTTTAGAGGCTTGTATCATGAATAAGTTATGTCAGGGACTGAGAGGGTAGGCACTTGTTTCACTCATATAGGATTCAATAGGGGAAATTGATTAGGTGCTACTTGTGCCCCAATGGGGTAAGATAGGACCATTATGGCAGTGTTGGTAGGAAACACCATACTTCCTCCACCATTAGGATTATCATTTTTTTTGAAGGTAATTTCCTCTTTGAAAACTTTCTCTAATGTGTTGATATTTGCAGTAGGAAGTCTTCATAAAAAATTATATGTGATTTGATCCATGTATTTCAAGTAGATTTTTATTGTACCTCTTAGTGGTACAGTGTGGTGGGACTCCAACCTTCATTTTGTAATATGAAAATGATGTTTAAAATGAGAGATGGTTTTTGTTGGGTCCCTCTTTTAGGAAAAAAATTGGTGTTGCAAGATAGTTGGGTTGATGGATGGCTTGAACAAGCTAAAGAACAACTTCTCAAAAGTTGACCAAGTTGTGATGAAGGCTAGTGGTAGATTCACATATTGGATTTGAAGAAAAAATTTCCCAAAGTTTATGGGAACAAAAAAGAGACCACATCCTCATGCTAAATTTTCTTCCTATTGCATATTTCCTTGAAAACCTTGATGTGGTCTTCTATTGTTTGTGTCTCACCATAGATAAACTTTGGGTATAAATTTACAATATTCTTAGGAAGATCATGAAGTGGACCTTGAATTTGATTGGTGAATCTTAAGAATTTGCAAATAAATCCATGACTAGAAGTGGTGGTAGCATACTTTTTTGTTGTAAGGAGTTGTGTGAACTTGTGTGTAAAGTGGTAGTAGAATGTGAGGTGAATGATGTTGATGGAACTTGTAGAATAAATGGACAAATTTTTGTTATCCCTTTGTCATTGTGAGGCTTATGGAAATAGTTGAGTTCTAGGAACTCATATTTTTTGGGTGAAGACCTCAATTCTTACTGAAATAGAGATGATGGATCAAAATTTTCTAGCTTGTGCACTAGCACACCTATGCACTTTCATAGCTTTATAAGTGCAAACCTTTTGAGTTATAAGATTACAGATTTAAGGCCCTCCTTGTAGAACCACTTATGTTGAGTTTTCTATTAGATCCTAATTTGAAATGATTTAAACTACCTTATAGAATGCAAAATATATCTAAGGGATAGCTAATTCCCATGACACACATGGATTGATAGTCCTAAGCATCAATTGAAAAAGATGACTCATCTTTCTCCTCTTTGAAGTCTATAATGTTCAAGAGGGTGTGCCTCAGATTAATCTCACCTTTTATACTATAAAACACTAACTCTTAATCCCAAATGAAGAAGATGATAACCCCTGATTCTTCTAACTTAGAGAAAAAAATGAAAGATAGCTAGTAATCCATTTCCACTAGTTTCCTAGCCAAGTCTGGACATATTCTTTTAAATCCACAATATAACATGAAGTAAAATATTTTGATTAAAATATTAAAACTATGCAAGCTTCAATATATGCTCAAAATGATACTATAATGAGCACCTTTTCCCATTGGGGCTTCACTTACTAATCTAATGCTACAAACCAAGATCTACTCCTTTACTTTGTAAATGAGATCAATATACATTTAGTGGCTCGTGCTTATTGAAATATCTTTATAAAATCATATAATTTTCTCATATCATGTCAATAAATTACTTTAACATTGGGTTAATAGAAAAAACATGAAATGAGATATAATTCTAAATGAATTATAATTGATATTCAATTAATTTTTTAATAAATCACAAAAAATCAAAAAATAGAATAAAAAGAGACAAGATCCAAATTGTGCAACTCTAGTCATTTTTTTTATTGTATTAATTTGGCTTGAAATTATATATCAGAGTATCACATATATGAATCAAAGGAAACAAAAAATGGACTTAGGCCATTGTAGTTATGTACTTTACTTCATTCAGAATAAAATCAAAACTTGACAAGTATTGGTTTGAGAAAAGTAAAATATCACATTCAACAAATCAATGTTTGGAGCCCCTTTGCTGTGCAAGAGAACCTATAAATCCCAAGTAGACATGGATCAACTGAATCAATAAAATGAGCATAATCTCTATAGGAAAAAGCGTAGGGAAGGAATTGGATACAAAGGAGAAGGCGAGTCCTCCAAAAAAGGTGCATAAAAGAAACAAAAACCTAAATCCAATCACTATGGTAAGATAGGTCATACATCAAAAAAATGTTGGAGTAATGGAAAATACTAAAATTGCAGTCAGCATGGTCATAAAGCTAATGAATGCAAATAAAAACCAAAGTTTGAGGGCAAGTGTCACAAATGCAAGAAACAAGGTCATAAAGTATCCAAATGTAGATCTAAGTCATTCAATCTAGCTGAACAATTTGTAAAGGCAATATTCAGTTGGGACTACAAAACGGTGTAGATGTCATTACTGTGGAGAATATGGACACATTGGCATGAATTATGTTAAACATCACATGAGAAGAAAGGATACAACCATAAGATGTTACACATGTACTGAACTTGGTCATATAGCTAAGAATTGCATGAATATAGGTAGAATTGAAGATGAAAAGAAAGCAAAAGAAGATAGCATTAGGAAGCAAATGAGACAACAATGGATTCCTAAATCTACTGAGCAAGCTAGCTCAAGTGATGATAGTCATGTCACTCAAGAAGTGGATGACTCCACCATTTCCAATTAAGTTCTTAAGGAAGAACTAGAATTGTGTTTTTAAGGTCACATCTTAAACAATTCCAATTGAAAGCAAGTAAACATTCATATTGGTATTCAAGATATAGAAGGATCATCAGTAAGATCAGTAATAGTTGTCACCAAATTGACTTCTCTATCAAGCAAGGTTGGGTCATGGACTCTACTGAGCAAAGTCAGAAGTAACATGGTTATATTTGGTTGCTGAGTTACAAGCTTTCACTAAGAAATCTATACAAATAATGGATGTCAAGTTGTCACACATGATTTCATCATAGCTCTCGCCATACCGAGCATTAATGGGAAGTTTTATCAAAAGGGAAAGAAATTGACTTCATTTTCACCAAGAATTCAAATATTGTGGACAGAGCTATTTGCAATGCATCCAAGTGACTTTGAGTAGAATTTACAACAAAGTTCTTTTGAAAATTTTCTTAGCTTACCGAGTTATCATGGCATCTAGTAGCAACAACAAGGTGAAGAAAGGTTCTGAAATGTTGGTGCAAGGTGTTGAATGGAAAGCCCCTAACTTCAAACTTGTACTAGTGATCACCAAAACCCTTGACACGAATGGAGCTTAGTCATAGATCTCACCTAAGGTACTTCTGATAAATGATATTTGAACTCATTTAAAATGTGCAATTTAGGAGATAGGAACCCTTGAAATGGATAATTCCCTAAGCAAACTCTATGTGAACGAAATTATCAAACCTGAGCACAAACATTTGGAAGAGAAAGGTTTCACTCATATTCCTCACCTACCTCAAAACTTTCAAATCAAATGGATTAGGTATATCCTAAGCTGAGTTCATCATGGTCAACTATGGTTAGAGCAACTAGTTTTGATCACCAAGAAAATGATACATCACATTACTAGTCTCCCCATGCTCACCAAAGCTAAAACCACAAAAACCCTAGGTCAAGATGAGCTACAAAAGAAAACCCTAGCTAAATGGGATGATAGAGGAATGAAAATTAGTAATGTAACTAATACAAAACTAAAATTTGGCATCCATGTGATATCACAAAAGATTTATAGTTTGTGCCAACTCAATAGTGTGTCATGCAAAGTAGTTGACTTAGCCTTTAAGATCGTGAAGAAAAATCTGTCATGTGACTTAGCAAATTTTTTGTTGAAGTAGTTGAACAAAAACATGGAAAGCATTAGAACTTCAAAGAATAACCCATGCAAATTTGGTTCATTGTTGACATGTTTGTTTTTCTATGTTCAAAAGTTTTTCCCTTCTAAAGGCATGACTCTATGGAGAAAAGATATGCAAGTTTTATATCAGATTAATGAATATATCACTAAAATGGGTGAAAATTTTGTTAGTATCATGGATAACTATTTTGAAGCCTTCAAAAAAAATATGAATAATAGATTCAAGATACCAAAGAAGCTAGTTGAAGACTATAAAGATGATGTTTGCTTTGTGGTAGATAGCAACAGAGTCTACATCCAGGCAGTAAAGCCCAGAGTTGTGTGGGTAAAACCTCTTCTCTATGAGGTTAACATTGATGAGGCTGACATTATTGAACCTTTCTTAAATGAGCTTGTAGATCCAAAGGCGCCTTAATTTTCTACTTATGAAGAGGCAAAAGCAAGAATTGAAATTGAAATCAAGCTTCCATAGGTGGTAAGCAAAGGCAAGAGGAGGATAAAAAATTAAGAATAGCAAGCACCCCTCTTACGTTAACCAAAGGTAAAGGAGAAGATGTGGAAAAATCAAAGGATGAAGAGGAATTAGAAAATGAAGAAGAGCTAGTAAGAAAGAAAGGCAAGGTGATCATCACCAAGCAACCAAAGCCATCCACTATAGTGTTTACAAGGAGATCCAGGAAGAAAGCAGTAATGTAATCTTCAACTGACCTCCTCTTACATTTCAAAAAAGGCTAAAGATACTAAGAGAAGGTGTTGAGTGCACAATTTTAAAGCACTCAAGAATGAGACAAGGACTCTAGTAGACCTTCTAGTCATGGACAAGATGGGCAGATGGAAATTCTCTCTAGACTAGCTAGCATCATAGCTCCCTATAGTTTTGTTAGATAATCAAAGTTAGATGGGAGAACTAGACCCCTAATTTTCAATGTTAGATGGGAGAACATTTATTTTCATCTATTTTTGTATTGGGAACTAGACCCCAAATTTTCAACATTTTTGAACAACTAGAAAAATATCTATAAAAATTAGGAAAATATATCAATTCTTATTCCAAATAATTATTAAAAATTATAATCCTAAACTTCATCCATTTCTTCACATTTTATTAGTTTACTTCATTTTCAAATTTAAAATATTAATACCAATTTTATGTCATTGAAGTTAAATAGTCATTCTTTTGTTGGCCTTTACCTTTACCAAAGGGTGACACAGGTTTGTGCTTTTACCAAAAAATTTGCCTCATTATCATAGTCCTAAATACTAAGGCTATTTCATGGCCCATTTTATCAAAATAAGACTATATTCCAGACCTTGTATGGTTTCTTGTAGATTTGGTGGCATGTAATATACATAGAGCTCCATCACCATGCCCAATTTGCAATCTTGCTACATATGATTATGGAAGGAAACTACAACTTTGTTTATGTATAGTTTACAATATTTAGAGTGAAATATCTATCCATGGTTTAAAAAAGTCTATGGTTTCTACTAGGATACTTTCTTCTCTTATAGGATGATGCAACATTTTTTGAATGAATTAAATTTAAGAATGAATAATGATTATCCCTATACAATTTAGGATAATATTTGGTAATAAATATATGTAATTAGGCTCTAGGAAATATGTAAAAATATTTGGATGACTAAGGTAAATTGTACTATCAATTATATCAACTTACAAAGACTAAAAAATGTCAGCCTACTTATAATTTATGACCGATTCACCACATTATTGTCACTGTCACAAAATTTTGAGCATTAAGGAATAAGATCCTACAACTAGTCAATAGAAGAAACATAGGATCCTAATCCAAAGTTGGTGAGGATTTCTTTTAGGTCATTTACAATCTTATCCAACAATATCTAGCAGTTAGAACCTCCTAAAAGATCAATTATTCTTAAAATAATGGAATTTATTGTTGTAATCAATAAAATTCATAGAGAAGTCATGCTACCGCTTGGTGGATCTTGTTGAATACTCAATATTTTCAAATTAGACCAATTGAAATAGGAATTTACTTGAAATTACTAATAGAATCCATACAACAAGAATTTTTGAATTTTAAAAAATAAATGTATTAATCAAACTTCAAACAAACTCTTAATTGAGAGAGTTTTGGGATTATTTTGAAAGATTTATTTAGACCTCCTTCTATTCTTCATGGATAGAGATCCAAATTGGAAAAAAGGAAGAAAAATCCTTACGTTTCATGTCCTAGAATGTTTCAAAGTAAAAAAAAAAATCTATAGAAATAAAAATCATGTTGTTGATCAAATAAAAAACCAATAAATTATCTCCAGAACATAATGTTCTATTAAATTTTTCATCTAAAACTCCACTAATATTCATGTAGAAGGGCACAATGAGAATGGTGGAACACATCCCTCAAGTTATATTGATCATATGGAAAACTTTTGTAACTACTTATTACTAGCAAATGCATTGGCTAACATTGGACACAAGAATTTATTATTTATCCCATGTGTGTAAGGGATAATATTGAGTATGAAGTAGCAGTGGTTGCTAATATTTGGAGGGTCGAGGAAATACAAACAATAAAAAGAGTATTTAATGTGTTTGGGATCTTATATTGTAGATATCACATAGAATGGCTTCTTACAATGAATATCAGTGTATGGTTTTTTATTTTTTAGTACATTTCATGTAGGATAAAGTTATAGATTCAATTTAAAATTTTACTTTCCTAATAGAAAATGCTGAATTTGAAGTGATATGAAAGTAATATAACTAGGAAAATATTAAAATACTACTTATGTCTTCTTATCAAGGAATTGAATATAGTTTTTATTTAATTCTCTCTATGCTTAAAACTTGTATTTAAAATACACAAACATTAGTAGAACATGAAAAAATAGATGATGTAGTAACAACTAGTTCAATTCTACTAGGAAGAGAGAAACCAAGATTTTATAGTTCTATATAATTATCTTTTCTTTAGAAGACCATGATTTTTTGTAAAACTAACCCAAATGGAGAGCAATCTATTACATTTCTAGCCACATAGAAAACCTTTCATGTAAAAATAATAATCTTACCTTTTCAAGAAGACCTCATTCTGAGTACCGGTTGTTCATAGATCTTAACACTTTATCGAAGTGTTAAAAGTTAAATATATTCCCTATAAAAAGTGACACCAAAAAAGTAATGTCAAGTTATTTCTCAAGGTATTATTTTGTTAGAGAAAAAGGTAAGATGAACTAAAGGGGTAGAACATGCTTGAAAGTATTAATTCAATACATTATAATGATGAGAACTAATCCAATTTATATTAATAACAATTTTTTTTTTGGAAAAATTGATAGACTAATTTCAAGAAACAGTAAAGATATTAACCTTCATATAGAGGTCAACTTAAGCCTTTGAAACATCCTAGCTTGATCCTTCTCTCTTTTTGAAACTTCAAAAAGAACCTTTGAAACTATTTCAGTGTTGCAAATACCTTGTTAGTAATTTAAATTAAAAACTTAAATAATTTTCATATTTTTATATGTTTGAAAACTAGTAGAAAGTCTATATATTAGATTTGTTTCCATATATACTATTAGTAACTTAATAGTATGGAGAGAAATCTAAAGATTCATTACTAGTTGTCAATCCTGTGTGCAAGTCATTCTAGCTAATATAAGTGTATTTAGGGAAACAAATTCACATAGTTCATGCCCATTTCATGTAATAGTTCATACATGATAGAAAGAAGAGTGCATTCTCCATAACAAAGCAATTATAAATAATGAAATAAACATGGAAAAAAATTTCAAGCATGTAAACCTATTTTATATTTAGTTCAAATAGATTAAGAGTAAATGTAAATCTAAAGTAAAGGTAAATGCAATGCAAAAATAAAGAAAGCCTAAATGGAAATATATTATTTTTTCAGACTAACATCTATCTTCTCCTAACTACACACTACTTGATGAAGATGTTGAAGACCAAGAGGAAGAGTACCTTCATCAATCTCAATATGTTAAGAGGCAGAGTACCTTTGTTAGTCTCAATATACTAAGGGGTATAGTACCTTCATTAGTCTCACTACGTTAAGGGGTACATGGAGTATCTCCATCTATCAATGATGAAATCATCATTGTTTTTAAACTTATAATGAAAAATTAGAACTCACATTTTTTTTTCCTAATATTGTCTATATTTGTTAGAATTTTGATTTATGTATGAAAGTCATCTTGTCAAAATTTTGACAAATACAAATAATATTTGAAAAAAAATTGACACAACAAACCTTGCTCATTAAAATGTGAACCCAAATGCATTAATGATTCTAGACATCTATGCTAATTTTTAATGTATTTTTTTTTTACACAAATTTAATAAGTGGAATTATCTTTAAAAAGGCTCTATTTTTTTGTGTGCACTCCTAGAAATCATTGATAATTAGCAAAAAACCAAGGATCATTTTTTAGAGTACATAGAATGGAGTCTAGCTTTTATAAAACCAACTTATTGCAAAATTTGATGGATCATCCAAAATCTAAGCCAACAATATTGCATGTTGATTTTTAACAAAAAATAGAAAAATGTTCAAAATAAATTAGTAATTAAAAAGCTTAGAATAATTATAATTTAAAAAGAATAATATGGTTACATGCTAACAATGAGATTTGCAATAGCAGATCATCTGATTTTATCATTATTAAATAATGATTAAACATGATGGAGTGCACACAAAAATAGATGTTGTTTTTTGTAACTTTGTTGGAAAATATGTCTATAATGTACTTGAATCTCCAAGACTCTTTGTTGGATCTCCAAAGAAAATCCAACCCTTAGGCTTGGTGGACTCCAATACATTTAAAAGTGTATATGAATGCACTATTGTAGATATGCACTATTCAAAGTTAGATGTTTCCCCAAGGCTTCATTCGGTGCAACATTAAAATGTAATGGCTTACATAACATGTATAAGCTATATTGTATATGCGCTATAGTGCACATGCATTATATGGCATACACAATATAGTGTGGAAGCCCTATTTGATAGTAAAGAATGGCTAAAAAGTCCTAAATTATTAGACTTATTAGAATAACTAAGAACATAGGGTAAATCAGTCATCCTTACGTCTAGCTATACCAATTCAACTTTTGAAAACTTCAAACAACTTAATCAAACTCATAAATTGACTTGGTCAATATAGAAAATCATCATTATTCCACCTTATTCATATCAACACTAAGCTTCTAATTTGGTGTATGTTGAATAACAAAGAAAAAAATAGTAAACAACATGAAACATGAAAACAACCTAAACACAAGTATGACACTAGGATTTAACATGGAAACCCAACTTGGAAAAAATTGCCAAGTAACATGCTACCACTTTTTAACTCTTTTGAAGGGATCTTGGTTAAGAGTTGACCTTGTTAAAGGTTACAAAACATGTTATTAGGTGTGAAACTATTAAAGGATTTAATCATCTTATTAGGAGTGGCCTTGTTAGAGGTCTTAAAAAATCCCATTTGAATGTCACCTTGATTAAAGGATTTACAATATGACTATTAGGTCAAACTATTGACCTTATGGTCAAATCTTTTTTCTATTAGTGACTTAACACTTAGTCAGTTAGTTACATTTCTACCAAGCTCTACTATTAGTTAGTTGGTTACATTGCTACTGAGCTCTATTATTGCCACTAAGCTTATTATACTACTAGTAATGAAAACCAAGTGTTTCAGTTTCTACCAAGCGAATTAGTCAGATTGTAGTTCATGTTGAGCTTCATAGTCTCTACCAAGCATGTGAGATAGAATATAGTTTTTTTGACCTTTAAAATGTCTATCGAGAATTTGAGGCAAAGTGTAGTGTTACTAAAGCTTCACAAAGTCTATGGAAATTTGTATTATAAGTGATGAAGAATTTAATGCTAATCAAGCTCTATAGTATTACGCAAGCTTATAAATGTCTACCAAGCTCGCAGTGTTAACAAAGTGAATGTGGATAGTCTTTAACGAGCCATACAATGTCAACCAAATAATTTAGTATCTACCAAGTTCTTCAGTGTTCATAGAGTTATCCAGTGCTAACTGAGTTCCTACTACCCCAAGTGATCAATATGGAGAAAGGATCTACGTCAACTAAGTTTCAGAGCCTACCAAGTGTTGAGAGTGTTTTCGAGTACTAGAACATAACTTGAATTGTCTTAAGAACTCGAGTTCTAGCAATAAGCTGACTTAGTGAAGATATTGAATTTGGTATTGTAGATGACTCTAGAAGGTAATTAAGTGGATTAGTATATATGTAGTGCATTGTATCATATCCAAATAAGTATGTGAACAAGAACAAGAAGCACTAGGCCAAAATAGAAGAAGGCTACAAGAAGTATAAGGAAAAGTAGAGACTTATCTTAAGAATGATTAGAATAACTAAGAATGGGGGGTGAATCAATTATCCTCAGGTCTAGCTTTACCAATTCAACTTTTAAAAACTTCAAACAACTTAATAAAACTCATAAATTGACTTGGTCAATATAGAGAATCATCATTATTCCAACTTATTCATATCAACACTAACCTCTCTATTCTGGTGTATGTTGAATAAAAAAAGCATATAATAGTAAACAACATGAAACATGAAAATAACATTCGCACAAGTATGAAACAAGGATTTAACATGGAAACCCAACTTGGAAAAAACTACCAAGTAACATGCTACCACTTTTTAACTCTTCTAAAGTGAGCTTGGTTAAGAATCGACCTTGTTAAAAGTTACAAAACATGCTATTAGGTGTGACACTATTAAAGGATTTAATCACCCTATTAGGAGTGGCCTTGTTAGAGGTTTTAAAAACATCCTATATGAATTTTACCTTTATTAAAGGATTTAAAATATGAACTATTAGGTCAAACGATTGGTCTTATGGTCAAATCATTTCTCTATTAGTGACTCAACACTTAGTCAGCCAGTTGCATTGCTACCAAGATCTACTATTGCTACTGTAACACCCTACCATAACCAAAAGATAAAACCATACATAAACACAAGAGTAAAACCTGGATAATTTTTTTTTTCTTTTAAACATAATTCCATTATATAATAACTTTTACAATTAAGCACTAAAAAGTACTCTTAATAAAATTAATTACATCCATGGACAATTCATCCGAGTAAATATACTCTGATTTAATATACAACAAGTGTGATCAGATAGACATTTATTCAAACTAAATTCTGAGTTACTCATAACGCTAAAAAGAACTACAATCAATCCTTAAAAGATACAATAGTAGTTTATTCTTCTAGGTCCATAAACCAATCCTATAATGAACCTAAAATCAAAACAAACACAATCAAAAACACATAGAGGGCTTAGTCTCACTAAATAAACTAATGAGATCTCCAGTAAACCTGCATGTTAGATTTAATTACAGCATAATATACATGTAATTAAAATAACATATATACTGAAAATACAATTTCTCTTTTTCCTAACCAGATTTGAAACAAGAACATAATTTCTTACAACCAGGTATGCAGAAATAAACTTGCACAGAATATGACAAAATAATGATCCAGTAGTTCATGGGTGCCAACATAAGAATCTATGTTCAGCTACTCGTCAGATTCAATATGCCAGGTGAAACCATAATATTCTTATCTTATTATGTGAAACCCAACCCATGAATTTTAAACATTACCACTTGATTAAATAACTGTCATAAACTTTCCCATAAGGATCTAGACTAGTGTCGGAGAGCAGCTGGCAAAATAATTCTATCACCACAAGTTACTCGATTTATGACAACCACCCAATCTAAAGGATCACACTTGCATAATCTAATACACAAAAAATCCTAGTTATACTAATCAGAAGAAAACAACGTTCAATTCCAACTAATAATAATAATTTAAAAAAAAAACTATTTCTTTTGCTTCAATATATCAATTGATCCAGCAAACAGAAAAATAACAAATGAAACCAAACTTTCCACTTCCCATTGTAACCTCATGTTAAATGAAACCATACTTGTAATTTTTTGAAAACAATCCTCATCTCAATAATACCTAATGAAAACATACTCCTTTTTGTTTCCATAAATAGCCATTCACATCTTAACATTTAAACTTTTAACAAGAAATGTTTTTCCAATTTAGTACATCTTTTCTCAATTCAAAGAATAACTTATAAGCTGTGAGAATGATGCAATATAATATAAGTTAGTTTAATAAAAATCATATTTAAGAAAGATATATGTATATAATTCATAATTTAAAAAAATGCTACTACCACAACTAACCGCATTATATAACATCCACTCACATTCACATTACTTACTATAATCTGAGTAAAAGATTTAACCAATTCCCGATGTAGAAAACAAGTATCCGTAATAACTTCAAGATTAGAAAACTAATTCAATACTAACCATTTAATTCATAAGGAAATACATATATGCCTATACATATAACTTCATACATACATATATATACATGGCAATATATATACATAAATATATATATATAATCATTATATATATATATATATATATATATATATATATATATATATATATATATATATATACCTTATAGATTAAAATCAGTTTTAAAATAGATGTAAAGTTCTTCCATAGTTTAAACTAACTATCCATCATAGAATATCGATTTGAATGTTACTATAAGAGTAAATTAACCATCTTAATTACCCAATGATTCATCTTTTACCAAAACCTATTAACTTCTCCATATCTATATCTTTTAAACCAATATCCCTACTACCAATTGTCAACCAAAAACTAACACAATAATTTTCTTGATAGATAATACGACAAAAAAACAAGTTTTAGCAAAAACTCCTAACTTGTTGTTACCAGATGGATTTACTATCCTAAATCTACATGTCAACTTTTCTCTTATTCCTAATATTTTAATTTTATCCTAATAGTCAACTGTGCCCAGAATATCCAAATCCCATACATTCAGCAGGAACTGATTAAACTATAAGCACACCTAAATGTAACAGTGGAAATTTGATTGCAAAATATCCACATAGAACCCAGTGAATATAATCACAATACATTTTTGGGTTCTTGAAGCTTTTAAATCTTCATCGACAGAAATCTACAAAAATAAACCTAAATTCATCCCCATTTCTTAATATGCAATGTAGGTCCCAATTTTTGATTCACGCAAAACTTAATATCAGTAATCCCAAAATGCATGTTATCGCATAAGAAATTTAATAGATATTTTCGTAACTAAAAATCAATAACATCATATTGACAGACACCCATAATCAAATTTGAGTTTATAAAACCTCAATTCATTTCACAATGTAACTCACTCGCATTCCCACTGTTAAAACAAACTACAAAACATTATGACCTCCGAACCCTCTTTGCAAGGAAAACAAAATATGCATATATTCATGCAATAACCATGTTCCCTCACTCTATTTCGGTTCATGCATTGTTCATTGCCGAATCTAGCATACACCTAGATTTGGGTCTCACTACTTTCTAAATTCAACCATCACATAATCCAAGTTCACATATCGAAAATCATATCTATTGAACAAACACTAATTTGGGTTGTTTGAAAACCCCTAAAAACATATATCAAATTTCATTGATGCAAGATACATCCCATGTAACCAATATATGTAAATGATTTATACTAACAAAATAAACCAGAGAAAAAGAAATAAAGATAGAAATTGCCCCTGCCTATGAAAAATGTGAGGTAATACATAACGAAAATGTCTGGAGTCCCTTCGCAGACCAAATCTCCAACCGTGATGCAGGAGCATCAAGAGGTATAAGGGCAATCCTATGTCACCCCAAAAAAAATATGTACTTAGACTTAGTTTTTGTTTCATGTGTTTTCATTTCTGGATACCCATTTGGGTCAAATAAAGGTTCCAACTCTCATAGTTCCACTATCAGTGTTCTAGGATAGAGTATTTGAAGACCTTGGGATACGTGTAAATGCTAAAAAAATAGGAGTTTGTAATTGAGCCATCATTTTGGTGAATTATGAGGTGTAAATTGGCTAGATGAATTTAATTACAATTTAGAGCATTCTAGAAAAAGAATCAGGTCAAAAGGCCCCATGGTTTGAAAGTTATCGCAGTTTTTCAATTTTTGGAGACCTCCTAAGAATGCTTCAAAGTTAGGTTAGGGGCATTAAATGACCTCAAAAAAGGCTGAAAAATGGGGGATAAGTGAAGCTGGTCTAGAGGGCTATAGAGCGCTTCGAGAGCTTTCCAAAAATGTAAACGGTTCATCAATTGGAGCTACGGTTCAAAAGTTATGCCTCCCAAAAGTTCGGTTATCATTTTTGGATTCTTCTAGATTTGCACTAACTTCTAATGTGGCTTGTGGAGCCTCCTACTTGTTTGGTGGATGCCTACTAGCACTTTCTAGAATTTACTCCTAGTCCTTAACCCTCTGAGGTCTATTTAAGGACATTTTTGGCATTGTAAAAGGCAGTTCGGAGTGGAAATTGAGAGGAGGTACCAAAGGGAGAAATTATCTCTAGTTTTGTGCTATTGTAAGCCCTTAGGGCATGTTTTGAAGTCTATTTTCTCTATACTTAATTTACTAGCTTATTTTCATAGTTAATACAATTTCTCTTTTCCTGTTGTGTCCATTCTGTGCTTGGGTTGTGTCCCCATCAAACCGTCCCCAAGCCGTGCTCACAGTGAAACCAAACAAACTTCACAACATCCAAAACTAAAAATGCAAACAAAGAATGATAGAAGAATGAAAAATACAAAACCATGGAGGTTTATAGCACTAATGAGAGTCTAAACTCTTCTCTATTTTCACCAATTTCCCCAAAATAGTGCAGAGAAACCTGCTCAACCAAAATTCATGCATTTCAACTGAAGTTCCATAATGGAGAACAAAGCACATCTTGTAACAACTTCTAGACCAAATTCAATTGAAATGAAAGCTCTTAACAGTGAGCTTATCTCTTAACCCATCTTTCTAAGCATTCGACGATACATGGTCACCCAAGTACCAGCTTGATACCTAATAAATCTAACAGCATTAATGCAACCAACATTTTTGCCTTATGCCAGATAAAAACCCATGTTAATACTTTGGTTTAAGCTTTGAATATTTTGAATCACAAACCAAGGTGATACGTAATATTATCAATATTAATACCAATATTATTATTAATGTTATTCAATATAAAATACTACTAACCAATATGGTTTATACATACATATATATATATATAATTATAACTTGCATTAACATAAATACAAGCACATTAATATACAAACAATTACACACACACACACACACACACACACACAATTCATTTAATGCACTTATATTTATATATATTGATACAATGTTATAAATATAAATATAAATACATTCTGGTTTTAGGCACAAGAAATTACCAAATGCAATAAAATTTTAATGCTACCTCAACATAGATCTACAAGTATGATAAAGACATAAATTATGAAATCAACACCAATCCAACATAAAAATTTAAAGCTGGATTGTCTTCTTTTAATTTTTATTCTACTTTTTTGAAATCTTTTCTTACAGAAGGATACCTGAATCTGAATTGATTCAGCTTATGAGATCCTGATCAACACACATAATACTTAATAATATTACAGACATTATCCTGAGAGTCAGATCTAAGTAATCATCTAAATTCTCCAAGTGTCTAAAAATCAAAGTAATGCTGATAAAAAGTAATAGTATCAATGAAATAACCATTTCAAACCAAGTACAAAACCACATAGAAGGTTAAACAAATCTCAGAATCTAGGGTAACAGATGAAGAACTATCAGGGCCATGATAGCTACCAAGCTTATCATATTGCTAGCAATGAAAATCAAGTGTTTTAGTTTCTACCAAGCTAATCAGTTAGATTTTAGTTCATGTTGAGCTTCATACTAGCTACTGAGCATCTGAGATAGAATATAGTTTTTTCTGAGCTTTACAATATCTACTGAACATTTGAGGAAAACTACAGTATTTCCCAAGCTTCGTAGAGTCTACCAAAATTTTTCATATAAGTGATGAAGGATCTAATGTTAACCAAGTTCTATAGTGTTACACAAGCTTATCAATGTCTACCAAGCTTGTAGTGTAAACAAAGTGAATGAGGATAGTGTTGAACAAGCCATGCAGTATCAACCAAATAATTTAGTATCTATTGAGTTCTTCAGTGTTCACCAAGTCATCTAGTACTGACTAAGTTCCTACTACTCCAAGAGATTATTATGAGGAAATATTCTACATTAACTAAGTGTTAGAGTCTACCAAGTGTTGGCAGTGTTTCTAAGTGTCATAACATAACCTGAATTGTCTTAAGAATTTGAGTTCCAGTATCAAGCTGATTTAGTGAAGATTAATGAATTTGGTATTGTAGCTGAATCTTAGAAGGTAATTAATTGGATTGGTATATATGTAATGCATTTTATCATATCCAAATAAGCATTTGAATAAGAAGAAGAAGCATGAGGCTGAAATAGAAGAAGGATACAAGAAGTATAAGGAAAAGTAGAGACTTATCTATCATAGTCAGGTGATCATTATTATTGATGTAGTGCAAGGAAAGGGTATCCCCAATGGAGATATCCTAGCCCCTAGCTAATAAGCACATAGTGGAAACACAACAAAAAGCAGCAACAATGCAAGATCTGATACCAAATTACAATAATTTGTTCATAAATTATAACTGATTACATGCAATATGACTAGTTGTAAGGCCTTCTAGGTTAGCGCCAAATACAAACAAAAATTACAAAATTAGATCTACTAAATCCAACAAGATCCAACTTACAAAACCAATCTCAACTAGTCCAGATACATAATTGGATAAGAACATGAAGAAGAATCCACACTTGTACCCTTAGGTCCACCAAGAGATCCTTTAGTTCCTAAGTCAAAACTCTAGCTCTTCAAATTTGTATCTATCCTTCCTTCCATCCCAAATGAATGACTAAAAGACTCCAAAAGACCCCAACTTATACTGATCTAATCCACAAGATTTCCTAAAATTCTAAAAACTAAAATGAAATACTTGAAGAGCCACAAGTCGATCTCCAATAACAATTAAATGTCTAAAAATTGATATCCAAGAAAAATTGTGATATCTCATAGCTTTGACTAAATTAAAACTCATGCTTCAAACCAAAGGTAGTAATTTAGGTCCACTATAACCCCTTAAATGCACAAATTCTGATTCACCAAGGATATGTGCACATCCATCCCAAAAGTTAAGCACAGAAAACTATCGTACAAAATTTCCAAAAATTGATACTCCAATAGAATTTTCATATCTCTCAACTTAAAAAGAAATAGAACTTGTTCCTTTAACCAGAGATATTACTCTAATCTCTCTTCAATCCTTAAAATGGAAAGCCTCTCATTCATTCCACAAAACTAGTTATATGGCCTATAATAGGAACCTAGAAACCAGAAAAACATAGTTCTAGCAGCAAGGTAAAAATAGTTCAAACTTCAACTCAATCCATCCAATGTCCACTTAATCATCATGAAAGGTACTTCAATTTGTCTCCAACACATCCCTAACCATGAAGGCATAACTCCACCAAAATCCAACCTCGATTCTCCTCATAACTCCACCAAAAGGTGTAACTAGAAGAACATCTTCCAAGATTTAGAACATCAATCCCAAACTGGTTCTTCACATACATGTCCTCCAAGTCTTCAACTTGTAAACTCTTTCCCTTGTTTTTCTTCTTCTTCTTCACATCTGCCATAGGTGTTCCATAGGTTTTCTTTCCATGCTAATCTCCAACCTTCTTAGAATCTGTGAACTCAACTCAATTGCCAATACTCAAGTTCCTCCCATCAAGCTCTTCATTCTATAAAGGAATAATGGAAAACTTCCTACCACCTTTCTCAATAGTAAACACATTCCTTACACAATTTTTTACAGCCTTGCAATCATATTGCCAAGGTCTACCAAGTAACACATGACAACTATTCATATCCACAATATCACATAACACTTGGTCCTTATACTACCTAATCTATAAATCAACAATGCATTTCTCCCTCACTTCCAAAGCATGCTCACCTTGCAACTAGCCAATCTAATAAGGATAAGGATGTCTCACTCTCTTCAAACTAAGTTTTTGAACCATCTCTTCAACAACAATTTTATCAGTACACCACTATCCATAATCACCTTATAGATTTTTCCACCAAACTTACAACAAGTCCTAAACAAACTAGTCCTATGACAAGAATCCAATGTCCTCTCACCAACCGAGACTCACTCAGGTAGAAAACTATCTCCTTACTGAAGCTGACTATCCTAGACTACAACCTCATTCACAATAGTAGTTTTCCTCCCAAAAAAACATTCAAAAGATATATTCCCTTCTTGACCACACTTGAAATAATTAACTCTGAACCCACCTCCACCTATCCTTCATTTTTGTTCAATAGGTTTTTGTTCACCTTCTACTTTCAGTTTAGCTTCTGTTAAACTATCCTACTTCTCCTTCCCTTGGGAACTACCTTGATTCTTCCTCTTTAGCTTCTCCTCTGCCCTCAAAGCATACTGATAAGCATCCTCAACTAAAGAAATATTCAACATACCAACCTCATCCTAAATATTGAATCTCAAAACTTTAATATATCGAGCTACCTTCTCTTTTGACAATTCTCTATGCCAATACTAAATGGTCAACTTGTAGAACTCCTTGGTATAATCCTTTATAGTCATATCTTTCTATTTTAGATTTTGTAACTTCTTAAACAACTCAAGTTCATAATCAACAGGAATGAAATTAGCTTCCAACTTAGTCACAATCAATCTCCATCTAGTGATCTTCATTTCACCTCCCTCTTCTCTATCTCTTTGTAGTTCTTTCCAAAAAAGAGTAGCATGTCCCTTCAGCTTGTTTTGTGCCAACCTTACTCTGAGTGGATCCTCAATATCCTTAAGCCCAAAGTAGTCTTCCAATTCACCAATCTAATCAATCAAGTCTTTAGGATTCAAAGTACCTAAGAAATTAGAAACCTCCATCTTATGCTTTAGCTTCAATTGAGATCTAGGTTGAGCAAACTAACCAACCCTAATTCTAATAGGTCTCTCCACATGATCAACTCTATCCTCACTACTCCATCCAACAACTTCAAATTCTTTGGAAACTTCTTCATAACTACATTCAATACCCACATTCCTAGGTACACCACCTAGAGCACTTACAATTTTAGCAATCATGCCACTTTTCATCAATGGTATCTGAGATCTAAAATTGGCTTTAACCTCCTCCATCTCAGATCTAAAATTTGCTTTAACCTTCTTTGATATCCATTCTTCTACAACATCACTAAGATCATTAATTGCCCTAGGGTCCAATCTTATTGGAGGCATCTTCCAAAATTTTAGTAAACCCTAAGCAAAAAATCCACCAATCTAGAAGATCAATCAGGCACAAGATCAACCTTCTTTGCAAATCCTAGTGTAAACTACCTCACCTTTGGTGATCCATCAACACACTCAAGAACAACCTTAGCTTTGATACCATCTAATGTAGCACAAGGTAAGAGTATCCCCAAAGGAGATTTCCTAGCCCCCAGATAATAGCCACACATCAAAAACACAACAACAAGAAGAAAAAATGCAAGTTCTGGTACCAAATTACAACAAATTGTTCATAAAATATTACTAATTACATGCAATATGCCTGACTGTAAGGCCTTTTGGGTTAGGGCCAAATAAAAATATCAATTACAAAATTTGTCCAGCAAGATCCAATAAGATCCAACTTAAAAAACTAAGCTCATCTAGTCCAGATACATGACTAGATAAGAACACCAAGAAGAATCCACACTTGTACCCTCAAGTCCACCGAGAGATCCTCTAGTTCCTAAGCCATAGCTCTAGCTCTTCAAATTCACATCTATCCTTCCTTCCATCTAAACTAAATGAATAAAAGACTCCACCACCCCTACTTATACTAATCTAAGCCAAAAGTTGGTCCAGAATGCTAAAAACTAAAATTAAATACATGAAGAGCCACAAGTTGGCCTCTAACAACAATTAAATGTCTAAAAATCGATATTTGAGAAAAATCATGATATCTCATAGCTCTAATTGAATTATAACTAATTCTTCACACCAAAGGTATAAATTTAGGTCTACTACAACCCCTTAAAGGTGCAAAGGCTGATTCAACAAGGATAAGTGTACATCCTGTCATGCCCAAAATATTAAGGAAAAAACACACCAAATTTTTTAATTTTTTAAAAGTTAATTAATCTACTAAGTTAATACATGCCACACTGATCAGGTTATGGAAAGGTGACATAGGATTAAAGTGAGATTTGACTACATTTCATTAAGATGTAGAGTTGACATCTCCTCATACTGCATGGGTTCAAGCCCCTGAAGTCCTAACACTACGAAAACAATTAACTCTAGTTGAATGAGTCGATCAATTAACATTTAGGTTCAATTATAGAGGTATGACTTGCAATTCAAATTAAATTTTAGGGTTTCCAAGATCATAAGTTTACTATGATGCTATACTTTTAAAAACTATGCTAGATCAATCCTTAGGAGAGTCTAATTCCACATTTTTAAAAGTTAATCTGTCATAACATACTAAAACTGAATTCCTGATATTATCATTACCTATTTTAACTAATTCAAGACATTAATTATTCACCATTTAAACAATTATGACATACATTTACCTAGAAAAATAATCCTATACTACCATCAAGTTGGCTATACAAGAACCCTTCAATAACCCCTTTAACAAAAACTATAACAGTAGAGTTGAACATGTTACATCCTTTAAGAACATTTGTTTAATTACCATGAAACATGTTCCCAATGTTTTGGAGGAACTATTTAAGCTAATTGAAATCATCAACCATTGGCTATAAAAATATTTAAACATTTAATTTATAGGTTAGTTCAACATTTAAAGTGTACATCTAATTTAGAACTAACTAAGTAGACTAATGTTCTTGGTTACATGTGAAACTTCAACAAAACTATAAATTATAGGAACTGGATTTTTGAGGTTATTTAAAAATAATCTGATATTAAAAAAAAAAACTAAAATATTATAAAAATAATTATATCCCCTTTTTAAAACTATACTATATTAATCCCTATATTCTTCTTTCAAAAATTACATGACAACATATCTAAATTCTAACTAACAATCAATTTTATAAATAAAGTTTCCATTCATAATTTAGTTATAAACCATTTAATATAACTTGAAACAATAATAATTAAGTCTAATTATTCTTTAACCACTTTAAACATTAATTAAATCCTAACACTAAAACATATTGAATAAATAACTTAATATAACAAAAATAAAACTTTCTCAATACTTCTGTCTCAACCAATTTAACATTCATATTAAGAATAAATAATCATTTTCATTTAAACATCTAACTATTAACATTAAACATTCTTTACTAACCACTAAATGTTTTTCTTTCACTTAAACTTAGACTAACCACTAAATTCAACTTAACATTACTAACGACTCCTAAGTAACTCACCTTACACCTAACTAACTTTATTACTCACTAACCCATCAAATAAAACATATTAAATAAATACTTAACAAAAAAATAACCTTAATAACTTATTAACTAAACTAAATATGATCTAATGCTAATTAAAATCTAACATTTCTATGATTAAAATCTAACATTAATGCTAACTTAACTAACAATTAACTCTAACTAACCAACCTAATCCCACTAACTCCTACTACCTTCTTCTTAACTCTAGTAATTTCCAAGAGTCTCCACGTCACCAAAAGCTAGTTTCATGCTGCCTAAGGCACCTTGTTTTCCCTCCAACTTGTTGAATGCATGGAAAAAGGAGGTAAAGGTTGTGGTTTTAAATTTAAACTTTTAAACACTTTGTCCCCATCCATTTCAAGTAAATTCATACCAATCTTGCAAGTGAAATGAAAAGACAAGACACGTGAACTTAGAAGGAGTTTTAAAACTTAATAAAGGTGGATGCAAAGTCAAACACTTAATGTATTTGCTCTTGTCACAAAGCCTACATCCAGACTTGGAAATGAGAGGAGGTAGAGGATCTATGCAATCTTTTCCTTAGCATTGATCACCTAGTTGTCCCTTTTCCCAAGCAACCACTCCCCACTTTTTGCCTTGCATCACATAACACATGGGCTTTAGTTATGAAGGAGGGGATGGGTAGGTGGATGTTAGGAGGGTGGTTAGTTTATGATATTATTTGACTATTTGATTTTATTGATTTTTTTTATTTGGTTAATTTTATTATAATTATTATAATTATTATTTTATAAATTTATTTTTTCAAGGGGAAATATCTTTGAGAATATTCTGTGCTTCCACTTTTGAAGACAACATTATTTTCCCATATATTTTCTAAGGAGCAAATGTGCTCTCCTAGGAAATTTATGGAGAATATGCATTTTGACAAATTTTCTCTTGCTTTCTTTATTTACTTTCCTAGATGGCATTGACATAATTTTTGAATTTATAAGCATTGAGGAGGGTATAAGGATAATAAAAAATTTCCATGCACCAATTAATCTCTCTCTCTCTCTCTCTCTCTCTCTCTCTCTCTCTCTCTCTCTCTCTCTCTCTCTCTCTCTCTCTCTCTCTCTCTCTCTCTCTCTCTCTCTCTCTCTCTCTCTCTCTCTCTCTCTCTCTCTCTCTCTCTCTCTCTCTCTTAAAGAAATTAGATTATTAATTCCACAATGAGGAGATCCAAAGATTTAATATATTAGTTCTTCTAAGTCTTCTTCCACTTAGGGGTTTATTAAGCAATTTATCATATCCAATGTAGATTAATCCAAGGACTATGTTCGCAATCTAACTTGTACTTGTTCTCATATTTAAATATTCATTAAACATACTTAGAGTAATATCTTGTCATTTCTTCATCATTTTTATAAGGGAATAAAATTTTTTCTATGATGCAAAGCAACATTTTAAACAATGGATATGTTCTATTTTTCAATTAGAGATCAGAATTAAAATGGACAAACTTATTGAAAACACATTTTAATAATACAAAAAAACTTCTCATACGTAAGGAACTATCATTTTTCTTTATTAACAACCTAGTTCAAAGACTCCATTAGGAAAGAACTAGAGAAGAAAACCTGACATCATGGTCACTTTGACATAAGTTTCACAATGAAATTTACAACAGGATCACTATCCTAAGGAGAAATCTCCTAACACATTTGAAATGAAAACAATAACTTTGAGATCATGTTTGGCTCCATAACTAGGTAGCCACTATGATATCTACAATTTCATCAAAGTAAACATGGAGAGGATGAAAATAACCAAGAGAAAAACAATTTTAACATAAAGACATAATCAAATGTTTACTCCCATCCACGTTTGCATAGTAGGTTCATTATCGAACTAGACTAGGGAGAAGCTAGATTTTTCTAGACTTGAGACATTGGTCACAACACCATAGCAAATGCCCTTTTAAAGCTAATATTGCAAGAAATTTTGTTCTATCATAGATGCCCTTTAGAGGCTAATATTGCAATAACTTTCATTCTTTCACTTCTCAATTTCTAAAAAATACAAACATTGTTTGTACTGATGAGTATAGGCCCATAACACCCTACTCTCTCCATCTCCTCATTGTGAGGAGAGACTCTATACTGCTAGAGTCCAACTAAAGCCCTCCTCCCATACATGGCCACTTCTACCCTATATGAGGGTGAGTAATGCCAACATAACCCATACAATCCCTTCAAAAATCAAATGCAAAATATGAAAGAAAACATTTAAAGAAAACTCATTACAATCCATCCCAAATAGGTTCATCAAACACACGAACATACATATGCAAATGAAACTATGTAAGAATGAAACATAGCATGAAAATATGCACTTGTAGGATTCCTACCTTAGCAATAAGGTTATGGAAACTAAAATTTGAGAAGAGCTATCCCTTCATTCTCCTTCAATCCTAAATTTTCCCTTTAAAACTAGAGGTTGGTTGAACAACCTTTCACTCTCAAATATTCCTCTAGATAGCCTCCTAACTCAACCACTTACAAAATGCAATAACTCCCCCACTTGACTAAGGTTTCTAGAGTCTTCTAACTCAAACTTGTCATTAAGGCTAACCTCTAGGTGGACTTTAACTTTTCAAACTCATGGTAAAACTTCAATTTTCGCAATAAAGAAAAAATGGGATATTTGGGTGGTCACCAAAGTTAACGAAATGGGCTAGAGGGGTGTAAAATGCCCCCAACCCATACATATACACCTGGGGTACTTAGTTTTCATAATTTTTGCCTCTTAGTGACCTATTAAAATGCTTGAAATATTTGGACTTCCTAAAAACTCTAAAAAATGCAAAATTATCACTAAACCTCGATTAGGGTAATTAATCTCGAATACCCACTAATTAGAATTAGGTCACTAACCTAGTCCAACTCAAATTATCAAGTTACTTGTCTAACCCTAATTATCATGCTGAAATGCATATATGAATCATGAGTGTCAAATGACACTATAAAAATCATTCTTACAAAATATTAACACTTAATGATTATAGAATTATACATTCATTCAACTCATGATACAAATAAAATACGAACAATAGGGTTTGCATCTTTTATTAGACTAAACCTTGGTTTCCAAAAATGGTACATAGGGTCCAATTTTGATTCTTTGTTAGATTTCTTAGCTAATTAATCTTGCACACTCATTTCACACATCAGTAGCTTGAGAAAATCACATGCATATATTTAAAACTTATCTAGATAGTTGCATAAATTAAAACATAAATCTTTCATATAAATAATTGTATCTCATTTCTGCACATATTTAATCATCAGTAATTACATAATCAATATAACATAATTTATTCATTATTTCAAATTAAAATACTAAAATAATCATCATTAGGCATGCATATACCTAAACATCCTAAACATCACCAATTAAGGAATAGTGAAGTATTTGAATGCATATATACCTAATCATCCAATTACCATAATCAACATCATCATCATCAAGTAAAACACTTCATATCATCGTTACTGCAAATTAATATTCAAACAGTTGAGATAAAGTGGTTCTCAAATCATTGAGTATTTAAAATATGGATGAAACAATTGATCTCAATTTTCATTAGGTCATTTATAACATAAAGCATTACTTAATTTCCATTTCAATCTCCTATATTGGATTTAATATAGAATTCATATTTGATAATTACATACAAGGAGGAACCTTACACATCCATCCCAGAAGTCAAGCACAAAAAATTGTCATGCAAAACTGCCAAAAATTGATACTTTAGTAGAATTTCTATATCTCCCAACTTATAAGGAATTAGATTTTTTTCCTTTAACTAGAGATATTATTCTAGGTTTTCTTTAGTTCTTTAAATTCATAGCCTCTCATTCATTGTGAAAAATTAGTTATATGGCCTGCAATGGAACCCAGAAACTAGAAAAGCATAGTTCCAGTAGTAAGGTAGAAGTAGTGCAAACTTCAACTTAATCCATCCAATCTCTATGAATTCATGAGGAAAGGTACTTCAATGTGTCTCCAACACATCCCTAACCATAAAAGAATAACTCTACCAAAATCTAAGCTTGATGCTCCTCAACACTTAACCCCAAATCCCTCCAAATATGTAGGATTGCAAGCAAGCCTAGGATGCTCCTACATCAATTATTGAAAAGAATCTTATTCAGAAAACCAAGCTGCAAATTAGATATCAGCCATTGATTCATCCTAATAGGTGCATCAATCAAATTATTTAACAATATAGACTTAATAGTCTTATGCCAAATCTCCTAATAGAGTGCATACTTCATTATGTGTTGTAAATCCTTTCTCAAGGTGGACCTAACAATCCTTATTGATCTTGACAGTGTGGATCACCTAAAGTGATCAATTGTAAGCTCTAACAAACTAATTTAATACTATAGTAATACATCTTGTGGGTATCATCCCTACCCAAGTTTTACTTTCTATTTGGAAGCTTCTTGGGTTACCAAATATTGTGTCAAGTGTTCTGAATCTTTTATTTCTTTCATTCTTTCATGAATGCAATTAGATCAAATTACATTGTGAATTTTTAATTGGTGAATTAAAGTATAAGGTTTATTGGTTCCTAATTCACGCGCCCTCAACCCCCCCCCCCCCCCCCCCCCCAACTCTTAATCACCTATTCTATATTACATTTCTAACAATTGGTATCAAAGTAGATTGGTTCTTACATCATAAGTTTAGAAACTTGAGAAAAGATCAGAGGAAATGGAAGTATATAGACTGGAGAAATTTAGTGAGAATGAGAAGTTGGATCTAAAATTGGCCATGAATCAATTCAAGAAGATGAAGGGGAAGATCTCTCAATCCCTAAAAAGAAGAGAAGATCTTGTAACACAAATGAATGATGATCTCTACATTGAAGAAAGAATTGAAGACATTTGCTAAGATAGAAGTTTAGATGAAGCTGATGCAACAATCAAAGAAATACTTGAGAAGAATCTTACTCTTCATGAAGAAGTCAAAAAAATAAGAAGAGAACAAGAAATTCGATTAGTCAAAATTTGTGAATACATCAAACAAAAAGACAAAGTCAAAGAAGTGAAAATAATGATAACTTAAAGAATAGAAGAAAAGGACAATGAAATTCATCAACTATCTCTTCAACAAGAAAATTTGATTGATCAAATCAATGATGAAAATCAAGAACTTATCAATTTAAGAACATAGAATGAAAGATTGTAGAATGATCTTAGCATAGAGAAGAAGACTAGTGAGAGGATAATGAAATCTCAAGAATGCATGAATCAATTGGATAAGAAAAATTAATTTAGAAACAAAGGTAAAGCTCTAATAGGAAATATAAAAGAAGGTGAATCATTCTAGCAAGGAGCTCAAAGGAATAAAAGGCCTACATGTAATCATTGTAGAAAAATAGGATAAACATAAAAAAAGTGTTTGAGAAATGGTAAACCAAAATTCAATAGAAAGTGTTATAGTTGTAACAAGCATGGAAATAGAGCAAGTGAGTGCATAGAGGAATCAAAGTTTGAATTAGAGTGTTTTATCTATATCAAACAAGGGCATAAATCTTTAGACTGCAAAACCAAGAAGTCGAACCTAGTAGAACAAATTGCAAAAGCTTATTTTGGTTGGGATTACAACACATGTTGCAGATGAAACTATTGTGGCAAGTTTGGGCACATTGGATAAAATTGCATGAGAACTCACATGAGGAAAAGAAACCCTACAAAGAGATGCTTTGTATACATAGAGCTTGGACATTTAGCTAGAAAATGCATGAATCAAGGTAAAGTTAAAGATGAAAAGAAAGAAAAGGCAAACACTATCAATAGTCAAATAAGAAAGAAATGGGTCAAGAAATCTCTTGAGAGTGCAACCCAATGTAATGTAAATGTTGACACCCAAGTCAATGAGTTGGATGACTCAACCATCTCAAACCAGTTACCTATGGAGATTACTAGAACTATGATTGAGAAGAAGACATCTCACATTAGTTCTAGTTAGAAAGAAGAAGATCAATATCAACATTCTTGATGCATGAGGATCATCGAGTAAAGATAAAAATTGAAGATCTTAATGAGCAAGGTTAGTTCACAAGACCTTGCAGAGAAAGGTTGGGTTGCATGACCTTACCGAGTTTGGATGTAGATGTCAAGTTGGTAACTCTACCAAGTTTATACCGAGTGGTAGTAGCATATTCCAAGTTCAAAGTTATTTCTATCTTGAAGTTTCTACCAAGTTGAGAGGCCTTACAAAGTCAAAGGTGTCTTCTGAGCGATGAAGACTTAGCTAAGTGGTGAACAACTAGTCACTGAGCTAACTATTGTATGATGCATTAATGGAAACTTGAAAATAATTTTTTTTTTAAAGGATAAATTGAATGATTTATTTAACCATGAATTTTTAGAGCATAGAGTAAAGAGAATTCTAGAGCCCCCCAAGTGATTTTAAGTAAGTATTGTCAAAGTTCACTCCTATGTTTGAAGCATTACCAAGTAGAATGATATCTTCCAGTACTAAAACAAAGAAGTGTTCATAAATGTTGATAAGAGGTGTTGATTGTAAATCCCCAACATTCAAACTGATTTTGACAATTGTAGAAGAGGTTGACCTCATTAGAGTGCAATCACAGATTCCTCCCAAGGTACTTTTAATTTAAGATATTTGATCAAATTATCACTTTTCTATCCAGGAGTGAGGAACCCTAGAAATGAACCAGGAATACAATGAGCTGCATGTGGATGGGAATTTGAAACTCAAGCACAAGAATTTAGAGATGAAAGGTTTGACACATATCCTACATATGTAGAGAGATTTCCAAGGGAAATGGATTAGGTTTATCTTGATCCAAGTCCATGACATGCATATCTAGTTAGATCATGCTATTCAAATTACCAAGAAGATGATTCACAAATTCATAGGGTTGACAATTCTTAACAAGGAAAAGACACTTAAATCCCTAGGTCAAGTTAAACTAGCTAAGAGAGATCTTGTTGAGTGGGATGGAAGAGGAATGAAACTAAATGGTGTAATAGAAATGGAGATAAAATTTGGAATTCATGTTAGTGCACACAAGATTTATAGCTCAATCCATCTAAAAAACATTCTATGTGAAGTTTTTTACCTAGCTTTCAAGTTAGTGAAGAATAACCTATCTTTTGAAATTGCCAAGTTGTTGTTGAATAAAATCAACAAAAACAAGGAGAGGACCTGAGTTTCAAAGAAGAATCCATGAAATTTTTGATCACTTTTAACCTATTTATTATTTTATGTGAAAAAGTTCTTTCCTTCACAAGGTATTATGGTGTGGAAGAAGGATACACCAGTTGTGTATTAGGTTAATGAGTTCATAGAAGAAATGGGTGATAATTTTGAAAGAATTATGGATTCCTATTTTGAGACATTCAAGGAGAAAATGAAAAGTAGATATAGGATCCCCAAGAGACTTGTGGAATATTATGAACAAGACATATGTTTTCTTGTTCATTATGATAAAGTTCATATCCAGGCAGCAAGGCCAAGAGTGGCATGGGTCAAGCCTCTAGGATATGAGATTAACATTCATAACACAAGGGATATTATTGAGGCTCTTAGGAATGATCCCATGGACCCAAAGGCACCATATTTTGGTACCTATGAGGGAGAAAAGGCTAGAATTGCATTGGAAATAAAGCTCCATCAAGCCTTGAAAAGAGGAAGAAAGAAAGTGGAGAAAATATTGAAGGACACCAAATCAGCTAGTTCCCTTCTTTTGGTGATTGAAGAAAAAGGAGATAACCTTGAGGAAGGAGGAGGAGAGGTGAATGTAGAGGAGGAGCCTCCCAAGAAGAAAAGGAAGGTTATCATTACTAAGCCTAGAAAGTCCCCCCTACTATATTTACCAAAAGGACTACCAAATTAAGGAACAAACTGAAATTAGGTGATGATGAAGATAAGAAGATCACATTCAAGAGGTCTTCCACCACCTCTGAGAAAAGATTGAAAATACTACAAGAAGGTGGAGGTACATCTAATTTTATATTCTTGAAGTATGAAACAAGGACCAAAGAAGAGAAAAATAGGATTGGGGATGCCCTAGTGGCAAGGATGGGTAAGTGGAAGTACTCCCCGAATGAGCTAAAAATGCAAGTTCTTGATGTCTTACTAAAGGAAGTAGCACCAAAATGGGAAAATATAGTGAATGTTGCCAAAGACATCAGAGAGAAAACTCTCAAACAACTTATGTCAAGTCTTTCAGATAAGGAAGTGAAGAAATAATTAAAGATGAATGAACAAAAGCTAACATCTAAGTTCAATGCATTCATGATCCTATAAAAAGGCATCAAATCTATTTTGAACTCCAACACAAATGTATGGAAGAATATCTATAGGCTACATAGGCCTAGTGAAGAATTTTTTCAAATTAATGATAAAGATGATGACAATAAGGGTGATGAGGAAGAAGATGTTCAAAAAGTAGATGATGAAAAAATAAAAAATATTGAAGGAGATGATGTTGATGACAAAGACGGTCAAGAAGCTATAGGAGGTCATCTTCCTAAAATACATAGTATTAAAGACTCAAATGTAGAAAGGATAGCAATAGAGGTAATGGCCTCTATTCCTAACTCTCTGACAAAAGCCTTAGTGCCATCTAGCTTAGAGAAGACTTCTACTGAGTTAGTTGAAGTAAAAATTGCTTCACCAAACACCCACAAGCAATTGCAGAAATACTACCAAGTTAAATGATAGGTGAAGTTTACATTACTTCATCTATCGAGCATTAGGATCTAATCGTCCCAACATTAGGCCTAACTGAGTCCCATCAAGGTATTTCAAGCATTCCTAATGTTAGTGTTGTTTCTCCTATTTTTGATATTGTTTCTACTATTTCTACTATTATTTTTCCCATTCCAAGTGCAATGATAATTGAGGTTAATCCTCAACCAGACATTGGATTTTTGAGAAAAGGAAAGGAAATTGTTCCTTCTATTATTCAAAAACAAAAGGGTACAAAGGTAGAAGCCTCTATTGAAGAAATTGATCTATTGGAGGACATTATGATACTAGATTAGGATCTTTCAAATCAGAATCCTAATTAAAATGACACCCTTTGTGAGCTATGTAAAAAGAGGGAAAAAAACAAAATCTCAGAGAGGAAAAGAAAAAGAAAAACCAAGTGCTTGAAGATATCAATGGCATATTCATTAATGCACTAAACATTAAGGTCGATGAGAAACAACCAATTTTGGATTAACTTGTTGAAATTGTTCACAAGTATAATGAGGATATGAATGGGCAAGACAAACTTCTATAGACGACAAAAATAAAATTTGAAGATAAAGTTTTGGAGAAGGCAGCTTAAAAGATAACCATTAATCAAGTAGAACTATGCAACATTTAAAACTTCTATAAATAATGTTGTTTCTTTATTTGTAAAGTTAAGTGATGCAACTAATTTTTCCAAGGAAATAAATGATAAGTTATCTAAGATAGATATTGACATGTAGTCAAGTACACATCAATTGTCACTTGATCCTAGTTGCAATTCTTCATATTTTATGAAAAATAGATATTTGATAGATCTACAAGTTGAATTGTTGAAGGAAGAAGCCAATATAAGGGTCACACTAGCATAAATATAAGGCATGATACTTTCTAACATGAATGAAATGCAAAAACATATTGCACATTCAAAAACATTAATCCATGACAATAATTTCTCTATAGCTAATCATATGATGGAGGTATCAGATGAGGTGCAAATTCATTTGCACAATTCAAAATTTTTGCAAGACAATTGGGACAAGACAATATCCATAATTTTGAAGATACATAGTGATTTCCTGTCACATTTTGGTGTTACCTTGTAATTTGGTATTTTCTTTTTTTTGGCATTTGTGTCAAAAAGGGGGAGTTGTATTATCATACACCAAATATATGTAGTCAAAGGAAATAGGGAACGAAATACATGTACAATATGTATGAAAGATGTATATATGTAGAATAAAATATGTTTACAAAATCAATTTTAAAAATAATAATAATAATAGAGTAAGAGGTTACTGCGCTACAACAATAGACAATGGTCAAAACCAGATTGAAGATCTAGATTGTTGTTAGGGGGAGTTTTGACTTGTGTTTTGAGTATTCATATTTTTGGTATGATAAGTGTTTTTATCACTAATTCAAAAGGGGGAGATTGTTGAACTTAAGGTAAAATCATTTGTCTATTAGTGACTTAACACTTAGTCAACTGGTTACATTGCTACTGAGCTCTACAATTGCTACCAAGCTTATCATACTCCTAGTAATGAAAACCAAGTGTTCGAGTTGCTATCAAGATAATTAGTCAACTTAAAGTTCATGTTGAGCTTCATATTGTGTACCAAGAATATGAGAAAATGTAGTGTTTGCTAACCTTTACAATGTTTACTAAGCATTTGAGGCAAAGTGTAGTGTTACCCAAGCTTTGCAAAGTCTACCAAGATTTTCAGTATAAGTGGTGAAGGATGTAATGTTAACCTATCTCTATAGTGTTACTCAAGATTATCAATGTCTATCAAGCTTGCAATATTAATGAAGTGAAAAAAGATAGTGTTGACCGAGACATATAGTGTTAACCAAGTAATTTTGTATCTACTAAGTTCTTTAGTGTTTATCAAGTCATCCAGTGCTAAACAAGTTCCTACTACTCTAAGTGATTAGTATGAAATGAGCATCTATGTCAACTAAGTGCTAGAAACTATAAAGTGTTGATAGTATTTCCAAGATTCATAACATCACCTAAGTTGTCCTCAAAATCCAAGTTCTAGCAATAAGCTAAGTTTAGTGAAGATTATTGAATTTGGTATTGTAGCCAACTCTAGAAGGTAATCGAGTGCATTGGTATATATGTAATGTATTGTATCATATCCAAATACATATGTGAACAAAAAGAAGAAGCATGAGTAAAGAATAGAAGAAGGCTACAATAAGTATAAGGAAAAGTATAGACTTATCTATTACAGCCAGGTGATCATTATTATTTAAAGGAATATCATTTAGCAAACCAAGTTTTAGAATAGAGATCATGTTGAAAATGTATCCAATTAATCTGATAAGTTAAGTCATGGTTGTAATTTATGGCAATATATTTGTTTTGTAGATTATCCCTATTCATTTGCAAAAGAAAATAGTCTAAGTATTAGACAATGTTACAACAATAGGATAGTTTTGATGATAATAGAATTTTCCCTTGGAATATTATCTTATGTAGTTAACTAGAGATGCATGACATCATAATGATGATGTATAGTAGTGTGAATGTCTATAAAGTCAACCAAGTTTGAGTTATGAAAGAATTAGTGACATAGTGATGACACACTGCAGAATATAGCATATCAATAGATGTGTTTAACAACTTGGTTTATTTTTTTAATTATTAAATCTTTATGAGCCAACTCTAATGATGATGTGTGATTTGACTAAGCAAGAATTTAATACTATGTCTAGTATAAAGAAAAGAACTCCATTTACGATAAGAATGATGTGATGATAATAGAGTATGATCAGTAATTGTGAAGTTGATATGATCTTGTGAAATAAGAGTAACAAGTGAATGTGAAATTGTGATATATGATGAAAAGTAATTTCATGCTAGATATGATTAAAATCAAGCTATATGCAATCACTCTTGTACGAAGAATTATTTGTAAAGTACAACAAGTATCTCAAGATTGTATGTATGTTATTTTCCAAAGATCTCACTATATAGTTGCATGTTAGGTGGTGGGCTCTTCTTGCACACATTTCTATATAATTCACCAACTCTTGATAGGGTTGAAGCAACTCCTAATAGGTTTGAGTCATCTAATAAGGCCTAGTCTCCTAATAGGGACTCTAGACACTATACATGCCTCATAGACTTCTAACGAGGTCAGTATCCTTAATCAGGTTCTTTATATAGTGAATCATTTTGTGGGTTTCATCCCCACTGGGGTTTTCCCTTGGCTAGGTTTTCCCTAGTTAACAAAATATTGTGTTATGATCTCTCTTTATGTATGGTTGTTTATACTATTTAGCATTATTGGTTTACTTTCTTATGCATGTGGTAAAGTAATTAATAATATTCAATTGTGCTAACAATTATTATCAGAACCTGGTTATTCAGAAGAGGCTTAATAGCTTGAATAAGATCCTTATGGATATGGAACAACTAAAGGAGAATCTTGAAGAAGTGCTTGAATAGATTGATCTTCTTACTGATGAAAGAGATGGCCTTAAAGATAGATACAAGGATGCAAAAGCCTACATTGTTGAATTAAAGGACAAAATAGATGACCTAAAATAGAAAGGACTTTCTAATTGGACCAGTGATGATGACATTGAAGATCTAAAGAAAGAAAATGAGATCCAAAAACATGAGTTAAAGATAGTTGAACTTAAGCTGAGTCTTAAAAAAAATGGAGGAAAGATTAAATCTGAAATAAAAGTTGAAAATGCAGATTTGAGATCCTAGTTATGAAAAGTAATGTTTGAACTAGAATCTATTAAGTTAGAACACACAAAATTAGAGAAATACAACACTATTGTGAAAGGTGAGCTCGTACAAACCAAGAAAAAACTTGAAAAATCATATGCCAACAGTGATAATATTGAAGAACAAATATGTGCACAAAGACCCAATTATGATAAGACTGGACTTGGATTCTTTGTTGGTCAATCCACCAAAAAACCTATTGAAAGAAAAGAACTTGTTACTCTTGAAGTCAATAAGGATCTATGAAAGACAAATGATACACCTAAAGAAAAAGAGAATATTTCTCACTTTGAGAAAGTCAAAGAATCTAATCAAGATATGAATAAGAAAAGAAAGGAATCTTTTTCCCAGTGTGATGAACCTAAAGACACTAAAGTCAATTGCGAAGGCAAGTCTTTAAAACATACTTCAAAATATTATTTTCATAATTGTCATGGATATGGTCATTATGCAATAGATTGTAAGAAATGTAAATTTTATAATGATAATGCAAATAGTAGGATGCATAGGAACACTAACCATGCAAGAAATAGAAGAAGATCTCATAGCAATGAAAGTGGAGAAAGAAGACAAATTGTTTGCTATAGATGCAACAATCTTGGACACATTGTAAGGAATTGCGAACCACCTGATGAAAAGTTGAATGAACAAAAAAGAGATGTACCTATATGTCAGTTATGTAATAACTTTGGACACACAACAAGGTTTTGCAGAATGGACAAAAGATACCTAAATAGGAATCAAAGTTATAGAAGGAACAATAGAAGAAATGAAGTAAAAGAGCAGAAAAATGAATTAAAGGAATCATTTGTAGAGGCAATAGAACTAGAAAGTTCCCATACAATTCTAAAATATGTACTTGACAAGATGATGAAGTTAGTTATTGTTTGTGACTCTTCTCATCAGAATTAATCATTCTCAGTGGAATAGAGTATTAGTTGTTGATAAGTAATGCTAGAGAAAGTATCAAAGGTTGCATAGTTGATAGTATGTATTAGACATTGAAAGAAGTCTATAGTGAAGTGTCCATTACCTAATAAGGTTAGGATGAGGACATATAAGAAGATTAAACACTCTGTTGCACAGAGATAGTATTTTGAGCTAGTGGCAGACATGCATTTAATGCACATTATAGATTGCCAATGAATTAAAGGACACAAACTATATTGCATACATCATTTTATTGTGCAAAGTTCATGTGCAAAGTTGAATCTAGATTTGGAGAACCTAAGAGACCTGCAATCATGTGAAGTTGTTAGAAACCCTAGTATGCAAAATTGAGGTATTTTATGAATTATTGAGCATAATTTTTCAAGAATGGCAAGACAAGAAGTTTATAATGTAAGCAATAGGCCTAGGTAAAATTTCAAGAAACACCCATTTATTTCTTTACTAAATGACCCTATTAGAGAATTTTTGTGAGTTCTAAAAAATGCTCTTCACTTTGTAGATATCAGAGGATATATTCATTGCAAGATTGAAAGCATAGGTGACTTAGAGATTCATAAATATTTGGAGATGTGTAATAAAAAATTTCATTGAAACCTAAGCATAGATATCTAGAATGTTTGAACCTAGTTAGGCATATGTTCTACATGAATTTTGATAACAACAAATGGATAAGGGTAATTCTTAGAAAATTACATGATGATTTTCTATGGCTAGGACATTCTATCACAAGGTCACAAGTTGGAGTAATCAAGGTAGTAACCCAGTTAACATTAAAAATGTGAGCAAACTTCTTGAAGAAAATCTCAACACATACTTCAATGGAAGAAACATGAAACAACTCAATTCAAGATGATGAAGTGAGACTAATTTGCAAGATTTTGGGATATAAGTATAATCATGGATCTAGGATAGATTCAATATCTACATGATTTCTTCATGCAACTTACTTGGTAATAAGAGGTGAAGAGGTTAACATGTGAGATATTATCAGAACACAATTGTTGGATAACATATTGAGAATCAAGAAATCAAGGAGTGCAATTTTTAGATTTAAATCCCTATTAACACTAACACAATGCAAGGTAGGATAATCCCCAAAGGAGATGTCCTAACCCCCAACTATACAACCATGTAGTGGAAACACAACCACAAGAAGCAATAATGCAAGATCTAATACCAAATCACAATAATATATTCATAAATTTAACTAATTACATGCAATGTGTTGGGCTGTAAGGCCTTCTCAATTATGGCCAAATACAAACCAAGTAATAGTTTTCTAAGATCCCTCAAGATCCAATCCCCGAACCCTAGTTAGTATAGATCTAGACTCTAGTAGAAACTTGTAAGGAAGATCTCAACTTGTGCTCACAAGCCCACCAAGCAATCTCCTTGTTTTCCAAGCCACAACTACTAGCTCTTCTCCAAATTCACTCTTTTGAGCTCCTCCACTTCTCCTCAATGGATGAATAATCACTAAAGACTTCCCAAAAACCCCTACTTATACCAATATAAGCCACAAGTTGGTCCATAACACAAATTAAATAAAAATACTTAAATTAAATGCCACAAGTTGGCCAACAACAACAATTAAATCCCCAAAATTGATGTCTTAGAAAAATCGCAATATCTCCTAGCTCTAAATGAATTAGAACTCATACTTCTAACTATAGGTATAAATTTGGGCCCTCTTAAATCCCTAATTTTTTTCATTCCCTAACTCATTGTATAAAATTAGTTATACAGCCTAAAATAGATGCCAAATTCTCAAACCATGTTGAGCAACAAAAGACCATGTTGGGCAACCAAAGACCATCGTGAGATCCAAAGACCATGCCGAGCTCCTAGACCATGTTGAGCTCCATAGACCTTGCCAAGCTCTAAGACCATGTTGAGCTCCATAGTCCATGCTAAGCTCAAAAAATCATGTCAAGCTCCCAGACCATACCAAGCTCCATAAACCATGTTGAGCTCCCAAGACCTTGTCGAGCTCCTAGACCATGCCAAGCTCCATAGACCATGCTGAGCTCCTTGTGTATACCAAGTAGTATTATTCACCAAGCTCCATAACCATTAACCAAAATCCCTCCAAACATGTAGGATTTCAAGTGAACCCAAGATGCTCCTACATCAGACACCCCAGGTTCAAAAAGATGCTCCACACTTTGATGCCCAAAGAAAGAGCAAAAAAAATCTTCATCCCAAAGGCTTTGACTCCAACAGGGACAAGAAAACTAATCTACACATCATCCATATCTGCATCACACTATCAAACACTATAATCTCAACCATCTAATTACCATGCTCACTCCTAGGAACAAAATAAACATAATACTTCATCAATAAACCCTCATCCACATTAGTAACTAGTGAATCGACACCAAGAAAAAAAAAATCCATGTCAACAATAATATGTAGATCTCCATCAACACATGCCAAACTCACAACCCTAGCAATATCATTTCTCACAACAAGATGCTCTATAATGCATAACTCACCACCTACAGCAACTAGATCATCCATGACCAAGTGCTCTGCAATTTCCATGTTAGACCCAACCAAGTGGTCATGAAAACCAATCTCTGTCCCAACATCAGCAAGGTTAGGAATATCTTTAGCAACAAACTCTAGTTGCTCTACAAGTTCTATATCAAACTACATAATCTAATAAAAAAAACCAACCTCTTCCATCTCGACCTTGTTATGCCATCTCTGCTCACAAACAAGTCTTGTAATTGGCCAAACAACTCTCTTCCAGATCGATAGACTCCAGCTCCACAAACATCTATGGAATATCTTCCTCATCCTATCCTTAGCCAAATTAGTTTCAAATTGATCAACCTCATTATCTTGATCAACCAAAATAGCATCAAACTAAGCAGACATCTCAAAAAACTTCCTCTCCACTATATCATGGAGTTTTGCAATCATCTCAAGGTCCAATCCTCTCAGGGCCATCTCCCAAGATCTTCATAAACCCTCTACAAAAAATCCTTCCCACACTCCTTGTGACAATCTCAAATTTTTTACAAGTTAGATCACAACCTACCACCTCACATGAACAATTAGGAACCACATCACAAGTCCAGGACCATGAATCTGTAATCTAAAAACTCTCTATGATCATGCCTCAATAAGATCAACCTTCCATCTTCGCATCCATCAATCCATCTACAAGACCTCTATAACTGTAAGCTAGAACCATAATTTTCCACCTCACAACCAAGAGATCTAGGAGTCCAGAAGGAAAATCCACCAATAAATCAAGACCAACTAAAATCTACTTCTCCAACCCAAGTCTTGGTGCAAACTACCTTAGCTTTGATGATCTGTCTACACACTCAAGAGAAACTTTTTTTCTGATACCACATGATGTAGTACAAGGTAGGATAACCCCCAAAGGAGATGTCCTAGCCCCTAGCTATACAACCATGTAGTGGAATCACAACCACAAGAAGCAATAATGCAAGATCTGATACCAAATCACAATAATATATTCATAAATATAACTGATTACATGCAATGTGCTAGGTTATAAGGCCTTCCTAGTTATGGACAAATACAAAGAAAGTAATAGTTCTACAAGATCCCTTAAGATCCAATCTCCAAACCCTAGCTAGTCTAGATCCACACTCTAGTAGAAACCTCCAAGGAAGATCTCAACTTGTTCTCGTAAGCCCACCAAGCAATCTCCTTATTGTCCAAGCTATAGCTACTAGCTCCTCTCCAGATTCACTCCTCCAAGCTCCTCCACTTCTCCTTGGTGGATCAATAATCACTAAAGACTTCCCTGAAACTATTAATTATACCAATCTAAGCCACAAGTCAGCTTAGAACACAAATTAAATACAAATACATAAATTAAATGCCACAAGTTGGCCAACAACAACAATTAAATTCCCAAAATTGATGTCTTAGAAAAATCATGATATCTCCTATCTCTTAATGAATTAGAACTTGTGCTTCAAATAATAGCTATAAATCTAGGACCTCTTCAATCCATAAAATTTTTATCCTCTAACTCATTTTTTAAAATTAGTTATATAGCTTGAAATAGACACCAAATTCCCAAACCATGTCAAGCAAACAAAGACCATTTTGAGCAACCAAAGACCATGCCAAGCTCCAAAGACATGCCAAGTTCCTAGACCATGCCAAGCTCCATAGACCATGTTGAGCTCCAAGACCATGCCAAGCTCCATAGACCATACTAAGCTCTAAAGACCATGTTGAGCTCCAAGACCATGCCAAGCTCCCAAGACCATGTCAAGATCCATAGACCATGCTAAGATCCTAGTGTATGTTGAGCACTAGTATTCACCAAGCTCCGTAACCATTAACCAAAATCCCTCCAAATATGTAGGATTACAAGAAAATCCAAGATGTTCCTACATTAGACACCCCAAGTTCAAAAATATGTTCCACACTTTGATGCCCAAAGAAATAGCAACAACCATCTTCATCTTCACCAAAGGCTTCCACTCCAATAGGGACAAGAAAACCAATCTTCACATCATCCATATCTATGGCATGCTATCAAACACTAGAATATCAACCATCCAATTAGGCTACTCACTCCTAGGAACAAACTAAACATAATACTTCATCAAAAAACCATCATCCACATTAGCAACTAGTGAATCGACACCAGCAACAATAAACTCCATGTTAGCAACAATATGTAGATCACCATCAACACATGCCAAACTCACAACACTGGTAATCTCATTGCTTACAAAAAAATTCTCTACAATACATAACTCATGACCAATAGCAACTAGATCATCCATGATCAAGTGCTCTAAAATTTCCATGTTAGACCCAACCAACTGATCATGAAAACCAATCTCTATCCAAGCATCAACAAGGTTAGGAATATCTTTAGCAATAACCTCTAGCTACTCTATAAGTTCTATATTAGACTCCATAATCTGATCAAGAAAAAAAACCTCTTCCATCTCAACCTTGTTATGTCATCTTTTCTCATGAACAAGTCTCTTAATTGGCCAAAGAACTCTCTTCCAGATTAGTAGACTCTAGCTCCACAAACATCTATGAAATTCCTTCCTCATCCTGTCCTTAGCTGAACTAGTTTCAAATTGATCAACCTCATTATCTTGATCAGCCAAACTAGCACCAAATTAAGCAAAGATCTCAAAAAACTTCCTCTCCACTATATCATGGAGTTTTGTAATCATCTTAGGGTCCAATCCTCTTAGGGCCATCTTCCAAGATCTTTGTAAACCCTCTACAAAAAATCCTTGCCACACTCTGTGACAACCTCAAATTATTTGCAAGTTATATCATAACTTGCCACCTTGTATGAACAATCAGGAACCACATCACAAGTCCAGGAGCATGGATGTGTGGAATAACTATGGAAATAAAGGCTAATGGTCAAATTGATCTTTTAACCCCTACACCCATTGTAGTAGTAGGACCTACTGAAGAGGACATAGTTTTCCAAACAAGTGTGTAGACTCCCACTATGCCTTATGCAACAATTGCACAGTAGCAGCCACCAAGAAAATCAACAAAGACAGAAGAAGCACCTGCTACAAGAAAGTCTACAAGGATCATAACCCCTCCTAAAAGGAGAGTAAAAAGGACTACTAGTGGCCCAAGCAAAAGGAGAAGAACCCTGCAAATTAGCTCATCTAAATTTGAGGAGGAAATTGGTGACTGACCACTTGAAACAACTTATCAAGAAGCCAAGAATTTGCAGGATGAAAAGCATAGAACCTAAAGGTAGAAAATCTAAACATGAAAATCATTAATGAAAATAATTTTGTATAGTTGAATAAATAGTATGATTTTTATAATAACATGGATAGCAGATAGCTAAAAAATGTTGTAGTTAGGAACATGATTCTAAAAGATAAGAGATTTGATAGTATAAAATGTTAGATACCCAAAGACCTATATAATAGATTGTTAAATAGGAAGAGCCAAATTGTAGAAGAAGATAAGAAAATAAGATTCAATATGGTGAGAAAGTTATGTTCTATGAATAATGAGGAAGATATAACATAAATTTTGAAAGGTATACCACCATTGCTGAGACATAAGAAGAGATCCATTCTCCTCATGGGAGGAAATTATGAGGAAGTTAATAAGGAAACTCAAGAGGCTATAGTTTCATTCATGTCTACTATGCCTAAGGTAAGTGTGCAAGCAAAGGAAGCAAGCTAGATGCCCAGAGATAGAGTGTAGCTAGTAGAAGCTAGCCAGACACCTAAGGAGAGTGCATAGTCAAAGGAAGATAGTCCTACAACATGTAGTACTCCTCACAGTTTTGAACCAATAGCTACACCAAGTTCTTCACCACATATCATTTTTGGTAGTGAATCTATGAAAATAGATAACACCAAAATGAGAATTGACAAATAGAGGATCCATTTAAGGATGTTGGTACTAGAATTGTTGGCAATATTGTGGATTACAATAGCTCTAATGAAGAAAAGGATCAAGAGCCTACAAAAGAAGATGAACAAAAGATTGAGATCTCAAATGTAACTTTAACACCAGAAGTAGTAACACCATCTACTAAACAAAAGAGGTAATAGTAGCAACAATTTGCACACCTCCTACCTGAGAAGCAATAGAAGTAGTTCAATCTAATGAAGAAGATGAAGCAAAGAATCTTATACCTTCTTTGAGTAAAATTCTTGAGAAAGAGAAATCAGCTAAGTCAATTGAGAAGACATTAACTTCATTTTTTACCAAAATAGAGAAAGTTGTGAGCCCTATTGACACCCTAGCAAATATTCAATAGTGCACAACAATTTTGTGCAAGGCTTTTGATGATGAGTTTAGTACACTCATGAATGTGGCTACCATTCAAGCACAAATAGACCATGATGGTAATCTTCTAAACACCATGTGCACTAAAATAATAAATGACATAGAAACTTTGAACATATGTATTAAGGCATTAAGGCAATGTATAGAGGAAGGAAAATAGGCTTATGCTAAGTGCAACTTAGCATATATTCATCTAAAATAATTTGATGATCAAATCAAGGAAAAGTTGACTGAGCTTTAGATAGTCACTGATAACTTTTTGAAGCAAAATCAAAGGATTGACACAATTGAGCACACAATACAACTACTTCGTGATAGTATAAGGGAAATAAAAAGAGAAAATGAGAAAAATCTAAAGAGGTTCACTCTTTTAAGAGTACACTTATTTCCTCAGATAACATTGCTAGAGAACCAATTGGAAGAATGCTTGTCAACAAAATCTTCATATGACAAGTTTGTGGCTATAGACTTGAACATAGTAGAATTGGTAGCATATTCTTTATGTGCACATATCAGTGTATTTGATGCACTGAAGTATAGTTGGAAGAAACATCTTGTGCAATTAAAGACAAATTTCAATGATTTCTTTTTCAAGTTTTGATGCAGTTACTAGATTTTGATAGTCTTTTTTATACCTTTGTCATTGATGTCAAAGGGGGAGATATATGGAAAATTATTTGATAGTTGATTATAATTGTAAGGGGGGTAAATAAGTTGTAATAGGAAGTCATAAGGGATGTAACCTCTTTCATAACATAAATACAATGTTTTTAACTATGTTATGATTATTTGTTTTGATTGGTATGACAACATGTTTGGGACTTCACCAATTTTCCCAAAATGTTGCCATCAATTCCAAAGGGGGGATTGTTGGAAATATGTCCAATCAATTAGATAAGGTAAGTTATGGTTGTCATTTATGGCAACATATTTGTTTTTTACACTAGCCCTATTCATTTTCAACATAAAATTGTCTAAGTATCAGACAGTGTTACAATAGTAGGACAGTTTTGATGATAACAAAATATTCTCTTCAACTATTCTCTTATGTAATTAACCAGAGATGCATGATGTCATAATGATGATGTATACCAGTGTGCATGTTCGTACAATCAACCAAGTTAAAGTTATGAAAGAATTAGTGATGCAATGATGACACAACACAAAATAGAGTATATCAGTAGGATGTGTTTAACAACTTGGTTTATTGTTTTAATTATTATTTCTTTATGAGCTGACTTTAATGATGATGTATCAGACAACTAAGGAAGAATTCAATAATATGTCTGGTATAAATAAAAGAACTTCATTTGTGATAAGAGATGTGATGATAATAGAGTATGATTAGTAATTGCAAAGTTGATATGATCTTGTGAAATGAGAGTAACAAGTGAATGAAAAATTGTGATATATGATGTGAAGTAGTGTTATACCAGATATGATGTAGATTAAGATGTGCCCAATCACTCTTGTATGAATAATTGTTTGCAAAGTAAAACAAGTATCTCAGGATTGTATGTATGCTTGTCTCCCAAAGATCTTGTTGTATAGTTGCATGTTAGGGTAGTGGGCTCTTCTTGCACACATTTGTATATGATCCACCAACTCCTAATAGGATTGAAGAACCTCCTAACACAATTAAGGCTTCTAACAAGGCCTAGTCTTCTAATAGGGACTCAAGGCACTATACATGCTTCATAGACTCCTAACATGGTCAATAACCTTAACCAAATTATTAATATAGTGAATCATTTTGTGGGTTTCATCCCCACTAGGGTTTTCCCTTGGCTAAGTTTTCCCTTGTTAACAAAATATGGTGTTATGATCTCTCATTGTATATGGTTGTTTATACTATGTATCATTATTGGTTTACTTTCTTATGCATTTGGTAAAGTAACTAATAATATCCAGTTGTGGGTAAAAAGATTGAAAATACTGATTCACACCTCCTCCCCCCTCTCAATGTTATCTATTTCTAAAATATCAACCACTAATTCATCCTAATAAGTACATTAGTCAAATCCTCTAACAAGGTGGACTAAATAGTCTTATGCCAAATCTCCTAATAGAGTGTATACTTCATTGCATGTTGTAAATCCTTTCGCAAGGTGGACCTAGTAGTCCTTATTGCTCCTAACAGGATAGATCACTAGAAGTGATCAATTGTAAGCTTTAATAAGATAACTTTATATTGTAGTAATAAAGATTGTGGGTATCATCCCTGTAATACCCCAAAATTGGCTCATTTCCATTTCAACCAATTCTGGTCTATTTTTTATCAATCCTAAGACCTATTCTAATAGGCAATCCTTATTCGGCTACTCGCTACTTGACTTAATTATCAAATGCAGAAAACCCAAATCTGCATTCATCATACTCTTTATTTAATTCCTATAGTATTGACTCATATTAGTCACATTAAACCTATTGATTAATATTTAATTTAATTACTGAGTATTTATACTTTAATTAAATTAAATCATATCCTAAGGCTAATGTACTATGGAATTAAATTTATTTAATTTAATAAATGTGCCTATTTTAATTAATTAAAAAAAATTATTTAATTAAATAGAGAAAGCTATTTATAATTAATTAAATGAAGTTATTTAATTAAATGGGAAGTCATTCCTAATTAATTAAATGAAGTTATTTAATTAAATGAGAAAAGCATCTTTTATTAATTAAACAAAAAAGGTAAATACGAGAGCATATCTCATCTTATTAAATTAAATTTGGAAGAGAATCTATGATGCATCATAAGATTCCTCAACTCACTTAAAGCCAAGAATCTATGATGAGTAAGTCAAACAAGGACATGCGTAAGAAGTAATAATGACTTCAATCCTCACCATTGATTGAAATCGATCTCAACCGTTGATGGATTCCAGGAAAGTCTATTTAAGAGACCCTCCTCCCTTCATTTCAAAAAAAAGGATGAATTGATTTGCTATTGGATTTCAATTGAAATTCATGCTCACTTACATTTCTTGCATGCATTCTCATTCTTAGTTTGATCTCATTTTAGTTTAATCATGCATATGCTTAATCTAGTTTAATTTATTTGTTCTTAGATTACATTGCATCTTTCATTCTAGATTAATCTGCATTCTCATATAGATTAGTCATACTTTCTTACAAATCCTTCATTCTTAGAGGGTCTGGTTGCTTAAACACCTCGAATCTGAGGATATATGATAAGCAATTCCCTTTAGATAGAAGGCAACAGGTCGCTTTGCAGGGTTGATTTTCGGATGAACAATCCAATGTTCATTCCGGGATGAATCCGCATACAATGACCATGTTGAAGTGTCTGTGAGGTTTAGAGGCCCACATTTCATAGGTACATTTTTGGCACCCACCGTGGGGCAACCCACCTTTGCTTGCTAATTTTTGTGCAGATCTATTTCCAGACTCAAAGAAACCCTAGATTTGAAATATTTTCTCATATCTTTCAAATGGATTTGTTTTTTAATCTAAAATTGTTTGTGCAAGGCAGCGATATATCCAAGAAGCTTTGGTCCAATTTTCAGACTTTTCCAAAATGTTTTCGAGCTTTTATGATATTTTCTTCATTTTTCATAAAAAATCATTTTCAGGCCTAAATCAGCACATTTTTTGGAAACATTTACAGTTTCAAAAAGCTCTTGTAATTTTAAATAGAGTTGGTTCTTTGTGTTTCAATTTTAGAGGTCATATTATGGGTCAATAATTCAATTTTCAAAAACTAGTCTGTTTTGACAAAACAACTCCCTAGGGCACAAATTAAAAGATCTTTTCAAAAAATTTTCATTTTTGGAAATCTCTCTAATTTTTGATAGGGGTTATTTTTTTGTATTTTTAGTTTTTGATCCGAATTCATATCATGTAGATCTTACCTTTATAACTAAGTCAAAAATCAATTGAAAAAAAAAGGCATTGAATGAATAGTTTGCATTTCATTTTTACAATGAATCAATGCATAATGTGGGCTTTCATTTGGGTTACTTTCTAATTATCATCACTCTTAAAAATTACATTTTCAGATCTAACCTTGATTTTTCATGAGTTGACATATATTGCATTCATGAGTTTGTTGCTTTGTTCATTGCGAGCGAGGGATCAAGTGTAAACGAAAGGTACAACAAAGAAAAGACGCGTTGCAAGGATTACCAAGTAATTTTTTTTGACTAATAAAACTTCATTTGAAGCTAAAATGAACATCTCTTGTGTCAAGCTTGTGTGTGTATTTCCTTTCATATTCTCATTTTACAACACATGCATAATTTGATACTAGGTTGTGATCTCCATTAGTTTCCATTTAGCAGGCTTAGTTACTTGTGATAGATCTAATTAGCTATCTTGGGTTATGGGACTCACTAATCCACCGGCCCCTCATTCCACCCTATGGTTGCAAGCTCAACACCACATTAAATAGGGGAGGGGTCTATAGGACAGAAGTGTTAAATGTTCCACTAGGCAACCCTTTTGTGCTTTTTAGAACTCACTAGTTTATGAGTTGTGGACTCATTTTGGCTTGTGTGAGGGGTTAAATGTTCCACATCTTTGGAATCACCTCACATTAGTTAAAGTGTTAAGTATACCACCTTGTGCTCTTTGGTTTCTTTTGGATAGATTTACTTTCGAGAATTAACATATGTACACATAGTAATTAGGCCTCATGAAAACTATTCATGGATCTTGAGAGAGTGGGTTCCTAGTGAAACTCCTCTCTATGACAAATTCCTTGTAGGTGGGGAGGATACTTTGAGAATCTCATAGATAGATGAATCTTCAACTTGTTGATTGAGGCATCCTTTCTTCGGAGAGGTTGATAGATCACTAGGAGTTGATATCATAGATCTTTAGGAGATACTCTTAGTTTAGCATGTTGGATTAATCTGTCTGCTTTGATTTGGCTAAAAGTGAAAAGGTGTCAAAACCTTGGATTTGGAAGCTAAGTCTCCTTGTGGTACACTATTGTGAGTTGGTTACCTTTAGAGAGGGTTAACTATAGCAGACAATCCCTTTACAGGGCAAACTGCGTTAACAGAACCTCAAGTGGTAATAGCCATTTTCGCCATGGTAGTGACAACCGCTATATAAATGTCCTTGTGGAAGAAATCTCCATGGGTTTGGTTCATTGTGGGTTGTCACATCTCCCCAGCAGCTCTTGAAGATTAAGTTCTTAGACTGTGTCAAAACCTCGATGCACCGGGATTGGAGGTCACCCCTATGATTCATAAAAGTTGCAGAGTCAAACCATTACTAAAAACCTTAGAGAGGCCAAACTTTTTCATTTTCTAGGAATGTGTGCAATGATTGCAAAACTCTTTGAAAACATACACAATTATCTCTCTTAGGGATTAGCACAAACTAAGTCACTTGATTGTTCATGCACAAGCTTGCTTTTTCCCTTGCTCATTATTTTCAGACGTGCTTGATATCACCTGCTTGCTATTCTACATGCCTGTTTATCTGCCTGGTTACTAAAATGAATCAACAATCTATCCAAAACTGTCTGAAATCTTCAAAGTCTTTTCAAAATCCAGTTCAATTGTCAGTCTAGTTTCCATTTTCGCACATAGTTTGCAAACTTTTGCGTGAATACTTGTTGTCCTACTACTTCTTCACACAACTTTGTCCAAGTTCTCATGCAAACAGTTGCACATCTCCATGTGAGATCTTTATGCTATCCAAGTTAACCTTGCACTACTTTACGTGGCTTACATCACATCCTTGTGTGAAATCTTTATGCTATCTAGAGTCTTTGCATGGCCCTGTGTACTTTCTCATGTGCCTTTCAGAGGATCTTCATGTGAGATCTTGAGTTTGAACTATCAAGTTAGTCTATTAGAGCTATTTGTGCTCTGTACCAAGTTTGTTTCTTGCATCAGTTTACTACTTCTCTATCTGAAAACAGTTTGAAATAGTGGCATCCTTCTTATCTAATGACTTGTGATCCATACTTTAACTAGTCTTGTCTCTCAGTTATCTTTCTCTTGTCCTTTAGTGCTTGTTGTACTCTATGTTATGATAGTCATAATCTTTGACTATTCTAGCCTTCAAATTAGACTATTCATGCCTTAGTATACAACACTCTTATCTTTTCCCATTCAGACTAAGTTCTAGTGTGGTCCTTGTCTAAGCTTCTGCTTTTTGTCATTGTTTATGACTGTGGCAACTTGACTTATGTTCTAAAACTTGGCTGTCATTACTTGAAACATAGTACATCAAAATGGCTAACAAAAAATGTGCTAAATCCAATATTCCTAGTGAGGAAGAAGGGATTCTAATTACAAACATGAAGAAACAAATTGAAACGATAAGTGCTCAACTTCAAATACTAAAAGAAGAGGAAAACATATCATCGAACAAATTCTCTTTGAGAGAAATTTTCCCTTTCTCCTATGACAACCAAAAAACATATTCTTGTGATCTTGAATCCAAGACATCTGAGAACACCTCACATACACCCAAGAAATCTAGGAATATCTTTGAAAAAAAACCTTGGGAACCTGCACCAAAGCGTGATTTCACACCTTTGAGAAAATCTTATGAATTAATCTTGGAAGAAATTCTTGAAGAAAAACTCATTACTTTACCTAAGCTCACTTTGGCGGGAGTTTCCTTTATGAGTAACTATTGTGTCTATCATAGACATAATTTACATAAAACTTCCCATTGTAAGGAGCTAAAAAACAAGATCCAAGATCTCTTTGACAATGGTATAATTCAAAAATCTAAGCTCTCAACTACTAAAGATTATACTATCAAGAAGGATCAACCTCATGAAATGATGTCTAATAACGGTTCAAACACAACTTCTACTTCCTCCAACATACATCCACTTTCTCAATTGTCCAATCTTTCCAACACATATTCACCAAAAGAACTCGCTACTCCCCTAGTTGACTATGTGTACCCTCAAGAACTACCTTTAAAGGAAACTCAAGCTAATCTTAACTTAGCTGCAAACCTCTCCCATACTACACAAAGAAAAGATCCAAAACCTCCATGTGTTGCTCCTTCTATTATCCCCAATCCAACTATTCCTCCATTGTCCCTTCAACAGCCTGTTATGGAGACTCTAGAAATATATTTGAATACAGATTCAAATACTCCCTCATCCTTGGATTTGGTTTCATCTCAAGAGGACCACTTAAATGATGAAGAAACAAATGTTGATCAAGACCAAGATTCCTTCATCCCCTTTCAAGTCTTCCAAGATCTTGTGCCTCCATCTCAAGAGCCACATAGTCCTCCATCTCCCATGTCATGCACCTCTACTAAGCAAGATCAAGATGTTCCTTCCACCATCCTTAAGGAGATTACAAAAGACCAAGAGAAGGATACTTTTCCTATGTTACCCAAAATTCCTTTTGAAGAGAAAAGTGTTCCCTCGCTCTCCTATTCTACCTCACTACATTCACTTCCAAACTATGCTCAAGCTTTAAATCCTCCTGTCAAAAGTATTGCTCCTATAACAGTTATTTATAAATCTATTGATGGCTTTGGTCATATTTCTCACTCTAAAGATGCTGATATCCCTACTCATGGTCCATTCACATCTTCTAAATCTATCCTTGGTTCCTACCCATCCAAGCAAAAACATTCAAGTCTTCCATCCATATTGGGACCTTATGGTCCTCTATCTCATATTGCCACTACTAGCTCATTACACGTTCTTCCTACCCTACCCCAAGATCAACAAAGATACACATACTTGAACTCTTCACGTTCACCTTTCCATCCAAACCAGTCATATTGGCCTCATTCACCCACAAGTCCCAAGTCCTTTGGAAGCAATCTGGATGATCAACTCAAACACAAGTGCATGAATCCATCCTCAAAAGTTCACTATGTCTCCTCTAATCGACATGTGAATGTCAAGAAGAAAAAAAGAAAAAAGAGACCACAAAGGTTCACTATTCAAAGAGCTCAACCAAAAACAATGTCGGTTCTTAAATCTATTCTTGAAGAAATGCATTCCAAAGCATCTAATGAAAAATCAAAAGCTATATGGGTTCCCAAGTCTCTTTTGAAGGACTTGAATATTGAAAACAAATCAAAGTTGACATTCAAGTTTCCAAAGGCTTCCACTCCATATTCTTCCCAACATATTACTAAAAAGGTTTCAAAACCTTCTACTCCACCCCTCTCCAAAATGGCTTTGCTACCTCATATATCTAAGCATCAATCTATTCCATCCATATTTCCTCCATCATTCCACTACCCTTCAAGGTGTGTGTCAATGTTGATCTTGCCAACTTTTTCTTCTCCCCTTGCACATCCCTTTCAATACCCTATCCACTCCACCTTCTATACTCCTCCTTTTATCCTTCCATCCCATTTATCTCATCCATGGCCTAAACCTTGTCCTCCATATACCTTTTCTACTATCTCCCTCCATTACCTTATCAACATCTTTGAGCGTACCTTTCTATGGCCTTGGCTTATCATAACTTATCTTTCTTATAGGAGTGCTATCTCATTTAAGAAAGGCTTGAATTCTTTCCAAAAATTTTAAAAATCCAAAAAAAGAAAAATTCAAAAAAAAAAGAAAAAAAAGTGCCTTGGTGAAAACCTGGAAACAGGCACCTTGGTAGCAAAAGTAAAGAAAAATAAATCTATCCTATGGTGAAAACCACTTCTTGTGGTACCTTGGATAAGTACCATGATGAAAACCTGGCAAAAAGGCATCATGCATAATTCTTCCATCCATGACATCCTATCATGATCTTTCTTATCCTTCAGATGACCTCTTTTCCAAAGTCATTCACTCATAACCTCCATAACAAACTTTGTTATCCTATTCAGTTAACCCTTTGGTCTTGATCAATGAAAGAAAGAAGAAAACTCAGTTCTTAGCAATCCCTTGACATGGTCATTTTATTTGGTTACTTACACGATACCCTTCATTACACCATGAGCTTATATCCTTTTCCCTAGCTTGGGTAATCTTGTGAAGGCTTTCCTTGAGGGTAACATTCACTGCTTCATATTCTTTGTCTATCCATCTCTGCTTATCCACTCGCTTGCTACTACATCTCATCTTACACCTTGCTAGACACTAGAACAAAATCAAGGTGATCCTTCTTGAGAGCTAGTAATCTCTGAAAAAATCTAAAAATAAAAAAAAGTCCAAAAAAAAAAAAAATAGTTATCCTGGTGAAAACCTAGCAATAGGCACCTTGGTAACACCAAAAAAATTGAAAGATCTCAAAAAGTACAAAAAAAATCAAAAGAAGAAAAAAATACAAAAAAATAGAAAAAAAGAGAAAAATACAAAAAAAGAGAAAAATACAAAAAAAGAGAAAAAAGAGAAAAATACAAAAAAAATTGAAACATAGAAAAGTGCCATTGGTGAAAACCTAAAAACAGGCATCATGGTAGCAAAAATAAATAAATAAATAAATAAAATCTTGCCAAGAAGGTGAAAACCTGGTAAACAGGTGCCTCTTGTTCCCAATGCTCCATCTTGCAGCGCATCTTCTGGCTATTCTATGCAGTCGCTTTCACGCTTTTGCTTTCTTGCTTTGTCTGCTCATGTATCCATGGATTGAGTCTTGTTATAGCTCGGGGCATCCCCCCTTAGTGTCACTCTTTTTGAGGTTCTCCCCATAGAATCTCTTTCACGATAGTCACTAGTTGTTTTAACTATGTCGGCCTACTATCGCTAGTGTCACTCTTTTTGAGGTTCTCCCCATAGAATCTCTTTCGTAATAGTCACTAGTTATTTCAACTGTGTCTGCCTACTATCGCTAGTGTCACTCTTTTCGAGGTTCTCCTCATAGAATCTCTTTCTCGATAGGCACTAGTTGTTTCAAACTATGTCTGCCTACTGTCGCTAGTGTCACGCTTTTCAAGATTCTCCTCATAGAATCTCTTTCGCAATAGTCACCAGTTGTTTCAGCTATGTCTTCCTACTGTTGCTTAAGTCACGTCTCCATCTTTATTTATGGAAGATCTCTATTGCATCAGTCACCGGTCATTTTGGCTGTGTCTGTCTACTGTCGCCCAGTCCTCTTTAGGTTCTTCATCATGAAGATTCCACTTTGAGATCTGTCACCAGTCATTCTGACTGTGTCTGCCTACTGTTGTCACCCTACTAAAGAGATTTCTTTCAAACATGTTCTAGACATTGACACTTGACATCAATCCCAAAACATTGAACTCAAAACTGATATACTTGTTTGGATATGCTGAGCATTTTCTTTGTTTTCTTTGTTTTGCTTTATGATATCTCCTTGAGCAACTTGATGATGTCATCTTCGACTAGAGAAGTAATGACTGGGGGTATGATCTTTTTCTTTTCTTGCTGTTTGCGGTTTAGTTCCAATAAGTTGATCTACTCCTATAAGAGGGGTGTCCACTATAAGAGCCTCCATCTTGTATTGGATGGCTGTGTGTACCTCGACTCCTTTTATATGAATACATCAATAACATTGGTTCCTCTCCTTGTTTGTTGGAGTGAACTCTTCATGCTACAGTAAATACTAATACTCATCCTGCTAAGTGAACGTACGGGTCACTGCGAGTATATCTAGCACACTTCTATCTCAGGTTATGAGTGCAAGGGTTGTTGCAGACAGGATGAATACTGAATGCTTAGCATAAGAGGGATCTCCTGTGTGTTTGGTGTGCCTATCACGCAAGCAACATTCTGGTCATCCTAGCATTTATGCTTTGATGCTTATGTTAACTTGCTACATTAAAAGGGACAAATGTTCTAGTCATTCTAGCTTCTTGTGCCTCGAATGCTTACATTTAATCTCGACAAACTGATAACGTATGTTATATTCATATTTCCATGATTACAATGTCAGTGGAAATTGTACAACCTACGAGCTTTGTTAGATATCCAGTGATGATAAATCGTCAAGGCTTGGTAACCAAACCTAGGGTTGCATTTAACATAGTCTTGCATTACATACTTCACTTGCATAAGCATGTGATTCAATTGCAAATCTACTTTCACCTTCTCTGATGAGGGATTGCTGATCTCTTCAAAGTATCATATTCTTTCACAAACTACACAATGATTGATTAATCACCCTCTTGGATACTTTGGTTGCTCTTAACCCATTTTTTGGGATCAAATTTAAAATCTGACACACCTAAGTGCCTCAAAAATGCGTTTTAAAATTTTGGCAACCAATACAATTGAATGCTTGTGTAGCTCAAATCTGTCTGATACTTTATGATTCTTGGAATCCTTTTAACTTTACATTTTTAATATTTTCAAAATTCATTCTGAAAATAGTCAACTTAAGTCAACTATGGCTGAATCTGGTCAACTTTTGGTCAAACTTGGTCTTTTGGATCTCGAAATCACTTTGGATCAATCTCCAAATTTCTTCAAATCTTTTTGATCTCTTCATATTTCTTCATATTATTTCTTTTGATCATTCTGATCTCTTCTTATGTCTTTAGATCTTTCTGATCTCTTCATATTTCTTCAGATCATTTCTTTTGATCATTCTGATCTCTTCCTATGTCTTCAGATCTTTCTGATCTCTTCATATTTCTTCAGATCATTCTAATCTCTCCAAATTTCTTTAGATCGTTCTGATCTCTTTATATTTCTTTAGATCGCTCTAATCTCTTTATATTTCTTTTGATTCTTCTAATCTCTTCTTTATTCATTTTGATCTCTTCTACATTCTATTAAATCTTAGATTTCTTCTACTGCTTTACATCATATTTTTGGTGTGTCATCTTTCGATTTCACTCTCGAGGGGGCAGGATGATTACATCATTGAACTTGAATTTCAAATCAATCTGAATCTTCATCGCTTGGGGCATCTTGTTCCTATCTAATGTCCTTGTCACTTGGGGCATCTCATCACTCGGGGCATCTTGTTTCCTTCTATTTGGCATCTTTGCTATCTTTCTTATCTTTTCATCAATTGATCAACCTTATAACAACTCTTCTTAGAGTTTGATGGACAGGTATTGGGACAGTCTAAACCTCAACTCCTGAGGATCAAGCCTTGTTCTGGGGATGATTCTATGACTCATGAATGGACCTTGTTATCTTTTATCAATCTCAGGTATCCAGGTGTTCTATCTGGATCCTTGAAGGTTAAGCTTCGTTCTGGAGATAATCTTCTAAATGCTTTCAATCTTAGGTATCTAGGTGTTCTATCTAGATCCTTGAAGGTTAAGCTCTGTTCTAGAGAAAATATTCTAAATTCTTTCAATCTCAGGTATCTAGGTGTTTAAAATATCTCAATATAATTTTTACATTTATCAAGTGGTTCCCTTTAGGATTAGCAAAAAATCTTGCCACAATTCCAATTGCTAATTCAATATTGGCTATGCTATGAAGAACATATTGTAATTTACCAATCAGTGACCCATACAATATCCAATTTACTTCACCAGAATCATGATTCTTTTAAAGTGTATGTCCAATAGCCATAAGTGTTCCACCTAGTTTTGAATCTTCCATTCTAAAGGTTTTCAACATCTCCTTGATATAATGTATATACCTCCTTTCATTTGATAGACTTGCAAACCAACAAAGAATTTTAAATCTCCAAACATTGACATATCAAATTATTTCTTCATCTTATTAGCTAATTATTTTCACATTAAATCATGTCCTCCAAATATGATATCATTAAAAATTATTTCATCTACCAATATCTTATCTTCAAATTCACTTTTCAAGACAAATTTCTATTATTGCTAGTTCTTGCAAAACTAATTTTCACCAAATATGTATGTAAAATTTCATACAATGCTCTAGGGGCTTATTTTAAACCATTAGATTATTTTTTCAACTTACATATCTTGTTATTCTTGATAGGTTACACAAATTCTTTCAATTTTTCAATGCGGACTTCTTCTTCCAAGATTGCATTAAAAAATGTAGATTTCACATCCTTTTGATAAACCTTGAATCCTTTGTAAGTAGTATATGCAAGTAAGTTTCTTACTCCTTCCAACCTTAAAATTGGGGAAAATTTCTCTCCATAGTCAATGCCTTCCTCTTGTACATATCCCTTGTAAGAAAATCATTCTTTGTTCCTTGTGACCACCATTCTCATTCATCTTTTTTCTAAATACCCACTTGGTTCCAATCACATTCTTATCCTTTGGCCTTGGTACCAATGTTGATTTTGTGTTCTTCTCTATTTTATCAATCTCCTTGTTCATTTATGTAATCCAATATTCATTCTCGAATGCATCTTTAACTATTCTTGGCTCAAACTCACATAGTAAACATGTATCAATCTTCAACATGTTTCTTCTCATGACTCTTGAATCTTTTTCTCCAATGATTTTATTAGGTGTGTGGCATCTTTTTACATATTTTTCTAAAATAGGTTAAGATTTTCTTTCTCCTTGGTTTAATTCGATCATCTTCTTTAGGTATCTCTTTCTATAAGTCGACTTCCTTTGTCTAGTGTTTAGTCTCCTCTCTCTATGACTTGACTCCTACAGCTTGATGCTTGGAATCTTGTTGACACTTGATATAGATTCTCTTGGGTAACTTGAAAGTACATATTTGTTGATGCTTGACGATCTCTTTCTCTTGTCTCTCAAACTTTCAACTTTAGCCCTTATCACATTTTTATATTCTCCATGAATTTATGCTAATATATCCCACATCTTCTGCATAGTAGTGCAATCTTTCATATCATCAAACTCAACATAACTTAGGAAAGATGCCAAAACTATCATCCTTTTATTGTGCTCTTACTTCTCTTTGATTTTCTTAATTTCCATAGGTATAGGTACTTAAATATAGTCAATATTGTCTATCTAGTATAGCGTAGAATCTCTAACTCCAAATAGATATAATTTTATCAATCATTTTCATGCTGGGAAGTTCTCTTTTTCTAGCTTAGGAAACTCTCTCTTATACATCTTGATCTTTAGCTTAAGTCCCATCAAACTTTCCTTGTAAGAACCAATTCTCTAATACCTATTGTTAAAATGATTAGAATAACAAAGGGGGGGGGGGGGGTGTAAATTAGTTATGCTCAACTCCATCTCTATCAATTCATCTTTTAACAACTTCAAACAACTTAATTAAACTTATTTTGGTGTATGTCAAATAAAATAAACTTATAATAGTAAATAGCATGAAACATGAAAATACCATTCACACAAGTATGACACAAGGATTTAACATGGAAACCCAATTTGGGAAAAACCACTGAGTAACATACTACCACTTTATCAATCTTCTGAAGTGAGCTTGGTTAAGAGAAAACCCTATTAAAGGTTACAAAACACAGTATTAAGTATGATCCTCTCAAAAGAATCTAATCACCTTGTTAGGAATAGCCTTGTGAGATGTCTTAGAAACAACCCATCAGAATGTCACCTTGATTAAAGGATTTTGAATATGACTATTAGGTTTACCTTTATTAAAGGATTTTACCATCATAGTGGATAGAAAGTAATAGTTATGTTGATTTGATTAAATACAACTCACTTTTAATTTTCAAATCTCCATTCAGCTTGTTCCTAGTTCATTGATAGGACTTCATCATAATATCCATCTATGATCAGCTTGGGAACCAACTTCTCACTTTTCTTATGTAACTCTTCTCTTCACTTTTTATCCCCAAATTCAACATTCAACTAAAAAATTGTATCTTGTACCTCCTTAAATAGATATGTTTCATCTTTTTCTTCTTAAACATAACCATAGATCTTAGGGGTTGATCAGATTCATTAATTGTTTTTATCGTTTTGTCCTTATTCTTATTTCCTTGAGAATTATAGAAAATTCTCATTAGACCTCTTAACAAACTCAATTCATGTATTAAATATGCCATCTCATTAGTCCTAATCTTCAAAATTCTTTGACTGATCCATAAATTCAATTTCTAATTCTTGGTCATCATTATGTTCTTCAACTCAGTCATCACTAGGTGGCTCAATCACTAATGATCTATCATGCTCATCTTACATTGGCTTTTTGGCCAATACTATACTCATTCATAACTTTAGTTTACCATCATTTCACTTAAACATTACCAACACATGGCTAATACTTAAGTTCCTTAATCTTCTTCTTAGTAATGCTTAACTTCTTCATTGATGTAGTAACATGTCACCCAAAAAAATTGGTGTTTACTTAGCTCCATGACTTCTATCAATCATATCTTCTATACTTCAACTCATATCTCTTATTCACTAAATAAAATGAGAAAACAACACATTATCTTATCAAATACTAACCGATCAAGTGATCTTTTTAATTCCATCATACTTACTCTCTTTACACAACCACTTTACTAATTCATCTTGATATAAAATCCTCTTCATTAATAAAATTATATTGCACTCTACACTATTAGAAAATGTCTTACCAACAAGGTTTGACATCAATGAAAACATAACAATTGTTCAATTATAGTTCCAACACTAAATAGGGTGCACTCATGCTAATTTCAAGACTAGGATGTTTGAGAGTGCTTCTAGCTTTATAAAAATTAGGATAAAGAATATGGATATTAAGGGAATTTTAGGAAAATTTATACTTATCCAAATTTTAGGAATCAATAGATTTTCTTCAACATGATTTCCAATGGATTGTTGATTGTAACCTTAATCCCTTGAGTTATGCATTATCATTTTAGGATTATTTTTCATTGTATTTTTTATAATCTCTCTCTCTCTCTCTCTCTCTCTCTCTCTCTCTCTCTCTCTCTCTCTCTCTCTCTCTCTCTCTCTCTCTCTCTCTCTCTCTCTCTCTCTCTCTCTCCAGGAAAGGAGTCATAAGGGATCTTAGGACCCCTTACAATACAATAATGTATAGTTAGGAGTCCCAAGTGTTCCTAGATAATATTAATGTGTTTTGAAACTTTGAAAGACCTCTTACAATCCCATCAAACTACTTTCTAGGCATTGGTGTATGGTAAGGAGTAATAAGCAATACTAGAATGCATTAATGTTTTCATGGAACTCTTATGACTCATTACCATGAATTTTTTTATTGTAAGGGGTTGTAATGGATCTTGAGGGTCCTAAAATACCTTTAAGATAGCTTTCCGTACATTATTGTATGGTAAGGGGTTGAAAGGGGTCCTGAGACCCTTAATAATCTATAGGAATCCTAATATTTAGAGAGAGTGGTGCTCATAGATCCTAGGGGGTCATAAGGGGTCTAAGAACACATTTATTTATCCTAGGACCCCTTAAGATACTGTAGGACCACTTACTATACATTAGTACATGGTAAGGGGTTTTGTAACACATCAATCTATCCTAAGTCCCATTAAGAACCCTTATCATGTATGGTAAGGAGTTATAAGGGATCCTAGAACACATTAATGTTTCCTACAACCCCTTAGGTTTTCTTATAACCCCTTAAGACACCTTACAATCCATTAAGACCCATATGCATGCATTATTGTGTTGCATCAATTTTGAAAGCATCATACATGGTTCTTAGAGAAAATTAATGTATCCTATGAAAACATAAGACTTATTATAACCCAATAGATCACCTAACAAGCCCTTATCATATTATATTGAATAGTAAGGGTTCCTAATATCCCTTGGTAAATTATCTTAATGGGTCATTAGTTGTCTATATGACCCCTTCAAGAATGTTACCATACACTAGGACACATTAAAGTATCTTAGGACCCCTTATTACCCCTTAAAAATCCATTAGTATATGATACACCCCTTAATATGTTCTAAGGGATATTAATGAATTCTAATGTGTCATAGTTGGTCCTAATGCATCTTAAAGGGTTGTAATTGGTCATAATGGATCCTAGGACCAACTAGAATCCATTATGATACCTTATGATGCATCAGAATTACTTACCTCCTATTAGTTTGTCCTATAATGGTTCGTGTGTGCTAATAGGTCTTAAGGGGTCTTAGGACTACTTAGGACCCATTATAACCCCTTAGAAGACATTATTGTGTCCTAAAATGGTTAATGTGCTTTAAGGGGTCCTAATTAGTTCTCATGTGTCCTAATGGAACCTAATCAACTCTGAGAGATCTTAAGTGGTCATATGACCACTTAGAGTACATTATAATCACTCAGGACACATTATGACCCATTAGGAAAATTTATAAAGATTCAAGAACATATTAAATTGATGTATTCTTTCAAAGATGTTTCAAAGAATAAGGACATTACCGCTATACTAAGTGGACTTAGCAAGGATATCATCAATATAATCTTCAAGAATTTTATATATATGGTCATGAGAGATTAGCATCATAGAACATTAATATGTAGCACCTACATTCTTTAACCCAAAATATAACAACCCAACAGAATGTTACCACAAGAATAATGAAAGTAATTTTATATTGATCATGAGAAGGAATGAATATTTATTGTATCCCATGAAACTAGCCATGAAAGACAATGAAGCATGTCCTTCTATAGAATCCACTATCATGCTAATGATTAAAATAGGGAAATAAACCTTCAAGGAATCTTTGTTTGAAACATAGAAATCATTACACAACATAATTTTGTTTCCTTGGATACAAATATGATATTTGGCATTCAAGGAGAATATTCCATAGGATGCATGAAACCAACATCAATAATCCTTTCTTATTTAGTATTAACACAAAGAGAAATACTAGGACTCATCGTGTATATCCTTTGTTGCACAAGTTTAGCATTATGAGAAACAATGATGTTAAGAGTGAAAATATTAAAAATAATTCAAGACATATCAAACTAAACCTAAGAAAGATATCAGATAATTCCAAAAGAGATGTTGGAATTTGATTTAAATATTTTTACTTTTTTTTCTAGTTCATGAGGATAAATTTACACATCAATGGTGTTAATAATAAAGATATTACCATGTAAGGAAACATCCATGGGAAAAGAAGGAAAACATTATATGCCACCTAGGACTTGGTTAAGGCTTCATTGGTATTAGAGGTATCAAGAGATTTATTTTTGATCAAAATTGATGAGATTAGGATACCAATATTTAGAGGTTCACTAAAAATGTGATTAACATTTAAAGTAACTATTTGTGGTTTCTTCCTAGAGTTAAATCCTTGTCTATAGAAATATTCATACAAATCACTTTCCAATAGAACCTAAATTCTTTGTTCATGTTTTCCACATCTATTGTTATTAAATCTATATTTTGCAAGGAAGTGATAACCATGAACATAAAAATAATCCATATCTAAAATATTTAATGAGCCCCATTGGTTATAATATGATAATAAAAAAAATTGGTAGTTTCTATGGTTTCATAGGGTGAAGAATTAACAAAGTTATTGCTTTGGTAGCATGAAAATGGAGTTTCTTGATGATAGCTTCATTTATGTTTGAGGTTTCATAAATGAAAGATCATAAATTGTATATTATCCAATAAATATTGGTTTAAAATACAAGGATCCCCAATAATACTCTAAAAGAGAAGTGGAAGAATAAGGTTGGACTCTTCAGATTGAGTAGTATGCTTAGTCCCACTTTTCTTTTCTCTTCAATAGACTCAAGAGCCTTAGTACATTATGTGCTTAGAAAATTTTTTAATATATAATCTACATGAAAATTATACATTTCATTATTATTGACAAGCTTAACTTTTTGATGAAGTGTTAAAGAAATATAATGCATGTTATGTGACCAAAGTCTTACCAAAAGAAGGTTGTAATTAAAAGGTTCATGAATCACATGAATAGGTGTATCTAAAATAATTAGAGAAATCTTACTAGAATTTTTTTTTAATAATATTTAGAATAACTAGGAGTGGGGGGTGGGGGTTAATTAGTTATCCAAGGTCTAGATGTACCAATGGAACAAACAAACACTTAAACTACTTCATATCTGAACATCCATTAGCTTGACCTCTACAATAAAATTTTTGTAACATAAACTAGTAGTCCAATGTCCTAAATATAAAAGACTTGTTTAATGTGAAAATTAATATTAAATCATCATAAACAACATCACACAAGTTTGACATTGGGATTTCCAATAGTGGCATGTTGTGATGGTTAAGTTGTTGAGTTTTTATCCTTGGCATCAAGGTCCAAATCTAATGGGGATGAGGTCCCTCATTTGTGGCCTCACTAGTTCATAGCTCTAGGTCAAAAGCATTTACCCCAAAATAAAAGTTTGGCATTGGGATTTAATGTGGGAATGCAATTTAGGAAAAACCACCAGTAACATGTCACCAATCTTTCACTCTTCTGAAGTGAGCTTTATTAGAATCCAACCCTGTTAAAAGTTACTAAAAACATTGTTAAATGTGACCTTATTAAAGGATTTAATCACCCTATTAGGAGTGGCCTTGTTAGAGGACTTTAGAACATTCTATTAGAATGCCACCTTGATTAAAGGATTTACATATGACTACTAAGTGAACCTTGATTAAATGATTTCAATACTGATACAATGGTGAGAAAGTAACAAATTTTTTTCTCTATAAAGTATAACTTAATTTGCAAATAAAAATCACAGTTTAGTTCAAATGTTGATCCATTGACTGGCCTTCATTGGCATCTTAGGCTTTGATTCAGTTAGCAACCCTTCAAGCAATCACTCTTCACCTCTTCCCAACTCTTCTCAGAATTATTCTTAATTTGACCAATAAATAGTATCAAAAACTACTCTAACCCCTTTAGGTTAGCCCTTGGTCCTTCTTAAATAGGTAATTTTGATATTTTTTCTCTTAAACACCATCATAGATCTTAGGGTTAGGTCAAATTCATCGAATCCTTCACCCATTTCATCTCTTCTAGAAACTTCTCCAAACTTCTCCTTGAATCTTTGCATAAATGTGTGAGCATGGTTTCCGTTGATTTAAATGTTCTAGTTCATCCATCCTTATCTTCAAGACACTTTACATATTCCAAGAAGTCAACTATATCGGCTAGAAATCACAATTTTCTCACAAACTATTAAACTGTTGTCCCTCAGCCAACACTGTGTTCTAATACTCGATCATCACTAGGTTGCTCAGTTGCTACCAACATTTTTTTGGCACAAATACTAACACATAGTCAATAATAATGCTCAATCAACACTTCTTCTTCTCAACACATACTAGCACTTAGTCAACAATAGCATCACATGCCACTTATTACAAGTTCCTTAATATTATGTTCTATTTCTTGGTCAAGCCTATGGATTTGGTCAATCTTTGATCACTTCTTCAAGGCTTCAATATAATTGTCATCTTTACTTGTAGCATAATTAAACAATCACTTTACCTTGTCAAACTCTCACTAGTCAAGTGCCCATTTGTAGTTTCTTCTCATAACTTAAACTTTATTTTAGGTGCTTTTGTCATGACCAACTTCTCAAACCCTCATCATCAATCATCTAGATATGGCACTCAAATTAGATAGAAAATTATCTTACCAATAACATTTGACATCAATAATAACATAACAATTATTCCAATTGTAATTTCCAACAATCCCTCTTTGGCATTGATGGAAACACCTCTAGCTTCCATGCAATCCAAAATATGTACTACATCAAGAAAATCCCCTTTGTGTATACTATCAAATATTCCTTAATATCCTTAGCTTCATTTTGATTCATATCTCTATGTCCAGTAATCTCTTTCTTTAAGTTTTATTCAGATTCTCATCCATGTAGCTCTTATATGCAACATATAAGCTCCCTTTATCATATTAGATCATGAAATCGATTAGATTCATATGTATTGATAGAAACACCTTGCATACATTCTCCCTCTTTCTTATTCAATATTTCATGGTAGCACATATCATCCATACCATTACCATCCATCTCCCTCTTTAATAATAATTCCAAAGAAACTTTATCTATCTCATGCATCTTTTCATGTAGATATCTTCATGCGAGTAACAAATTCATCATTTTTCATCTATATATGATTGATAACATGATTATTTCCTTCTTCCTCCACTACTACGTTAGGAAAATCCCAAAGTAGGATTGTCTACATCAACATGTAGGATGCTTTGATCAAACCATTTGATGAAAATCACTATTTTATTTTAAGTATTTATCTAGGGGAATCACCCCAATTTACCTCTTAGATATTCATGAGCATCCTTAGGTGAATCTTTAGTGAATATATCAAATATTTTCTCCTTAATGTTCACATAGTCCAATCTCACTTCTTTGTCTTAAACTAGCTCTCTCAAGTAATGATACTTGATAGAAATATGCTCATTCTTTGTGTGCATTACAAGATTATTTGATATGTTTATAGAACTACTATTATCACAATAAATAATAAATGGATTAGTTATTTCTTCCTTCATACCTTCAATAATTTCTTGATCCATATGATATTTGAACAACTCATTTTTTCTTCCATATATTTTTCTTTAGTTTTTGATTGAGAAATGCAATTCTATTTCTTTCTTGTCCATGAAACTAGTCTCTTTCCTAGAAAGAATGCTCCTCCACTTGTACTCTTTCTATCATCAAAATTTTCTACCCAATCTAAATCAATGAACACCATTAGTTCAAAATTATCTTTCTTTTTGTAATACAATACATAGTATTTTATTCCATTTAGATATCTCATTATCCTTTTTCTGTCATCATGTGATTTCCCTTAGGACTTGCAAAAAATCTTGCAACTATCCCAGCTACTAATGCAATATCAAGTCTACTACAAACAACACATTGAAATTTTACAATAATTGATCTATACAATGTCTTTTTCACATTAGTAGAATCATTTTTAATGCTTGCCCTAGTTTACATTTTCTAGTTACATTGTTGCTATCATTGCCGAACTTTTTTAGGCTAGCTATACGTTGATGGTTGGTAGCATTGTTTTGAGAGTATTAGATATTGTGTTATAGATTCAGATGATATATGATGAGATTACTTAGGCTCTACATTTAATGTATGCACGATGATTATTACATTATTCTTGGTTATTGATGATGTTTAGCTAAATGGATTATTATATGTGTTGTCTTATGTATACTTACCCCATACTGCATGTGTATGTTGTGCACATTGTTTTCTTTATGTATGGAATTTCTAATGTGGTTAAGGAAGGGAGTCATAGTCACCTACTAGTCGAGATCTACACAATGCACCACTTCTTGCCATTGCTTGTTTAGCTTAGCATATATATATATATGATGTATATACATGCATGGATTTTATGCAAGTTGCAAGTACTGGGTATCGACTTCCCTAAATTTTCAGGATGAGTGTACCCTATCACACTATCTCAATGGTAAGAGATAGGGGAGATAAATTCTCAAGCCCAAATCCTAAACCCTTAAACCATTTGTCCTAGAAAGGTAGGACAAGTATTTGAGATGTTTTACCTTCCAAATGCATTAGATGACGTAATTCATGATTTAAACTCCTTAGATTGATTTTGTATGGATTGTTCTATGATGGGTTTTCATATTTTATTTTGGAGGTCTTTGATGAATTTTCTATTAATTAAGTCTAAATTAAAAGATTTAATTAGCAATTTAATTATTTTGGAAAAATTAATATAATATTATGATATTTTGACATTTTAATTAATTAAATGGAAAATTAATTCAATAAAAGAAATTAAATAATAATAAAATAATAAATAAATAATAATATTAATAATAATAAAAGAATTAAAATAAAAGTCATAAGTCTACCTAGGAGTATGCGCACCTCTTTTATGCACGTATGTCTACAACGCAGGAGTTAGCACAAAAATTAAGCACATGGTGTCTACAACCTTGTGACTCATCTAGAAGGTTGGAAAAGGCTTGTGCTTAGTTGCCAATGCTTATCTTATCTTTTGGTTGTTTCTAGAGACATTCTAAGTGCTTCCTAAGAGGTCCTTATATTCAGGCACTCCTAGTGGCTCGTGGAGTGTTTTTAGGTGGATCCATGAATGTTGGAGAAGGAAGGGACTTTTCTCTACAGATTCTAAGGAGAAGTGAATTAGCATCAGTGTCGAGGTAGACACTCGTGATTTTTCATATATTATTTTGCTTCTTTTGCTTCCCGTCTTCTTTGTGTCTTCTGAATACTTTCTGAGGATTCCATATTTCAGTTATATGTATTCTTGTCATGGGTATTTAAATTTCTATGTGAGAAAACCACATCATGCATAGGTCTAAGGAATTTACTGGATTGGGGTTTAAATGCTTATGGACAAATCTTATTAGAGGGAATAAATGGATAAATTCAAAAGGGATACATTGCATGCATACCTTAGAATTGGTCTTGATCTCAATATATAAATATATTTAAAAAGATAGTTGTTATGAGGAAACTTGTAGATATATTTATTATAGGCTGAGATCTCTATCAATAAAAGTATTTATTTAAAATTGATTTTGAAAACATTTATATTGGAGAAAATGATTATATGTATATATTTAAATCTTTAAAAAAGTGTTTATTGAAAATGTTTATTAAAAAATAAATTAAAATTTTAATATGGGAGGGATGAAACCCATGCCCCACGTACCCTACAGGTCACAGAGTACCTGTTGTCATAGGTACTACGACGACAGGGGTAGTCTGTACCCGCTATCACCGCAAGCCCTGCAATAGCAAGGTACTACGTACCCATGGTAGCAGTAGAATATATATATATATATAATTTTTTTTTTTTTTTTTTTAAATTATGTTAAGAAATATGTGTATGTTATAAAATTATTTATTAATATTTCAATTATTATAACATCATTAAAAATTAATATTATTAAATATTAAAATATTTTAAATATTAATTATTATATTTATTATAAATGAAATTTTATTAATAGTTTTTCTTCTTTTAATAATTAATTATCTTATAGTATTTTAGATTATATAAATTTAATTTAATTGGATTTAATTTGATGAAGGATAGATAATAATGAGGAAAAATTTGTAATCACTCATGTTAGATTTGTAATGTGTCCTATTGGAACACGATGGGTGTTATTGTCTAAATATGTGTTTATCCTTTGGGTACTTTAGAAAATTGATTTAAATGAGTTAGGGGTGGGGAAATCTTTAACCTATTGAAGCTAAGACATGGGGTAGTTATAAGGAAGATGAGAAATGTTCCTTCACTTGATATCTAAATTTGAAATGAAAACTGAAACCCCACACTTAATTCAACTATGAGATTTAATGAAACAAAAACATGTGCTTGCATTTTTTATTTTCTCTATGCTATATGTTTTGGGTTCTAGGGTTGACTAGATTGTTGATCAGTTATAGGACATCTACCAGAGGCTCAGGGGATTATGATATGTGATGTCATGCTGATTTCTTTGATCTCAATCTTTTTAAACTCAAACATGGTTTTGAGATGGCATGTTCTATGATGTGTGCGGTTTACTAATTGATATTGCTTCTAGTCTTCCTATGTAAGTTGTGATATATGTAACCACTTTTGAGTCATTGATCAGTTGTATTTGGATTACTTTCTAGTCACCTTGATGGGACTGAAGTGTTTGGTTGATCTTGATGATGTCATGTTGTGACATGTATGACTTGACCATTTTAGGAGTCTTTGATCAGTATTATTTTGAGATATTTTCCAATTTTTTGTTGAGAACCGATGGATATTGTGAATTATCATTTGATGCTTTTTAGTTTTTCACAAAGAGCTGATTAGTTATTATAATTATCTTTTTGGTGCCTTCCAGTCACTTGTATAGGACTGAGGTAATTCTATGATTTTTTGATTTCATGAGCTTAGGGTAGGTTATCTACATGTAGTGTCGAGAAGTGGATTGCAATGGGGGCTGGAGCCCTAAGTGGCTACTAGGGTAACTCATTATAAGTTATTTAATAAGTGAAAACATTACACTAAATACTGACTTAAATGAACCTAATAAGATAATTGTATGTTCTCACCCATGCCTTGAGTGCTAGTACAGACTAGGATGGGAGTAGAGAGAACGCTTGGTTGAGACCTTGCATTCCATAGTATGCCTTGTCAGTATGAGAGGATACTAGTGGCCCCATAGGGATCACTAGGGGGCCGAGGTCTATAGAGAGACTACCAGGGTAACTCTAGTGTGATTTGTGGGATGACACTTTCTCACTTACATAGTAGGTTTCCTACGTGTCTTTGTGTGCCTCTGGGATTAGATGTCGATCCATGTTGGAACCTTTGAGTTAGTATACTTTTAGGATTTCCTAGACTTAGAAGATTACTTGTGTTATGTGATTTGATATCATGTTTGGGACTTGAGACCATCTCCTCAACACAGTGGGAGTGGCCCATTTAGGTTCCACATGGTTGGGTGGTAGTGTTTCTTTACTCTTACCATTTGAGATCCGTCTGAGACACTGTAGCTGGAGCATTCTTTCTTGGAATTTATCTTCATTCTATTCTTGGAATATCATGTTGGACATATATCCTTATATTGATGATTAGCATATGATAGATGATGCTATTTACTTATAGAATCATCTTATGCTTTATTTTGCATGATTAGATTTCTTATGTATATATTGTAGCATGTTATTTTTTTTCTACATATGATGTAGTATGTTTTAGGAGTGACATTCCTACTATGATAATAGCGATGATCTCTTTGGTGACTTGGGATGTTATGCATGGAGGGATGTCTAGGGCCCATGATGGTCTAATGATGTTATTGATGGTTTGGAGGAACCGCACACTTAGTTAATTGTGTTTTATGATACGTGGTTAACATTTATGATGGATGTTATATCTTTTATGATGATGGATGTTTCATGTATGGTATATGGTTTCATTTACTTTATTGCACTTGCATCATGGATTAGAATAGGATGATGTACTTTATTTTCACTTATGAATATTCTTTTAAGCCTTTCATACCCTATGACATGTACAATGGATGATTGAGCATTCTAAAAATTAATTTGCTAAGAGACAATTGGAACAATTGTATATTTCTTTAAGGCTTTGGACTTTTCATTTTTATTTCATGTGGATGTGATATTAGATGGAATCAATATTAGTTAATTTAAATGTGATTCAACGTTAAGGGATCCTTAAGGAATCTAACCTGTTATGTATGTTTATGTATATTTTTAGTTCAATGTTGTTATTGCTTCCACTACTATGTTTTTGATGTGAATGGTTTAACTTTCATGTTTCAAGAAAAAAAAAATGCTACCAAACTTATTGAAACTTTAGGTTAATTCTTTTGGATCCCTTGGCAGGGTGTTACATCATCATTTTTAGATAACTTATTTCCAGTGGCCATAGGTGTACTAAATAGTCTTGAATTTTCCATTCCAAAAAAATTCAATATCTCCTTGATGTATTTAGACTAAGTAATGAAGATACCTTCCTTCATTTGATATACTTGTAAACAAAAAAAGAATTTGATCTCACGAAACATAGACATTTCAAATTCTTTCTTCATCTTATCTACAATGATTTGCATAATGTTTCCTTGCCTCCAAATATGACATCATCAAAATCAATTTTAGATAACAATACCTCATTTTTATTACCACTCTAAAAGTATAGATTATTGTTATGACTAGTTCTAGTAAAATGAATCTTCACCAAATAATTGTGTACTCTTTCATACCATTCTCTAGGGGCTTGTTTAAAACCATATAGATCCTTGTGCAACTTAAATAGCATATTTTTTCTTTCTAGGGTCATCAAATCCTTCTAGCTTCTCTGTATAGACTTCTTCTTCAAGCATTCCATTCAAAAATGCAAATTTGACATCCATTTGGTATACCTTAAATCCTCTATAAGTAGAATAAGAAAGTAGTATTCTAACTCCTTCTTGTCTTGCAATAGTGTAACGCCCCATCAAGGGATCCAAAAGCATTAACCTAAATTTTTATTAAGTTTTCCAAACAATTTTTTTTTTTTTTTTTTAAACATGAAAGATAACTCATTCATGTCTAACACATAGTAGCGGAAGTAATAACATACAATCAACTATAAGCATATGAATAGATTACATTCCTTAAGAATCCCAAGACATTGAGTCACATTTAAATTAACTAATATTAATTCCATCTAATTCCACATCCACATGAAATAAATATGAAAATTTCAAAGTCCTTAAAGAATATACTTTTGTTCCAAATGTCCCTTAGTAAATTAGTTTTCAGAATGCTCAATCATTCACTGTACATGTCACAGGGTATGAAAAGCTTAAAAGATTAAACATATGTAAAAATAAAGATACATCATCCTCATCAAATCTATGATACAAGTGCAATAAAGTAAATGAAACTATTAACATACATGATACATCCATCCATCAATAATGATATAACAACCATTGTAAAAGATAACCATCCATTATAAAACACAACTAAGTACGTGGTTCCTCCCAACTATCAATAGCATCATTAGACCATTGTGGGCCCTAGACATCCCTCTGTGCCTAACATCCCAAGTCATCAAAGAGATCATTAGCATTGTCATAGTAGGGATGTCACTCCTAAAACATATTACAACATATGCAAAAGAAAATTTAACATGCTACAACATATGCATAAAGAAATCTAACATGCAAGAATAAAGCATAAGATGATCCTATAAAATAGATAACATCATCTATCACATGCTAACCATCAATATAAAGAAACATAGCAATAAATAGCATCTATCATAATGATGCATGAACAAAATGAAGATAAATGCCAATAAAGAATGTTCCAACCATGGTGTCTATGGATAGATCTCAAATGATAAGAGTGAAAAAGCAGTACCACCCAACTATGTGGAACCTAAATGGTCCACTCCCATCGTTCTAAGGAGATAGTCTCAAGTCCCAAATAGGATATCAAATCTCATAACACAAATACTCTCTAAGTCCAAGAAATTCTAAAAGTATACCAACTCAAAGGTTCCAACATAAAAGGTTGACACCTATACCAAAGGCACACAAAACACATAGGAAACCTACTATGTAAGTGGGAAAGTGTCATCGCATGAATCATGCTAGAGTTACTCTAGTAGTCTCTCAATAGACCTTCGGCCCCCTAGTGATCCTTATGTGGCCACTAGTATCCTCTCGTACTGACAAGGCATACTACGAAATGCAAGGTCACAACCAAGCATTCTCTCTACTCTCATCCTAGTTTGTACTAGCACTCGAGGCATGGGAAAGGACATACAATTATCTTATTAAGTTCATCTTAATCTCCATTTAGTGTAAATGTTTTCACTTATTAAATAACTTACAATGAGTTACCCTGGCAGCCACTTAGAGCCTTGGTCCCCATTGCAAGCCACTTCCCGACACTACAAGTAGATAGCCTACCCTAGGCTCATGAAATCACAAATCACAAAACCATAGTAAAATCACCTCAATCCTATACAAGTGACTGGAAAGCATCAAAAGATAATCCATAATAATCACATCAGTTCTCCATGAGCAACTGAAAAGCATCAAAGATAAATCACAATATCCAATGGTTCTCAATGAGCAACAAGAAAATATCTCAAAGTAATACTAATAAAAGACCCCAAAATGGTCAAGTCAAGCATGTCACAACATGACCTTATCAAGATAAAAAACAAACACTTCAGTCCCATCAAGGTGACTCGAAAGTAATCCAAGTATAACTAATCGATGACTCAAAAATGGTTAAGCCAAGTATCTTAAATACATACACCTTAGCTTCAAACAAGAAGAGTAGAAAGCAATAACAATTAGTAAAAACAAACATCTCATAGAGCATACCATCACATTACCATGGTTGGGTTTAGAAAGATCGAGATCAAATAACATCAACATGCCATCACATTCGCATAACTCCCAAGCCTCTAGTAGATGTCCTAACTAGTCAACACTCTAGGACCACCCAAACCCCAAACATGGATAGCATAAAGAACAATATACAAACACATATTTTAGTTTTCTTTTTTAATCACATGGTTAAACCAAATATGAGGTTTTAGTTTTCGTTTCAAGTATACATCAAGTGTATAAGATTCTTCGTTTAATCTCCAAGTCAACCCATTTATCTCTTCAAACTAGACAATTTTCTAAAGTAATCAAAAGATAATTATTTACTTATTCAAATCATTGAACTAGTTTCCATTAACTTTTAATAAAATCATTATTTTACTAAAATCAATGTTACTAATAATTAAATGAAATTCCCTTAATTCCAAGAGCATCTCCCATTATTCAAATCATAAGAATAATACTTATCAACTTTCAAATAATTAGTTTACAATTTCTTTAAAACACTTCAAGAACAAACATTTATTAAAAATAATCTTCATTGATTTTAAGTAAAATCAACCTCATTAATTATTCAATTATTCAATTCTACTAAACACTTATTAATATCTCTTTTCTTTTAATTTTCCCTCATTTAAAAATCTATTTACTAAAATTGATAAATTACACTTCTTCTACTATTAACTAATCTTAATTAAATTTAATTAAATTAGATTAGTTAAAAAATCTCATAAAACTAATGCATAATAATAAGATTCTATTTTAATTTGAACCCAGACCCAAATCAATTTCCAAATCTTGATTCTACTAAGGGAAGATTGCAATAATATTTATAATTCTCATAATTGGATGAGACAATATGCATGCCCAAATTTCAAATTACAAAATTGAAGATTCATTCATAGAGAATTATTCAAACACACATAACAAACATGATGAAGATAGGAAAAGAAAGAGCGTAATAAAATATGTGAAATAATCACCAGTGCCTACCTGGACACTAATGCTAATTCACTACGCCTTAGAAAATTGTAGAGAAGCTCCTCCTCTCAGAACCTTCTCCTTCCCAAAAATTCCTTCCTTCCCCAACATTCACAATTCCTCAGAGAATCAAAACCCCCTAAGTGACTAGGAGAGCTTGTAGAAGCATATAAGCTTGTCTAAACACACTAGGAGAGCCTGTATATAAAGGCCTCTAGGATGCATCTAGAATGTGTCTAGAAAGAACTAAGAGATAAGCATGACAACTAAGCACATATCTTCCACGATAGGAAGATAAACATGATGAGGTGTCTAGAATGTTGTAGACACCATGTGCTCAAATAATGTGCTAACTCCTAAGTGTAGACAACACATGCATAATTAGAGTGCAAACTCCTATGTTGTCAACATGTCAACTCACAAGAGTTTGCATACTCCTATGTGAATAAATATTAAAATAATGTACATTAATTTATTTAATTAAATTTCTTTATTTAATATTCACTTGAATTCTTTTAAAATTAATTTATTAATTTTAAATCTCATGCACTCATTTTATTAAATCCACTTGTTTTATCTTAATATATTTTAATCACATGCATGCATCATGTGATTTAGAATCTTTTAATAATTTTAATATCTTTTTCACTTTTAAATTTATTTATGAAACTTAATTTATAAAATATTTATTAACTTAAATAATAATAAATTATTTAGCATTTATTTAAAAATGTACTCTAAATATATTAGTATTAAATTAAATAAATATTATCACATTCCAAATCTAAACTTATAACTTTTATCTTCAAATTTAATTCTTTTAATTTAATTAATTTCCAAATTAATAAAATAAAATATTAAAATATCATATTAATTTTTCTTTCAATTAAATCTTTTAATTAGACTTATTTAATAAAAAATACACCAAAGACTCATAAAATAAAATACGAAAACTCATCATAGCAAAACACATACAAAATCATACCAAGGGTTAATATCATGAATTACATCATCCAACACATTCAGAAGGTACTCGACTTAGATACTTATCCTAATTTTCAATTAGGACAAATGGCTTAAAGGGTTGGGATTTGGACTTGAGAATTTATTTCCCCTCTCTTACCATTGAGATAATGTGATAGGGTATGCTCATCTTGGCAATTTAGGGAAGTTAGTACCTGGTACCTGGAACCTGCATAAAATCCATGCATAAGCACAATATATACTAAGCTAAATAGGCAATAGTAAGAAGAGGTGCATCATGTAGATCCTTACTAGTAGGTGACTATGACTCCCTTCCTTAACCACATTAGAAATGTCATACAAAAAGAAAACAAACATTCACACCATACACATGCAAGTATGGGGTAAGTATCCATGAGAAAACACATGATAATAAATCATCTAACTATTCATCATCAATATCTGAAAAAATTGAATAATCATTATGCAAATATGAAATATAAAGTACCAAGTAATCTCATAATATATCAACTGAATCTGAAACAATATATGATAATCTCAAAATAATGTCACTAATAATCATCAACATAAAACTGTCTTAAAAGAGTTTGGCAACAATAGAAAAATGCAAACTAGTGCAAGCACTACAAATAGGGGCAAATATTTCCCCATAGTCAATTCCTTTTTTCTGTGCATATCCTTTACATACTAGTCTAGCCTTGTTCCTTGTACATCACCTTATATCAATTTTATTTACATAAGAGATTAATGCAGGTTTCTCATCTTCATCAGAATCTTCTTCATATCAACATAAACAACTTCTTCATCATTTCTTTTAGATTCATTATCTTTTTCTTCTTTAGTAATGTAACAATATTTTGTACCTTTTTCTTTGTCATCTTTGTTTCTCCTATTGTCTCAATTATCTCTTCTTCCTTTGTACTTTCTTTTTGTCTTTTCATCATTGTCTTCTCTATCAAGAAATCTTGTAGCAATATGACCAACTTTGTTACATGAAAAATATATAATAAGAAGTTTACCTTTGTATTTCCCTTTGTCTCTTGAAAGTCTTCTAGGCATTAGTGCTTCAAGCTCATCAAATTCATCATCATAAGTATCACATTAAATTTTCAATTATTTTCCTTTCTTACTAAGAATAAATTGTGATTTAAAATTAGTTTTAATAGTGGTAGGAGTGCAATTATCAAAATTTGACTTTTCAAAAGCAACAAGTCTACCAGTCACACTTTCTAGAGTTAGACCATTACTTGGAGTACATCTCAATTCTTTTATTATAAAAACCCTAATAACATAAATAGGAAATATATTTATTAATACCCTATTGATTATAGTCTCATCATCAATATTTCTATTGACTCCTCTTATGGCATTTACAAAATCTTTGATTTGTTCCAAAATACTAGACTATATTCTCACCTTTTAATTCTCATTTCATCAAAGTTAGCTCTCAAGCTCTCTAATTTTTTTCTCAAGACATTCTTGTCTCCTCTATAGATTGTCTATAGTGTATTCCAAATTTTTGGTAGCCTTGTAATCTTTAATGTCATCAAATTCAACATCTTATGGCTGATACAATCTCCAACATAGCTTGGTTGTGTTCTTGCTTCTCTTTTGGCCATTGAGTTATCATAGGAAATGTTGTTATCTCCACCTATAAATTGTCCACAAAATGTATTGAACCATTACCAATTCTTGTTAAATGCAGCCTCATCAAACTTCTTCATCTAGGGAAGTTCTCTTTGTTCAACCTTGGCACCTCCTTTTTGTACATCTTGATTTTTAGCTTCAAGTACCTTCAAATTATTCTCTACAAGCACCAATGTTGATACCAATTGTTATCATGTTTAAAATAACTAAGAGGGGGTTGAATCATTCTTTTGCCTAAGGTCTAAATGTACCAATTAAACAAACAAACACTTAAACTACTTCATATTTGAACATTCATTATCTCAGTGTTTATAGTAAACTTTTAGTAATATAAACTAGCAGTCCACTATCCTAAATATAACAAACTTATAGAATGTAAGCAATAATAGTAAACCATCATAACCAATATCCTCACAAGTTTGATAGTAGAATTTAATGTGGAAACCCAATTTGGGAAAAACCACAAATAATGTGTCACCAATCTTTCACTCTTTTGAAGTGAACTTTCTTCGGAGCCAACACTATTAAATTTGACCTTGTTAAAGGATTTAATCATCCTATTAGGAGTTCCTTGTTAGAGGACTTTAGAACATTCCACTAGAATGTCACCTTGATTAAAGGATTTACATATGACTATTAGGTCAAATTTGATTTGAGGATTCAAATACTGATATAATGGTTATAAAGTAATAATAGGTTTTGATCTAGCAAATACAATTCACTTTGGAAATATAGATCATGGTTAGGCTTTAATTTTGATTCACTAACTAGCCTTCACTATCATCTCAATCTCTAATTCACTTGGCAACCCTTCTAGCAATCACTCTTCACCTCTTCTCACCTCTTCCCAAACTTCTCCTTAGGTTCACCAATCAATAGAATCAAAAACTTCTCCATCCCCTTTAGGTTATCTCTTGTACATCTTTAAATAGGTAATTTTGATCTTTTGCCACATAAACACCATCGTAGATCTTAGGGTTAGGTCAGATTCATTGAATCCTTCCACCATTTCATCTCTCCTCCAAAATTATCCTTCAATCTTTAAAGAAACATGAAAACATGGTTTTTCTTGATTTAAATGTTTCATTTCATCCATATTTATCTTCAACATTCTTTACATATTCAAAGAAATAAACTATGTCAGTTATAAATCATGATTTTCTCACAAACTATTAAAATGTTGTCCCTGGACCAACATTGTGTTCTGACACTTGGTCATTATAGGGTTACTTGATCACTACCAACATTTTTTTTGTCACATATATTGACACTCAGTCAATACTTATGATTGGTCAACACTACTTCTTCTCGGTACATATAGGCACTTGGTTGACACTAGCATCACTCAACATGTATTGCAAGTTCCTTAATCTTATGCTCTATTGTTTAGTCAAGATATCCATTTGGTCAATCTTTGATCAATTATTCAAGGCTTCAATACAACTATCTTGTTCACTTGTAGCATGATTAAGTGCTAAAAGTCTAACTAATCAAGTGCCCATTTGTAGTTTATTCTCATAACTCAACATTTCCTCTAGGTGCTTTTGTTATGACCAATTTCTTAAATCCTCTTCATCAATCATCTAGAAATGGCACTCAAATCAGCTATCAAACTATCTTACCAATAATATTTGACACTAATGACAACATAACAATTGTTCCAAATATAGTTTTGAACAAAAGTTATGATACCCAATGTCTTTTTAGCAATATTATCAAATCCACAAATAGGAATATCATTGAGTTGAAGTAGTATCATGTGATTTTTATTGTTTTTAACATATCTAAGTTGTATACATTTAATTAGATTTATTGTCAATTAAGATCTTTCAAATGATATTTCTACTAATAAGAACCACCATAAGAGAATCATAATAGGGTTTTGAAATTCTTTGTAATAAAAATCATCATCCATGAAGAAAAATTTAGAAGGATGCATAGTATGCTTAAATTCCAAGAATAAATTGTTATTATCTTGATTAGGATGGGTTGTTGGAAAAGTTTTGTATGACTTTATGGTGTGTAGGATATTTATGAAGAAGTGCCCATAAAGAAATATTAGTAGGAGCGTCACAAAATTGTTCAATCAAATAATACCTCTCTCCAAGATTGTGAAGTGAGATTGTAATACCCAACTATAACCAAAAAAGTAAAAACAAATAATAAATGATAAATCCATACATAGATACAAGTATAAAATCCAAACCAATTTTTTTTTATAACATATTTCCATTACATAATAATTTTTACAATCAAGTACTGTGATCTACTCTTAACTGCATTAAACATTTCTAATCAATACATCTGAATATATAAAAATACTCTAATTTCAAAACAATAATATGCAAGTACATGCAGATTGACAACTGATCCTAATCAAATCCAAAATTACTCAGTAACCAAGAATCGAACTAAAATCAGTCCTCAATGCACACACAGCGGTGCATTCTTCCAAGTCCATAACCAAACTTATATCAATCCTGAAATCAAAACAAACACAACTGAAGAACAAACAAACAGGGCTTAGTCACACTAAATAAGCTGATGAGTTCTTCAGTAAACCTGCATGTTAGATTTAATAAAAAAATGCTTTACATGTATCCAAATAACAGATTATCTAGAAGTACATTTTTTTTTTCTTTTCACAACCAGATTTAAAGCAAGTACATAATTTCTTACATGCAGATATGCAGAAATAAACTCACACAGAATATGACAAGGTAATGATCCAGTAGTTCATGGGTGTCAACGTAAGAATCTACATTCATTATTTGTAGGATTCAATATGTTAGGTGAAACCATAATATTCTTATCTTGTTATATGTAACCCAACCCATGAATTTTAAATGTTATCACTTGATTAAATAACTATCATAAACTTTCCCATAAGGACCTAGACTAGTGTCGGAGGGCATCCGGCAAAATAATTCTATCACCACAAGTTACTCGCTTTATGAAAATCACCCAATCTAAAGGATCACACTTGCATAATCTAAAACACACATAATTCTAGTTTTACTAATTGGAAGAAAATTAAAGTTTAATTATTCAATTCCAACTAATAAACTATTTCTTTTGCCTAAATATAACAATTGATTCAGCCAACAAAAATTATCATATGAAACCAAATTTCCAACTTTCCAATGTATCCTCTTGTTTAATTACCAAATGAAACCATACTTGCAATTTTTTTAAAAAGAAATTCATATTTCAAAATACCAAATGTAGCCATGCCTCTTTTAATTTCCATAAGTAACCATACTTTTGAAGCTATGCATTAACCATAACTTAACATTTAAACTAATACCAAAGAATAACTTATATACATTTCAAAAAAATGCCAATACTACAACTATCCAAATTATATAACATCCACACATCCCCATTATTTACTAAATTCTGAATAAAAGAATTAAACAATTTCCCATATTAGAAAACAAGTAACCACATGAGAACCTATCTATACTTTAATTCTAACAATTTATTCATAAGAAAGTTCATATATGTTCAAACATATATTTTTGTGTATATATATATATATATATACATATGTAAAAATATATAAGTAAATCCTTCTAAATTCAAAGTCAAAATTAAATAGATAAACAGTCTTTCCCACCGGTTAACTAATTAATATTCACAAACTACCGAACTGAATTTCCTATAAGAGTGAAGTAATCATCAATAGTATTCAATGATACACCTATATAATTGACCAACAATTCAAATACCTTCGCATTTGACAAGGAGATATTACCAATAGTATATATCTTAATATTATACTGTATACACAATTTTTCTGACAATCCCTACTAACAAAATGGCTTTGAACAGGGAATCGAATCCCAAGATATTGGAAGAAAATCTACTAATGCATCTTTAACAAAGCCTAAAATAGTTTCATGTTCCTCACCAATTAACAATGAAATAGTGAACAAGAATAAGGATTCGATATAAACATCTAATGACCTTACTACCATATTACAACATGACAACTTACAGCCTTCACAATGGTACCAACCATTCTATCATTCAAAATCTAATGACCATAATAGAATATGTAATATAAATTAAATGATATGCTAGACAACGGCTTAAGGTGAAACTATGACATCTAAAATACTTAATGATAGCTAATTGCAACCTGAATTCAATAACCATTCACAATAATTGTTTGACAATATGTCATAGACTAAAACCCTTGTTTTGCTATTAATTAGAATTTGTTATTGCTCAATTTTATACATCATAGCCATCAATAATTTGTAGTTTGCAATATAAAACACAAACAACCATTTTTATAGAATTTGGTTTCTATTGGAACCGATATAAATTGTTATTGCACATTTCCATCTTAGCAAAATAATACGCTTATATAAAACGTCGTATTCACAAAGCACCCATATTCCAGTTTTGGGTATGTGCCTCATTTAGCAACCATGTTGCCGAAGCTTACATACACCCAAACTTGGGTGTCGCTGCTTAGCCAAACGAAGACGTCGTACCCCAATTTTAACATTAAATTTTTTTATTTTTTTTATTTTTCTTTCATGAATAGGAAAATAATTCTAAAAATAAACCAGAGAGAAGTGAAGGGTAAGAAATTGCCCCTGCCTGAGAGAATGTAGAATAATTCACAACAAAACTTCCTGGAGAGCCTTCTACAGTGACTTGCAGACCGAGTCTCCAAACCTTCTTTATGCTATGTCATAGAGATTCAAATGATAATTCTCAATAGTATAAACTGAGAAAATGCAACCACAAATTGACAGGAAAGAAGAAGAATACAAAATCGTGAACATTTATAAGGCTGGTGAGAATCAAAAATCTCCTTCATGGTCATCAATATGCCCATATAAGCACAAAGAAACCTGTTCAATAGAGTTTCCATTATACCCCAACTGGAGTTCATCAATGGTGGACTAAACTCAAGTTTCAACTAACTCTAGCCAAAATGACAGACTAAACATGCAAATTGATGCTCATTACTGCAAGCAAATCACTAAAATCTTACTCTCTCAGCATTTTTGACACTTGGCGAACGCAGTACCAATTCGTAGTTCGATGAACTTGCCCACCATTAATTCCCATTAACATTGCTGCCATTTTCCAAACCACACAATAATGCAAGTCAAGGTTGGGCTTAGTGGATATGCCATGTATTACTTAGGTTAAGTTTAAATTTAACGTTAGTTTTAGTTTAGCTACATGCGCTAGGTTAGTTTAGGTAAAACATAGTATTAACATAGTATTAAATATTAATGTTAATATTAATATTAATCCTAATTAATATTAAGATTACTGCTTATCAATATGTATATATATACATATAATTATAACTTGTATTAATATAAATACAAGCACACATATATAAAAACAATTACATACATACATATATATACATATATATATATATATATATATATATATATATATATATATATATATATATATATATATATATAATTATTTTATACTAATGCACTTATATTTATATATATATACTTTAAAACTGGCAAATAAAATATTCTAGGTACTCTTAATATTTTAATGCCACCTTAATCATAAGTCTGCAAGTACAAAAAGACCACATTATAAAACAAAAACTTTTCCAAATAAGATTTTTTTAAAAATAGGATTCCTGAATTTGAATTGATTCAGATAAAACACCATACTAAAAGTATTTGGAACATTATTCTGAGAATCAGATCTTAGTAACATCTAAATCCTCATGATGTTTAAAAAAATCAACATAATGATGCCATAAAACTAAATAGTTCAACAAATAACTATTCCAAAACAAGTACCAAATCATCTAGTAAATTTTAACCAATCTCAGAATTCAAGGTAACAGATGTAGAACTGTCATGGCCATGACAGAGATGATATAGGAAGTGTTGTAATTCTTTAGAATTACTGAGAGGGGAGTTAAATAGTTATCCAAGGTCTAGGTGTAAAATTAAAAAATTTCATAGTATAATGATTCCATATCCATAAAACATTTTAATCATGCATGCATCCATTAGATTATACAATCACTTAAACTTGTAGGTTATTGTCAAATCAATTTGTATAAATGTAAACATGAAACATAATAGATTCAATAACACATTTGACACAATGATTTAATGTGGAAATCCAATTTGGGAAAGACCACTAGTAACATGCTCTTCATTCTCACTCTTCTAAAGTGATACCTGATCAAAGGCCATCTCTATTAAAGGTTACAATGCACACTGTTAGATGTGACCTAGTTATAGAATTTCAATCACCCTATTAGGAGTGATCCTTGTTAGGAATTTATATCATTCACTTAGAATGTCACCCAGTTAAAGGACTTAAAAATGACTGTTAGGTCAACCTTAATCCAAATAATTTACCCTAGACTAATGTACAATGATTAGAGAGTAATAGTAAGGCTTGATCTGATAACAAATTACACTACACTTATAGATTATAGATATTTATTTTAGTCCTCCATTCTACTTGGCTTTCATTCACTTCAACTTGTTGGAAATATAGATGAAGTAACTGAGAGGGGAGGGGTGAATGAGTTACCACAAAAATCAATTCCAAAATAAATCCCTTAGATGTCTTTACATACTGTTGATACTTAGTAAACAATGCAGGAAAACTATAACTCGGTAGATTAATTAATTACTGTTTATCTAGCATTCATAGTCATTAATATGCTTGCAAAGATTAAAATAAATGAACAAAAGAGACACCAAATTTAACATGGAAACACAATATGGGAAAAACCACCAAGTAACTAGTCACCAATTTTCACTCTTTTGAAGTGAGCCCTATTAGGAGCTAACCCTGTTAAAGGTTACAAAACACACTATTATGTGTGACCTTGTTAGAGGATTTAATCACCCTGTTAAGAGTGGCCTGATTAGAGGTCTTGAGAACAATTCAACTGAATTGTCACCTTGTTAGAGGATTTATAAAATGGTTGTTAAACCAACTATATTAAGAGATTCTAGATTCACTGTTACAATGATTAGAAAGCAACAATGAAGTGACCTAAATGATATGCAACTTATCTTTTGCTAATTACAGATCTTTGTTCTGCTTTTATTGGATCCTAGCTGATCAAATACAACTTTGCATCTCCTCTAGGATATCTAATCCTTCATCAAAATTTGCTCAATTCGCTTATTCCATCCTTATCCATATACTCATATTTACATTCACATACTAATTTACAACTTGAACATCTATATATATACCTATCATATTATCAAGTCGGCTTAAATATAGGTTCCAATAACTAAAAAATTATTACATCAGTCAGCCACATGAAGCAATTAAACTTACTATCAAAACAATAAAATCCTTTTTTGGTCGATCAAGCTCAGTAACCACTACTCCAGAATGGTTTTCTAGTGTTAACCAAGCGAAGCTCGGTAAACAGTGCAAACCCTGCAAAAATCCTTTGGAGATCGAGTGAGCTCGATTAGCACTAACCTTCCTTTGCTGACTATGTGAGCTCAGTAGACATTGACTTTCCTTTGTTAACCTTGGGAGGTTGGTAGACATTAACTTTCCTTCATTAACCTTAGGAGCTCGGTAGACATTAACTTTCCTTTGTTAACCTTGGGAGCTTGGTAGACATTAACTTTCCTTCATTAACCTTGGGAACTCAGTAGACATTATCTTTCCTTTGTTAACCTTGCGAGCTTGATAAATACTAACTTTTTCTACAAAATCTTTTGATGCCCAAGTGAGCTCGATAAACATTAACTTTTCTTTGTTAGCCTTGGGAGCTCGGTTAATACTAACTTTTGCTACAAAATCCTTTGATGCCCGAGTGAGATCGGTAAATATTAAATTTTCTTTGTTAAGTTCAGGATCATTTGATAGACACTATAAATTTCTTTGCAGATCATTTGAGCTTGATAGACTCTGTCTGATGACTAATATGACATTTGTGTAACATCAAAGACAATACACAATTAACAATTATATCCAACACAACTTTGATAGCTTGATCTATTAGAAACAATAGTCCACCAAGATAGCTAGGGGGGGGTGGTGAATCAATTATCCAACAATTAAAACATTTATCTTCTTCAAACAAACTTAACCATTCAACCAAAGTAAAAAAGAACCATACAAAATTACACCACATAGGTTGACTAGGGAAACCCTTGATCAAAGGGAAAACCCTAATGGGAATGATAGCCACAAGATGATGTACTAATATAAATATTCCTTATTAGATGATGGACTGTGTTAGGATTCTATTACAAAATTTAGTACAATAAGTCCCTGTTAGGAGACTTTGAATCCCTATTAGGAGATTCCAACCCTATTAGGAGTTGTGGTATAATGTATGCAAGAAGATCCCAATGCCCAAACATGTAGTTTTAACTACAAGAAGAGCTCACTGCTCAAAAAATTAATTTACTAGTATCTTATTCTTTTTGTTTTACTTTCCTTCGTCTTGTCAACTAGACCAATCACTATCAAAACTTGTAGACTAGGTCATGAACCTCAGATCCAAATATCAAACCTCAGATCACTCAACAAAACCTCGTTAATGAAGTTTCATTCACTTTCGCACTGATCTACTCAACTTCTCATTCCACACTCTATGTTTCTTTCCAAACATTCACAATTCACATATATCCATACCATGATAAAGAAAAATGTCATTCCTTTAAACTAAGTCCATAAAAAATTCCCTAAGTCAATTTTTAGTCCTTCTCAATTAATTATTATAGAACCACATTAAGAACACGTTACACTTAGCAATAACCTTAATCTTCCACCTTGCAACTTGAATAACTTTTCATACATGCAATATTATAATGAGTTAGCTTATCCACATCATCCTTGACATGCTTTTTCCATGTTCTCAACCTTGATCATCAAGATATCAAATCTACTAAGAGATACAGAAAGTTTACTAGAATATGCCTTTGTAAACTCTATCTCAAAATAGACATCACCAAAACTTATATAACTTCTTCTAGACTTATCCTTTCTATTTCTAACATTAATTTCATATACTAGATACTCTATGGTATCTCTCATAACTTTAGGTGGTTATCATGCTCAACTAGTTGTCTATACCAACTTAATATTTTCGCTATTCTTCTGTCAAATACCACAGAAGACATCAAACATGCTATGTTGACATCAATGAAAAACTCAATCATGCATATAACATATCATCATCAAACCAATCTTCCAATCTTCCAAAAATATACCCCTTTGGCATTGATGGCAACATAGATGAAAAACATGTAGTTCCAATAATACCAACAAAAGACTATTCATCTTCAAATCCTCTTCATCAATCATACTCCCCCATTGGTATACCTCAATGAACTATGTACCAAACTATTGTTAAATATTTTGTTCTTATACTAAACATCTTCCTCAACATACTACCAAACTTTTCCTCTAATACTTTCTTACAATACTTCTACCCCATAGTATGATGTTTTTCATGCCACACTTCTCCCCCATTGATATCAATGTCAAAGGTTTCTCCAACCAAAATCTTTGCATCAAACTTTTGCAACAAATTACTAGCTTGAGTGTTAAAAGTCTCTTTGGGAAGAGGCTTAGTGAATATATTTGCAATCTACTCTTTTGTGATCACATACTCCAATATGATTTCCTTTTCTGAAACTTTTTCTCTCAGCATATGATACTTAATGGAAACATGTTTAGTTTTTTAATGTAATATTGGATTCTTAGATATGTTTATCATGCTTCATCCAAATAACTTGATTGCAATTATTTGCTGCTGCAATATTCTCTGCTTCCATTATACTTTGAGATGTACAATCCTACTTCTTGCTTAACCAAGAAACCAATCTTCCTCCAAGAAAGAAATCTCCTCCATTGGTGCTCTTTCTATCATCCATACTGCCTTCCCAATCTATATAAGTATAAGCACTTAGAGTAAAATCATTATATCTATCATAACACATTCCAAATTATGAAGTTCCTTTCAAATATCTAAATATTCTCTTCACTACTGTGTTGGTCTGACTTTTTATGTAACAGAAGTTTTTGTTCAATTGTAGAAAAGTCAAAATTTTTATTTCTAAGTGAAACGTAGGGTTTCTGGAAAATCCATCCATAAAGAAAAAACTCATGAAAACCATATGTTCTCTCTATTCATAAGTTTTTGGGCGTGAAACTTTTGAATTTTCAAGTGAGACGAATATTCTGTCCCTTTTTATTTTTTGTTCCCCCGAGATCCCCTTTTTCTCATTTTTTCCAGTCGTCAGATCCAACTAGATCTACCACTGTCATTACCTCGCTATGAAAAATTGTATGCTTTCTAAGTATGGCGAGGTAGTGAATGCTGAGTATTTTACGAGGCGGGACCGCAAAGTGAAGATACGGTGGTCGAAGCTTTTCTTTTTGAATGATTTATTGTGTAGGTACACGTTGCAACTACCATCCAAACAGGAGAGGGGACCCAGTAGAATATTTTAAATAAGAGCCAGAATAATGATTTTTTCGATGCTTCACCACATCGCTATCGAAAAAATTAGACACTTTGCCATTAGCGAAGTAGTGAGGCCCTGTGAAATCAAGAGGCGGTGACATTGCATTTTGCCGGTACCATGACTACACCAGGTGGCATGCCAAGTAATAAATCTCATTGTCAGAAGCAGTTTCAATAATAGAAATAATTATCTGCTGCCCCTTGCATTTTACAGCCCAAAATTCATTAAAGTGCCGAAGCTCGCTACCTCACCATCGAAAAAACCAGATACTTCGTCGTTAGCAAAGTAGCGAGGCCCCATGAAATTTGGAGGTCGGTAGGACCTTGGCGATGTGGAGTGATAATTAGGACTACAGTATATTTTTTGTAAGGTGCCAACTATGCAGAGATCTTTTTTTCATTAATGCCCTTTTGACCGAATGTACAAAGAGATCTTGAACGTCAAATTGGAACGGAATCAACGGTCCTCGCTAGCTCGCTATGCAAAATTGCATGCTTTTTAAGCCATGCGACATAGCGAATATGAATCAGAAGACCCCGTGCAATTTCCTCACCCTTGATTGAGTATATGATCAATGGTTGTCATCTTCTCATTATGAAGAGTTGCGAGGGAGATAATTATAGCGACATAGCGAATAGGGCCCACCGCCTTCTTTCTGAGCAAACCCAGTAACATATCATTTGACCAATTTTGAATCAGATCGATGATTGTCGCTACTTCGCTATGGCAAGGTGCTCATTCTTTATGCATAACGAAGTAGTGACATGCTGACACGTGTCCTCAGTTGTCAATGGGTCCAGATACAAGCGCCGTTAAGGAAAGAATTATATACATGGTAAGTTCTCATTGGGTAAATTGACTGACATGTCAAATACAACTCCCAGTTGTTCTCTCCATATCACATGATTGTAGGATCTTTGAAAATCGACGACACAGTTTTAAACACAGAATGTAGTTCCACTCCTTGTATTAATTAGACATGAAAGCATCATCTATGAGAAAAAATAGAGTATAATACAGAGAGATTTCATCAGTTTCATCTTACACAAGAAAAGATTTGGAGCCATTCTTGTGCAAAAGCAATTACTGAAGGAAAGTGTGCCAAAGCCTAGTAGAAATTGTGAAGTTGTTTGCTCACAAAAAGTTTGCGGAAATACAAAGGAAAACAAAGACAAAATTCAAGTAAGTAGTACTACCATAATCCTCGTAGGCTTTTTAGTTCTGTAAAAAATAAGTCCAAGATGCCTCTGAAGAAGGGATTTTCAGGTGCAGTAAATTATTTGGATAGGAATGTGCATGATGATTTGCTTGAGTTGCTTCCTGATTCTACTGTAGAGACAGCACAAGTTAAGAGGTTAACCTCATTGAACCCTAGGCTAAGGATAGTTGATGGATTGTATGATAAGGGTAATTAGGTTTAGGATGCTCAGACTTCTCAAACTGGTTTGAGTTTGTTCAAAAAATGGTTCGTAGAAAGGAAATTATATGCCCCTCATGCCAATATATGGAATTTTTATCTTGGAAAGCTTGTTGTTCCCAGTGTGTTTATGGATTATGACCTGCTTGAAACTGTAGCTAAAAGTTATGATCAAGCCACTAAGGTAGTGAGAAGAATGGATGGTGAGGTTTTAATTACCATCAATCCCGAAGAAATTAGGAAGGTTTTTAATCTGGCACCTCTCACCATGTATCATGTGCCCATTAATTTTGATAGAGTTAGAAAAAGAATATATGTCCAAAAGGGATGTAGTTAGACAAGGTGGATTGAAAGCCCACATAGGCAGAATTGGAAACCTACTAGCAATAACATCATCTTCTAAAGAACCTTTCAAGAAATCATGCTTTAATGCCAGGGCAGTAGAAATATACAGGACCCTGTGTAGAGTCTTCAGAGAGGGTGAAGAAGACTTTATTCCGGTGAGCTTCATGTATATGATCACCCAAATCTCTTCTTTTGGTGTAGAAATATTTTTTGATTTTGCATATTACCTGGCTAATGAGAATCACAATGGATTGGTGGGAATTGCAAAGGGCAAGGTGCAAAAGGTTTGGGGTCAGTACTCCCTATTAATGCATATGTTTCTTTTTAAAGGGGTTACATATTTCGGTAAAGAAATGGTTTTAAATAGGGAACAAGAAGGGGAGGCACTACCAGTTCAATTATGGAGTGCAGACATGACTTGGGAAGCAGAAAATGCTAGTTTTGTTAGATTTGATAGGCACTTTTCTTCTAAACTAAGATGCCTCATATTAAGTGAAAATCCCATAATTCCTAAGGCACTAATGCATCTTGTTAGGCCTATGGATAGACCCCATAGTTTAAAAGTTTCACATAATTGGGGAGATATCATCCCATATCCAGTCTCAACTATCATTAGGGTCTATGGGTTCAAAGGGACACCCCATGTACTACCCTATCAGGTACCTTTAAAGGTAGGGGTAGCTGAATTTTTATGGCAGTTGGGAGGAGTGGAGGAGACCTTTTTACACAAAAGGGGAACAAGATCAATTTTTCCTACTTGCACTGTAGCTCACTAGTTTGTAATAACTAAAGAAGGGTGGATCTTCCTCTACAAATTTTTGGATCGATATAAGATGGCAGTATCTCATGCTCATTTTTGTGACACAGAAGACTTCTTTAATTCTGCTCTTAGATATAGGATCAAGCTTCGTCCAAGTCAGCATGAATTCTACTTCCCTGAAGATATAATAAGGAATGAATATTCTCTCCAGGAGCAAGAAACAAAGAAAGAAAAATGGAGAGTCTATTCAAAAGTTTTGGAGTTTATTAATTGTTTTGACAAAGATTACAGTCCTCTTAGTAATGTTGCAACTAATGCAAATAGGATAAATAAGCTCATGAGTACATTCTCAGAAATAATGGAGGTAATGAATTTAAAGAAACAACATTTTATTGATTCTTTTGTAGATAAAGCCAGAGAAGTTATGAGGAAATTGGGTTTCACCCCTAACACAGGAGTAGGTCCACTAGTTGTCCAAAAGAGGAAAGGATATACTGTTATTTGGGAGCAGATGCCCATTGTAAACAAAGAAAAATAGGTAATTGAATCTACTAATACTGTCCTTGAAGAAAGACCCCCTGAACCTTCTCCCAAAAGAAGAAAAATAATAAGGGAAGAGGAATCCCATGATGAAGGTTACTCACCTTCCCAAACTCCAATGAGAATTGAGGAAGAGCAGCTCACCAACGAGCAAATTGAATAAATGGGGTCGCAAGGAGGAGTTTTTGTTAGTCAAGCAGAAATTGATGAAAGGAACCCCCAGGAGCCTCCTATGCCAAGTTTTGAATTAACTGTAGCAGATTTTAGAGTAAGGGAATTAGACCCTATTTTGGAACAAGCCAGTCAGCAATTTTTGTCTGATAATATTTTTGTAAAATCTAGGGCTTTCCATCAGTTTGCATGGAGGGCAAACATGCACATTTTTGAACAAAGGTGTAGGAATATGAAAGCATAGCATCTGGAAATGGATGAAGCCTCCATTCAGAATAAAATAAAAGAACAAATGATACAAGAATTCCAAAATATAACCCCTGACGAGGGTAGACAGATGGTGAAAGATGCAAATATTTTATTATTGCCCAATTGGGATATTGCTGATGCCTTAATTTTTAATTTTGTGTCAAATAATTTAGGATTACAGGATCTAGATAAGAAGGAATTCTTGGGAACAACATTTAGTAATGATCAAGCTGCCCTTGTTATGTGGTCACTAAGAAGAGGATCCAAGACTACTCCATTATAGCCTGATGATTCATGACTAACAGGGAATATCTTTGTGAGGAGGGTCACTGATACTTCAAATGTACAGGTAGCCTACATGAATGTGGACTATTCTAAATTTTCCTTGGCCACTGCAGAAAGAGAAGAAAAGGAAATGACTAATTTGTAGAGTAAGTATGAAATAGTGGTGGATGCCTACAATCAAGAAGTAAAAAAGAGAATTAAGCTGGAAAACAAGGTATCTCAATTGGAGAAGATACTTGGGAAAAGAAAGTGGGAGAATCTAGTACACTTAGAATTTTGTACCCTTCATAGTCATTTGTTGGATCAACCCCTATCATTGAAATACCTGACACCCCTAAAAGGCCCCAATTCTATACTACAGAGGACTTTGAAGCAGAAAAAATCAAATTACATGAGTTGCAGATAGAATTTAGGAATCAACAGAAAGAAAAATTGAAGCAGGGTGTGGTATATTTGAGGGATAAAATACAATGGTCAACTTTTTATGATCAGTTGACTAGAATTATAACCCTCATGGATGAGTTGAATAAAGAAAAGGATAGACTGACTCCTCTTGCACAGAAATGGAGGGAGAGAAATAATGATATTACAATCATATGTATATCTGCAGTCCAAATGCCTTATCATCAAGTTGAGAAGATTTTTGATTTGTTAAATAAGCTAGAAAATTTTGGTGATGAAAGAGATTCTTTACAGAGAAGATTAACACTCTGTTTTTCCAAATATATTGCTAAAAAATTCACCCTATTTTCTTATGCTTTAGAATCTGTTGATACAGTAAAGGAAAAGGAAAAGTGGAAAAGGGAAATGGATGAATTATTCAATGAAAGAATAATAAACATCATGAGTGAGACTGGCCACTGGTTCTGGGCAAAGACAAATGAAGAGCTAGTAAAAATACAATTGTTTTATACTACTATGAGAAAAGAATTTGATGATTTAGAAGAAAGTGAAAATTCTTTAATAAAGATACAAAGGGAAGCTCTAAGTTTTGATTGGCCAGATGATGATGTTTTTAATAAATGGAAAAATCAGTTTATGGAACAGATGTTAAGAGACAATGAGGAGGAAGATGCGAAAGTAACAATTACCCTTGTAATTGGTAATGAAGACATGGAAGATCCCCAGATTAAAGTGAGTTTGCAGGTAACTAAAGATGATACATCACTTTCAAACCTTATGGCTATGTACTCTGAAGATGAAGAGTGATTGTAAGATCAGATCATATTTTCTTGTCTCAACTAATGAGAAGCATAACAGAAAGGGACCCACCAAGGAATGTTTGTTGTAATTAGCCTTTCTGTTATTTTGTTCTTGTCTTTAAAGGGACACCTATTATTTGTTTTTAGCCTGAAGCTTGTTGCATCTCACACTATTTAAGTGAGATCCCAAGGCTAAAGAAGGGGTTGAATTCTTTTTCTTCTAAATATTGTGCTTAGTCTAGTTTTTGGTCCAAATTTTGAAGGCAAGTTTGTAATGTATTTTTCTGTCAAATTTTCTAAAAATACATGAAGATAGAATGAACTGTGTTTCTTTTGGAAGGCTATTCTGAGTTTATTGTAAAAGATGTACCATTTTCAAAGGAAATGAATACAAACTATGAACTGTCCCCATATCAGTTCTTTCTGAATTTTGTCTCCTTCTCAATACTTAGTTACCTTGATGTTGTATGAGTAAAAGCTTGTACAATTGAATGCAATCTAAGTAGGTTGTATATCCATCTATCATTGTTGTTAATTCAATGGATTAAAAAAAGCTTTGATGAATGTGATAAGATTCCTTAAGTATTGAAAAGGATTTTGAATGATAAATTATGACAAGAATTGCTGATAAAATTTGTTGTAAGGCAAAAAATTAGATCTTAGATTTTGCTGTAGACTCTGAACCCCCAATGGATTAGGCACTGATCAAGTTGTTTCAGTTGAAGGAGAAATATCTTACAAATGGTTTTTCAAATGCATCATCAAATCAAATTTTACTTTTATTTCCTGTAGATCTTCAAAGTTGGCCAGCACTTGTCTGCATGAAATCTTTTCAGCTTCAGTTAGCCATTGTTGTTGAAAACGTCTATAGATCTATAGAAGACTTCTTGGCCATATCTGTTTATGGGATGTGTTTAGCAAGTTAGTAAGAATTATGTATATATTTGAGGATTTTGAAATGAGAATCAGAATGAAACTAAGAATAATCCTCATACAGTCGTTTCAGATTTGAACCATCCCTGGGTATACCCACCCTGGTTGTGCAGAGCCAAAAGAGTAGAAAACCATTTGTGGTTTTGTTGAAGTTGGGTCCAAATACCTTACATATGCAATTGTTGATAAGAATAGGCTAGTATTTAGATTGTGTATGTACTGTCATTCTGGTATTAAGCTTTTTGTCACTTAGTAGTTTTAGTACCATTTAAAACACCAACAAACTGCATAGTGTACTTCTCTGGGATTAGCCTGGAATCTTGCAACAATTCTGACTACATTTTTTATATCTAGCCTTGTGTGAGTCAGATATTGCAATCCTTTAATCACAGATATGCACTTCTTCTGCTCAACAGTAGGTGTCTCATCCTTAGTATATAACTTGTGTCTAGTTACCATAGGTGTTCCAATAGGTTTACATGTTTCCAAACAAAACCTTTTTAGTAGATCCTTCAAGTACTAAGAAATAAAGATTCCTTCTTTATTCTATACTATCTACAATCCTAAGAAATATTTCATCTCTCATATCATACTCATTACAAATTCTTTCTTCATTTCTTCTAAAAACTTCTTACTTTCTTCATCATTACCTCCAAATATAATGTCATCAACTAATATTACCAAAATTATCAAACCATCATCAGTTTCTTTCCAATATAGATTACTATCTACCATACCTTTTCTATATCAAAGCTTTGTCAAATGCTTGTCCAACATCACATACCAAGTTCTAGGTGCTTGCTTCAATCCATACAATACTTTCCTCAGTCTACATACTATTTTCTTTTCATTTGTCAAAGAACATCCTCTAGCCTACTCATTATATACCTCTTCTTCAAGTTCTCCATTCACAAATGTCAACTTGACATCCATTTGATATGCTTTGAATTTCTGCTATCTTGCTTAGGCTAAGAATAATCTTACAACTTCTATTCTAGCTACTAGAGCATAAGTCTCCTCATAATCTATTCTTTCTTATTGTGAGTAACCTTTACATACAGGTCTTGCTTTTGTTCTTACAACTTCTCCTTACTCATTCATCTTGTTCCTAAATACCCATTTAGTTCCCATCACATTCTTTTCTACTAGTTTGGGGACCAATTGCCATGTTTCATTCTTCACTATCTGATCTAATTCCTCTTTCATAGCTTGCTTCCAATGATCATCTTTACATGCTTCATTGGAATTCTTTAGCTTAACTTGAGATATCAAGAATAGTTCTTCATTAACTCTACTTCTTGTCATCACACATTTTTCTTTGCTTATGATGATCTATTCACATGGGTGATTCTTTATCATGTTCTTTCCTGAAGTAGGAGTTGTTATCTCAACTCTTGATTCTACTAAAGGTTCTAAGCTTTGTTCCTACATTTTCTCTCCTTCATTATACAAATCATTATTAGTCTAAATAAATATCTCATCATTCCTTGGCTTAGTAACAACATCATCATTTGAATTGTAACCAACTATTCTTTCCTAGATTCTAAATTTCTCATCAATTCTCACATTTGCACTTTCCATAATAGTCTTAGTTCTTTGATTATAACATCTACAAGCCTTTATTTTAAATGAATAACCAAGAAGCATACCTTCATCACTTCTAGCATAAAACTTACCAATTTCATCATCCCTCTTTATGTAACACATACCTCAAAAAATTATGAAATACTTAACTGTAGGTGAGTGACCAAACCATAGCTCATAGGGTGTCTTGTTTGCATCCTGCCTGACTTACACTTTGTTCATAGTATAGACTATTTTATTCAAAGGTTCTCTCCAAAATGTCTTAGGTACATCATTTTCTACTAAAATAAGTCTAGCTTCTTCCAAAATAGACTTGTTTCTTCTCTCTACAATGCCATTCTATTTAGAAGTTTTCAACTCAACTATTTATTGTACTCTAGGATCATATCTCTTCTCTTCAATCTAATTCCCATTCTATAAATCACTTTTAATGATAACTTCCACATTTTCATGGTTAGCCTCTCGATCAATAATAGTTACCAAGTCTATCTCTTCTAATACTTCCTCTTTCTTAACCAATTCAGGTTTAATAACTTTATCAACACAATTATTCAAGAATCTTTCCATACTTGCTTTAAATTCTTCATCTTCATTAGAAATCAAACTAATTCTAGATTTTCTTATTCTCTTAGGGCATGTAGAAGAAAAATAACCAAACTCATTACATATCCAACAAGAAAAAAATTGCATACCTTCTTTTTCTCTTTTCATAACCAAATCAATACCTTCCTTGATCTTTATGACTTCTTCGGATCTCACCTTATCTTTGCTTGTGCTAAAATTTCCACTATCTGACTTAGGGCTATCTTCTCTCACCATAATCTTCCAAAGCTATTAAAAATTTTCTTCAAGGACCAGATGCTCTGATACCAATTGTTAGAAATAATAGTCCACCAAGATAACTAAGAGGCGTGGGGTCAATCAATTATCCAACAATTAAAACATTTATCTTCTTTAGACAGACTTAGTCATTCAACCAAAGTAAACAACAACCATACAAATATGCACATAGAAAATCACACTAGATATGTTGACCAGGGACACCCTTGATTAGATGCAAAACCTCGGTGGGAATGATGCCCACAAGATGATGTACTAATATAAATATTCCTTGTTAGAGGATGGACCCTATTAGGATTCTATTACAATATTTAGTACAATAAGTCAATGTTAGGAGACTTTGAATCCATGTTAGGAGATTCCAACCCTATTAGGAGTTATGCCAACCCTGTTAGGAGTTATGGCATAATGTATGCAAGAAGAGCTCACTGCCCAAACAAGCAATTTTGACTACAAGAAGAGTTCATTTCTCAAAAAGGTAATTTACTGGTATCTTCTTCTTTCCTCTACACTTTCCTCTATCTAGTCAACTAGACTAATCAATATTAAACCTTGTAGACTAGGTCATGAACCTTGGATCCAAATATCAAACCTTAGATCACCTAGCAAAACCTCGACAATGAAGTTTCCTTCACTTTCGCACTACTCTATTCAACTTTGTATTCAAAACTCTTTGTTACTTTCTAAACATTCACAATTCATATATATCCATACCATGTTAAAGGAAAATTTCCTTCCTTTATACTAAGTCCATAAATTTTTTCCCTAAGTTGGTTGTTAGTCCTTCTCAATTAATTATTATAGGACCACATTAAGAACATGTTACACTTAGTGATAAAATAAATATTTTAAATAATTTTTTATATATGACCTATTATGATGAGAGAGCTTAGCCATGGCATCCAAAACATGTCTTCTTGATGTCCTCAACCTCAATCCTGAAGATATCAACTCTGCTAGGGGATATAACATTTTTACTAGAAAACTCTATCTCAGAACAGACATCACCAAAACTTACACAACTTCTAGACTTCTCCTTTTTTCTTTTGATGTTAACTACATAGACCAAATACTCCAAAGTATCTCTCACAACCTTGAGTGGTTATCATGCTCAAGTAGCCATTAATACCAACTTAATGCTTCTACTATTCTTCTATTATATACCATAGAAGACATCAAAGATGCTATATTGACATCAATGAAAAAATCAATCACAAATGTAACATATCATCATCAATCCAATATTCTAACATGTTCACCTTTCAAGGATATATACCCTTAACCCTTCTTGCTTTTCTTGTTAATGTAGTCTCTTCTCTTAGGTCACTAAATAAAGCAATACCCTAAACTCCTTGTCTTTCTTAGGTTCTCACACATGACAACCTTTGCTTTAGATAGCCATCATTTTAAATAGAGAATTAAGATCTTTTTTCATTCATCCTCCATTGTCCATTTTAGGGTTAGGTCAAATTAGGTAGGATTTAATGAATCTACCCCTCATTTCATTTCATTTCCTTCTAGAAACTTCTCCATCAATTCTCTTTGAATTTTCCTCAAAATGGTTCACCATGAATTTTGTGCCACCAACTCATAAACATTATCTTCCACATGGTTCACACAATCCAATAAATCAAACTTTTTAGTTGAGATCCATCAAATTCTTAATCTTTCTTATAATGTTGACACTTGACATTAACTAGCTTTTGATGCTCATTACATACTACATTTCTCAACATCCATTGTCAAAACACTCAACATAAACTAAAGTTTACTGGTACGGGGCATCAACTAAAATTTACTTGGCTTACACTATTTCACTTAGCTTACACTAAAATTGACTTCACTTGGCTCCATTTGATTTTTTACTCAGCTTGTGCTAACTTTTATTGGCACCTACTATCCACTCAATCAAGCTTGGAAGACAAACTTCATTTAACTTGTTCTTTTAAACTTACTTAGTGTAACTAACCTTTGCAACCTTAAGTAGATTGTCAATGCACATAATATCATTGTCTTAATTGATTCTTGTACTCCTTTTTATATCATAACTCAACCTTTCCTCTAGATGTTATTGTTACCTCAATTGATCAAATCCTCTTCATCAATCAAATAAATGATAGTACTTAAATCATATAAGAAAGTTTCTTACTAGCAAGTAGAAGGTTTGACATCAATGACAAAACAATGATCAAACACATTTATCATACTTGTATCAATCTATTTTCAACAATCTGCATCTTTGGCATTAATGGCAAACCAAAATGATGAGACTTAATCAATAAGAAAAATAAAATACGGGTATGTGTAGGATCATGGTGTACCAAACTATGGCCTTAAGTGGCAGTGAAAAACCAGCAAATTAGGGTTATGTCAACTTGACACATAATTTTAAAGTTTGGATTTTAATGCAATACTACAAAAATTTCAGGGCAAAAATAAAAAGTAGGTGTATGTCTGACCACCTTAATCATAATCAAATGATAATATTTTTAAATATAATTTTAGATATAAAAAGTAGACTCATGCCTCGATGTGATGCATATTTTTGGAAATTTTTATTCCAAATAAATAATTAATTATGAATTTTCTACTATATTATTTTCAGAATTAAAAAACTCCCGTGTCTGACCACCTTAACTAGTTCAAAAAAAATCAAAATTAAGTTTTTTTTTTTTCTTATACTAGTCAAAGCATAGAATGTAATGCATCTTTTGGATTTCACAGATCTTATACAATTTGAAAGTTATAGCTATTTTTCAACCAATATGTCAATCAATACTTTGTAGCTAACTCCATTAGAAAATAAGTAATAATTACTTACTAATCTTGTAATTTGACAAAACTTACATTTATGGAAAGCTAAGAACATTCTTAAGAAACCCTTTTCATTACATCAAATTTTGGTTTAAAAAAAGTCATCAGCTACATGCTTGAAGTAAAAAACACATAAGAACATGCCAAAAACACATTTTCGGGATGTTTTAAAGATGACCATATAAGGTTGGTATTGAAAGATATAGTAGGAATTATAAAGGTATTAATTGTTTTCATTTAGTATCAGGATGGGTGGGAAAAAAGTGGGAATAGATTTTGAAATTCTTTGAGGCATTTCAGAACTACATATTTTTCAGATCACCACTTTTTGGCACACCATGATCCTGCACATACCCATACCAAAAATAAAATAATTTCTTGTATTGAAATCTCTCCCTCTATCAGCAACTTCCATGTTACAAAATTTTGTTCTAATCAATAGACAATCAATAAACTCATCCTTTTGACTCCCTTCTAATCACTTCTTATATCTCCCTTAAAATTATCTCCCTCTTACTAGGTAGATGTAATCAGCAAGTACACTTGTACACTTTTTTCTTCTAGATAGATAGTCTATAGTTTTGTATACTCTATATCTTGATTTCTCCCTCTATGATTTCCTGAACTTAGTACAATTTTCTTGACAACAATATCTCCCGCTTTGACAACAATGCCAAAGATGTGCCATCTTCATGTCTAGATGTGAATATTTTTTAGTTTCTCCCTCTGTCTCCTTGCTTGTTAATAATTTATAGCTCCAACTCTTTGATTACTTTAGGCAGCTCCTAAAGTAAGATCCATTGCATCAATGTGTAACATATGTCAATCAAATTGTTTGATGCAAGGCACTCCTTGTGCTTCTTTAGATAGCCTTTGATAGGGCTATCACCCCTATTTTTCTTCTTAGATACTCATGAGCATCCTTAGGTAATGCTTTTGTGAAGATACCAACTATTTTCTCTTTTGTGTTAACATATTACATCTTCACCTCTTTATCTTGAATTATTTCTCTTAAGTAATGATACATGATTGCAATGTGCTTAGTCTTTGTATGCATCACAAGATTCTTTGATATATTTATAGCACTTGTATTATCACAATAAAGTATCATAGGTTCAGTGATTTCCTCCTTCATACCTTTGAGTAGCTATTTGATCTATATGATGTTTGTACAATTTACTATAGCAGCAACATATTCAATTTTAGCAATAGATTGAGACATGTAGTTATGTTTCTTACTAGTCCATGTAACCATCCTTTTTCCTAAGAAAAATACTCCTCCATTGGTTCTCTTTCTATCATCAATGTTTCAAGCCCAATCAATATTAGTATAGGCTCTCAATTCAAATTTATCATTTTTCTTGTAGTATAGACCATAGTACTCTGTTCCTTTCAGATATCTTATTATTCTCTTTACTACCATCAAATGATTCTCCCTAGGATTATCAAAGAATCTCTCAACTATCCCTAAAGATAATGAAATATCAAGTTTTCTATCTACTACATCCTATAATTTTCCAATCATTGACCTATATAATGTTTGATTCACCTCATCTAAATCATCATTCTTTGACAATTTATGTCCTATCACCACAAGTGTATTTACTAGCTTAGAATCTTCCAATCCAAAAAATTTTGGTATCTCCTTTACATACTTTGATTGAGTGATGTACATACAATATTTCATCTAATGTACTTGCAAACCCACAAAGAACTTGATCTCTCCAAACATAGACATCTCAAATTCTTGCTTCATTTCATTTGCAAAAGCCTTACATAAAGTATCATGACCTCCAAATATGATATCATAAACAAAAATTTTAGATTAAAAAATACCTTTTTTTCTCTCTCTCTCTATCTTCAAGTATAGATTTTTGTTATCATTAGTCCTTTAAATCCACTCTTCACTAGATAATTATGTAGCCTCTCATGTCATGCTCTTGGTGCTTGCTTCAAACCATATAAAACTTTGTGTAGTCCACATACCATGTTTTTGTTATTAGCATCAACAATCCTTCTAATTGTTTTATCTAAACCTCTTCCTCCAATATACCATTCAAAAATGTAGACTTAACATTCATTTCATAAGCTTTGAAACCTTTGTATGTAGAGTAAGCAAGTAGATTTCTTACTACTTCCAATCTTGTAATAGGAGTGGATGTCTCTCCATAGTCTATCCCTTCTTCTTGTGCATATCCTTTATAGACTAAACTTTCCTTGTTCCTTGTGACTTCACCATTTTCATCTAAATTTTTTTTATATACCCACTTGGTACCAATCACATTTTTGTCTTTTGGTCTAGGAAAAAGCATCCATGTCTTATTTTTCTCAATTTGTTCAATCTTTTCTTCCATGGTTTTACTCCAGTCCACATCTTCTAAGAAAACTTTCATTTTTTTAGTTTCTTTCATGCTCAAAAAACATGTATCATCTTTCAACTTGTTCCTTTTCATTGGTCTAGCATATGTATCTCCAATGATTTGTGTAGCAGGGTGATGTCTCTTGACATACTTAGACAATCTTGGTTCAGCTCTAGCTTCTACATTTGGTCCCTCAACTTCTAAATAACTATGTACTTCTCTATTAGGTAGTTCAACATCTCTCCTATGTACACTAATTTAAGAATCAAAATGTGCCTCAACATCATTTTTGTAACTTGACACCTAAATGTAGCTCAATTCTCGAATGTAACTTGACATTCATAGTATGTAACTTGGCAGTCACTACAACTTTCTGTTGCTTTGTAACTTGATTTACAACATCTTGATCAATAGGAATACCTTCATAAAAGTATAAAAATTATTTTCATTCTTCTATTTTTTTCAAAGGTTCAGCCTCGTATACTTCTGTATATTCATAAAATTTCACATTTGCACTTTCCACAAGTTTGTTAGTGTTAGTATTTAAACACTTATAAGCTTTACTTCTTTGGAATAACCAATGAATATGCCTTCAATTTTTGCATCTAGTTTATCATTCTTGAAATCTTTGAGAATGTAGCATTTTCTTCTAAATACCTTAAAATATTTTACATTGTGTGACTATCCATAACATAGTTCAAAAGGTCTTGAATGAGTACCTTTCTTGACTTGTACACAATTCAAGGTATAGATAGTTGTACTTACAGCTTCTCTCTAGTATTTCAATGTAACATTTTTCTCCATCATGAGTGTCCTAGCACAATCCATTATAGACCAATTCCTCCTTTTAGCAATTCCATTTTGTGGAGGGGTTCTAGGAGCAGATGTCTTTCTTTTGATTTCTTTGTCATTACAAAACATCTCAAACTCATTTGATGTAAATTCTCCTACTCTGTTAGATCTCAAACACTTCAAACCTTTTCCTCTTTCCTTCTCAACTCTTGCTACGTATCACTTAAATATTTGGAATGCATTAGATTTCTATTTCAGAAACATAATAGTCATCATTCTAGAATAATCATCAACAACCAACATAATGTACTTATATGCTTTGTATATTTGCACTTCAATTGGTCCACATAAGTTAACATGAACAATCTCCAATATTCATTTAGAGGTATGAATCTTACTCTTAAAACTTGACTTTTTTCATTTTACCTAAGTGACATTATTTGTAAATTATATTTCCAAGCTTCTTCAACTTAGGGAAACCTCTTACTCTTCTCATGTTACTGATACTAACTAAGTTATCAAAATTAACATGACATAACCTCTTGTGCCATAGCCAAACATCATCAAATTCTAAAATTAAAAAAGTAGCATCCTCTATATCAACGTTGAATAGATTACCTCTAGTTTGATCACCTTTTCCAATCAAATTTCTATCAATATCATATATCTTAGCAACTTTAATCTCAAACTCAACCTTAAAACCCAAATTATTTAGTTATGACACACTCAACAAATTATAGTTATGTCCTTCAACATAGTAAGAATTGTCACGTAAAATCTTTTCTGTGAGCTTGATAGAACCTTTTCCTTTTATCAAACATGGTGCATCATTACCAAACCTTACACTATTTCCATCATAATATTTATAGGTAATTAACTTACTTTTATCTCCAGTAATCTAATGTAAACACCCACTATTAATGATCTATCTATCATTCTTGTTCACACAAGATACTAGTGAAGTTGCCTCATCCTCATTAGATTAATCCTTCATTGCAACATATACCATGACATCATCATGATCTTTAGATGCATCTTTTGTTTCCTCTTCAACAATGTAGCAAGACTTCTTGTCTTTGTCTTTGTACTCTTTGTAGTCTTCATCTCTTCTACTTTTGTACTTATCACCACCACTGTAATTCTTCTTCTCTACACATCAAGCAATAATATGACCAGCCTCATTGCAATTGAAACGCACAATAGGTAACTTAATTTTAAACTTTCCTTTACCTCCATGAAATCTTCTTACTAATAGTGCTTCAAGTTCTACATTTTCCTCATCTGTATCACTATCACTAGACACATATTTTGTCTTTTTTTCCTTCTTCTTCTCATCAGGTTCCTTTAATGACAGCTTAGCTTTGAAAGCATATTAAAAAAATTTAGGTCTATAATTATCAAAATTAGATAGCTCAAAAGCAGTGAGCCTACCTACTAGACCTTCAAGAGTTAGATCATTCCCTAGCATACATCTTAGTTCTTATATTGCAGAAACTCTAATAGCATATATAGGTAGCTTTGGTCTTAAAACATTACTTAGTATAGTATCATCATCTATTTTACTGGTAGCTCCTCTTCATGCATCAACAACATCTTTTATCCTAGAGCAATATGGAGCAATATTCTCACCTTCTTTCATTCTAATGTCATTGAACTTATCTCTGAGACTTTCAACTTTGGCTCTTAGAAAATTATTTTCACCTCCATAACTAGTGTATAGAGCATCCCACATTTTCTTTGCACTATCACAAGCTTTGATATCATCAAACTTGACATATCTTAGAGCAGAGGAAATTTCTAACATTGCCTAGTTGTGTTTTCTCTTCTTTTTTAGATCTTCAGTAGTTAGGGCTCCAACAGGATCAATATGCTCAACAACAATGGTAGATTGTGTATGATCTCTAAGACCTCCTATGTCTAGCTTCATCAAACTTTTCTATGCAGTAAAGTTATCTCTATCAAGCTTGGTTACTTCTCTTTTTGACATCTTGATCTTTGTGTACTAGTACATTCAAACTAGTCCTCTTAGGCAAATAGCCCTGATAACAATTCTTGGAATTCTTTAGAACAACTGAGAGAGGGGGGGTGGGGGTGAATCAATTATCCAAGGTTCAAATGTATAATTAAAATTTTTATAGCATAGTGAACCCATATCCATAAAACATTTTCATCATGCATGCATCGATTAGATTATGCAATCACCTAATCTTGTAGGTTACTATCAAATCAATTTACAAAAATGTAAAGATGAAACATAACACTTTCAATAACACATTTGACACAATGATTTAATGTGGAAACCCAATTTGAGAAAAACCACTAGTAACATGCTACTCATTCTCACTCTTTTGAATTGATGCCTTGTCAAAGGCCAACCCTATTAAAGAATACAATGCACACTATTAAATGTGACATATTAAAGGATTTAAATCACCCTATTAGGAGTGAGCCTTATTAGAGGACTTTAGATCATTCACTTGGAATGTCACCCGATTAAAGGATTTACAAAATGACTGTTAGGTCAACCTTAATCCAAAGGATTTACCATATATTGATACAATGATTAGAGAGTAGCAGTAAGGCTTTATTTGATAACAACTTAGAAAACACTTCAAGATTATAGATCTTTCTTTTTGTCCTCTATTCTTCTTGGCTTTCATACACTACAACTCTAATAGCTTGTTCACCCTTCAATCATCCATACCCTTAAGTCTTCTTGCTTTGCTTCCCAATGAAGTCTCTTCCCTTAGGTAACTAAATGAAGAAATGCCCTAGACTCCTTGTCTTCCTTGGGTTATCACACATGAAAACCTTTGATTTTGACCAACCATCTAATAGAGAATTAAGATTTTTTTCCATTCATCCTCCATCATTAATTTTAGGGTTAGGTCAGATTAGGTAGGATTCAATGAATTTTCCCCTCAGTTCATTTAATTCCCTACTAGAAACTTCTCCTTAAATTCTCTTTGAATTTACCTCAAAATGGTTCACCATGAATTTTGTGCCACCAGCTCACTCATCAACCTTATCTTCCACACATTTCACACAATCCAAGAAATTAAACTTGTCATCTCAGATTCATCGAATTCTCGATCTTTCTCATAATGCTAGCACTTGGCATTAATTGACTTCCAATGCTCAACATATACTACATTTCTCGACATCCATTGTCAAAACACTCACCATGAACTAAAGTTTGCTGGTGCTTGGCATCAATTAATCTTTAGTCAGCTTACATTGTTTCACTCTACTTACAATAAAATTGACTTTTCTTGGCTCCAACTGATTTTCTCCTCGGCTTGCAAAAACTTTGCTCGGCACCTATTGTCCACTCGATCAAGCTTGGTAGAAAAACTTCATTTAACTTATTCTTATAAACTTACTTAGTGTAACCAATTTTTGTACTTCTTTTCATATCATAACTCAACCTTTCCTATAGGTGATATTGTTAACTCATTTGATCAAATCATCTTCATCAATCAAATAAATGATAGTACTTAAATCATATAAGAAATTATCTTACCAGCAAGTAGATGGTTTCACATCAATGAAAAAACCATGTTTGAAACATATTTATCATACTTGTATCAATATGTTTTCAATAGGAAGCACATTTTGAGAAGGTTGTAAAAAAATAGGAACAAAATTACTAGGCTAGGGATTGTACAGTTTATGGGAAATACAAGTCATCACACTATAATCATTGAAAAGGTCCAAAGGAGTCTTGGGATTTTCTTTGATAAATATGATAGGATTATTAAGAGTTTGAGGAAAATCTTTGATGATGATAAGAGGTTTATTGGTTGGTTGAGAAGGGATTATTTTTATAGTTATCAATGATTTAGAATGGACAATTACATTAGATGTTTTAATGTTGAACAAATAATCAATCACAAAAGGTGAAAATTATGTTTGTCGTAATGGTTTGGTTGAGGAAACATAGAGGAGAATGAATTAGAGATGGGATCATGAGAAATATCATCCAACATAACCACATATTCACTACTAGACATCTCATTTGGGTTCCTATCATCATGTCTAATAAATGAATCATCAAATAACTCATGACATAAATAATACCTGATGAAAGTAAGCTTGTTAACACACAAGATGAAATTGTTTTGTGTTTTATTAAATCTAATATATATATATATATATATATATATATATATATATATATATATATATATATATATATATATATATATATATATATATATATATATATATATATATATATATATATATATATATATATATATATATATTTCCCTTTTAAGATGCAAGAAAGAGAAAATAATCAGAATGAAAGCATAAAATAAATATTTTTTTCCAATATGTTTTAAATGCAACTAAGATCTAACTAAGTGAAATCAAAAGAAATGAAATGTACAAAAGGTTTGTGTTCATCAAAATTTAACATACAAAATGGAAATAAATATAGTTGGATAGATCACTGATGAAGATTTTTAATGGGATTCTAGAAGAAGTAATCAAGAGGTTCAATATTTTCTTACAAAGTAGATATGACAAGTACCACTCAACATGATAGGGTAAAAGAGTGATACTGATGCAGGAAAATCTTAGGAAAGTTAACAATTATATATGAAGGGGATTTATGATTGGATTCATGGATTTATGATTTGCATATTTAAGGATTGGTTCAAGGTATATTGGGGAACCTTTCCTTAGGATCACATGGGGATTAGATGGATCGTGTTGAAGTTAGAGTTGTTTTACCTTGTGGCTAGAGCTATATTTTCTATTTTTTGCATGATACTTGTGGGTGGTGTAACTAATTATCCTTAAGTAACTAGTGGATTTTACTTTTATGGTTCTAGGGGGGCCTAGATTACTATATTCAATTAAAGGAGAAAGTCCTAATTCATTATGAGTTTGGAGAAACGACAATTCTCCTAGGGTATCAATTTTTTATCAGATTACACATTTGATTTCAATGTGTGAATTTTGAGATGTGTTGAAAATTATACTTAAGGGATCAGAATTTTTGCACATGGGGTCTTAAAGAGGACCTAAAATAGTATCTTGAGTTAAGAGATAAAGTCTTATTTCAATCAAAGTTGGCAGATATAGTGATTTTTCTTGAGTATCAATTTTTTGCCAGTTTACATGAAATGTGTGGAGTTTGTCATCTTGCATGATTGAAGTAGTACATGTTATTGGGTCATGTCTAGACCTAAATATAAATTTTCATTGATTTTTGTTCATGTTTACTCTAGTTTTTGTTTACTCTTCCAAGGTGGACCTATAATGTAATTAAATGCTTGACTAGCTGACTTATCGCTTAGCTAGCTATATAAGGAGCTTGTGTTGATGTAGAAATCATTAGTGCTGATGATTAGAGGATTATTGTGGATCATGATTTGGAGAATTTGATATCATTAATAAAGGAACATCTAAGATAGTGAATTTAGAGAAGAGCTAGTGATTGCTATTTAAAAACAATGAGGTTTCTTGGTGGCTTGGGAGCACAAGTTGAGATCTTGGAGCTTTCTACCAGATTGTTGTTATGTTATAGATCTAGGCTAGCCAGGAATTGATTAGGATCTTGAGGGATCTTGCAAAACTATTATTGTTATTTCTATTGTATTTGGTCATAAACTAGAAGGCCTTACGGTTGGGCACATTAAATGTAACAATTATTTTATGAACAAAGAGTTGTGAACTGGTATCAGATCTTGCATTGTTTTATTGTTTCCACTATGTGGTTATTTTTTGGGGGCTAGGACATCTCCTTTGGGGATTCTCCTTCCTTGCACTACATCGTGTTCTATCAAAGCTAGGTTTGATCTAGTTGGTTGAACTTATTAGAGTGAAGGTTTGACCTAGTTGATTATTGATTTGGGTTTGTGAATATCATGGAAGATGCCTCCAAAAAGATTGGACCCTAGCGAAATTGAATATCTTTATGATGATGTAGAAGCAAGGGTCTTAGAGAAGGTTAATTAGATTTCTAATCTAAGACAAAGTTGATGGAGAGTGATATGATCATTGAGATAGTAAGTGTTATAGGTGGTGTACCTTGGCATGTGGATGTTGAAGATCATTATGAGCATGTTGTTGAAAATTTTGAGGTTACTTGATTGAGTGCTAAGGAAAAAATTGATCGTGTGGAGATACCTAATGGAAATAGGGATGGTTAATTTGCTAGACATGGATCTCAGTTGAAGGTGAAGCATAAGATGGAAGTTTCTAACTTTTTAGGTACTTTGAATCCTAAAGACCTTGGATTGTTGAATTGGAAGACTACTTTGAGATTGGGGATATTGAGGATCCACTAAGAGTAAGGTTTACACAAACTAACTTGAAAGGACATACTACTCTTTAGTGGAAAGAATTGTAGCAAAATTTAGAAGAAGAAGGTTAATTATAAATCACTAGATGGACATTGATGGTGACTAAATTGAAGGCTAAGTTCATTCCCATTGATTATGAACTTGAGTTGTTTAAGAAATTGTAGAATCTAAAGTAGAAGGATATGACTATGAAAGATTATATAGAGGAGTTTTACAAGTTGACTATTTAGTCTACACATGGAGAATTGTCTAAGAAGGTGGCTAGATATATTAATGGTTTGAGATTTAACATTTAGGATGAGGTTTTTGTGTTGAGTATTACATCTATTGAGGATTCTTATCATTATGCTTTGAGAGCAGAAGAGGAGTTAAAGAGGATACAATCCTTGAGAAAAGGAGAAGTACGATCACTTGGTGAAGAAAAAACAAATTGTTGCAGATAATTTCAAACTTTTTGAATAGAGGAAGAGAATAGACAAAGGTGAATTTAAGGGTACTTTCTATAGATGTCATGAAGAAGGACATAAAGATTATAAATGTCCTAAGGCTAGTGACAAAAGAACTGATGTGGTGCAAGAAGCTAAAGATTTGGTAAATGAACTTGATTAGGTTGGGGATAACTTGTTGATTCAAAGAGTGTTTCTTGGAAAGAGGAAAATGGAACCTTGTCAAAGGAAAAAAATTTCAGGACTCATTGTAGGTCTAGTGGTAAGATTCGTAATGTGATTGTGGATGGTGGTAGTACTAATAACCTAGTTATTGAAGAGATGGTTCAGAAACTAGGTTTGAAGAGGGTAAGGAATCCTTGTCCTTATAGGATTGGATATTTACAAGATGAAAATGTTTGGAAGTAAGGGAGCAATTTTTTGTTGATTTCTAGATTGGGAAGTATAAGGATCAAGTGTTGTGTGATATTGTGGACATGAGTAGTTGTCACATATTACTTGGTATACCTTGGCAATATTATTCTAGGGTTGTGCATGATTGTGTCAAGAGTGTGTTTATAGTTCAAAAGGGTGCCAAGAAGCATTCACTAATTCCTTTATAGAATGGAGAGCTAAATAGGAACCCAAGTATTGGTAGCCAAGTTGATTTGAACTATTTTGAAAAGGTTAGAGATCGACATGGAAAGAAAACCTATTATACACCAGAGATAGATGTGAAGATAATAGTTGTAGAAAATAAGTTGCAGAACAAGAATAAAGGAAAGAGTGTAAAAGTTGATATGGTGGAGGAAATTTATGTGAAGAACTAGTTTGGGTTTTATGTGTAAAACCCTAAAAGATATTCTTCTAGCTATTAAGAACATCATTTCTTCTCACTTGGGGTGTCTATTGTAGGAGCATCCTAAGGAAGTCAACAATATTATATAAAGGGGATTTATGATTGGATTCCTAGATTTATAATTTGTGTATTTAAGGATTGGTTCAAGGAATATTTGGAAACCTTTCCTTAGGATCACATGGGGATTAGATGGATCATGTTAAAGTTAAAATTGTTTTACCTTGTGGCTAGAGCTATATTTTCTAGTTTTTGCAAGCTACTTCTAGGTGGTGTAACTAATTACCCTAAATGAATGAGAGGATATACACCTTTTAGGGTTTTAATAAGGCCTATATTAATACCTTTAGTTAAAATCACAATTCTTAATTCATTATGAGTTTAGAGATATGATAATTGTCCTAGGGTATTGATTTCTTGCCAGTTAACATGATTGATTTTTGTGTGTGACTTTCAAGATGTGTAGAAATTTATCCTTGAGGCATCAGACTTTTCTCACTTAGGATCTTAAATAGACCTAAAATACTATCTTGATTTAAGATCACAGGTCTTAATTCAATAGGGTTTGGGAGATATTATGATTTTCCTTAGGTATCAATTTTTGGCTAGTATACGTGAAATGTGTGGAGTTTTTCATCTTATGTGGTTTTGTATGATAAAATGGGATCTTATTAAGTTAGGTAAATCCTATTGGGTCATGTGTGGACCTAAATATAGCTTGTCATTTATTTTCATTCATGTTTTTTCTAGTTTTGGTTTACTCTTCCAAGGTGGACCTTTAATGCAATTAAATGCTTGACTAGCTGACTTGTGGCTTAGCTGGCTATAGAAGGAGCTTGCATTGATGTAGAAATAATTAGTGCCAATGATTGGAGGATTATTGTGGATCATTATTTTGAGGATTTTATATCATCAATAGACTAGGAGTATATGAGATAGCAAATTTGGAGAAGAGCTAGTGATTGTGGTTTAGAAACAAGGACATTGCTAGGTGGCTTGTGAGCACAAGTTGAGATCTTGGAGGTTTCTACCAAATTGTTGTTATGTTACATATTTGGGTTAGATAGGAATTGATTTGGATGTTGAGGGATCTTGCAAAACTACTATTGTAATTTCTATTGTATTTGGTTGTAACCTCGAAGTCCTTACCACTAGACACATTGCATGTAACAATTAGTTTATGAATAAGGAGTTGTGAATTGGTATAAGATCTTGCATTATTATATTTTTCTGCTGTTTGGTTATTTTTTGGGGGCTAGAACATCTCCTTTGGATATCCTCCTTCCTTCACTCCATCAAATACCTAAACTTTTCAAATTTAGAAACTTTTTATTAATTCTTAATGTAATAGGGATATAATGAAAGATAAAGATATATGTAAATATGATCTATAAAAGTAGATACAAAGAATAGGTTCATATAAATGTGTGAACCATGAGAACAAATTACATCAAAGATGCAAAAATTGATTTTCTATTGATCAAAGCCTCAGAATGAACTAACTTCTATAGTAGGAAAATCAAAAACTTGCAAATATTATCTAAGTATTTCTCTAGTTTTATTTTTTAGTATAGGTTGACCTAGATGGTATAAATAAAGATAAAAGTTATAAGTCAATATGGAGGGTATAGGCTGGACTCTACCTATTCATGGGATCACAAGTTGATCTATAATGTTGTAACACTAATATCTAGCTTCCTAGATTAGTCTCAAGAATAGGTTATGCAATAATAGGCTATAGGACATGTACTTGATAGTTTTAGAATATGGAAAAAAATGTAGATATTGAAAATTATCTAAAGGGGTCCTCAAATTTGTAATCAAATCTATCCTCTAAATCCTACAAATTTGAAAAAGTACACATGTCTGTGTGGGGAATGACTATGTAGGGGTTTTCCTTAGTCAACCTCTCATTTTGGTTATTTATACCTCCACAAATAGCCATTAGAAACATGTATTGTATAGTTCTAATGAATGTAGAAATTTGATCTAGAATGCAAGGAGCTATGCAATTGTAATGTAAAATTCCAAGATCTAACCCTAGAGAGTGAATCCCTAACATGAAAATGCAATCAATATGTATTTGTATGCATGCCAATATATAAATATGAAGCAAAAAAATATAGATCTTAATATATTAGGGATACCATACCAAGTCCCCAAGGGATAACTTACTCCTAGCCATATTCATAATCCATTTGCAACTCCATGATGATGTTTTGAATGCTTTATTGTAGTTGATGGCACTTGTTTTAAATATTGTATATGGTAAAAATAATAATAGAGAAAAATTACCAATCTAATATTTGACAAGGGGTTTGGATATGAATCATCTTGGAAAAGGGTATGGGATATGAATCATTTTCAAAATAGCTTATATATGATTATGTAGGGATTCTCATAAAGGTTGTACATTATCTTAGGGTTAATTTTCATTTAAATAACTAATGAAAAAATAACTTTAACCACTACTCAATTTTGTGTCATTTGATCCTCAACTCAATGTAGCTAAAATTGATCAAAATTTTAGAGTTTATATGTTTGATGATTATTGATATATATTACTGATATATTATTGGACAATTATTTAAGATATGAATAAACAATGAATTATTAATGTTTTGCATTAGAGATTGGTCTTTTTATTTCTCAATATGCATCACGAATTCTCCCATTTTGTTGAAATGGAAAAGCAATAGGAAAACCAACAATAAATGAAGAAGATTATGTTGATATAAAATACTTGTGAATTAGGGCTCAGTATTGTTATTTATCCTTGTTTGAATATAAAATACTTGTTTTGATTATGTATATTATTTAAAACCACTATATGATAAATAATCTATTCTAGGGAAATGTTAAGGGGTCAAATATATATAGTTGCAGACTACATTTATGACTTGCATCAAATAATCATGAAGACCAAAAGTAAAGTCAATTATGGGAATACATTGTTCCCTTTAAATGAAGGCAACACAAAAACAATAAAGAGTAAGGTACAATCATTCTTGGGTTTTAAGCCCCCACTAATTCATCATATCCCAAAAAATGATAAAAAAATTGTAAGATGCCAATAGTTAAACTATGGAATTAGTTCTCATTTTCCTAACCATTGAAATAATGTTAATTTTGTAAAGGGAAATTAATATTCATTAGCTCAATGATATTATTAAAAAAAATCATATTTGAGAGCACTTTAATCAAGTTTATCTCAAAATCCCATGCAATAAGGGTGAAGACTTGAAGAATCTTGGTTGGCTAAGTGAGAAAAACAAGTGTTGACATGGGAGAATCACACAAAGAACAAGGAAAAAAAGATAAGGAAACAATTAAACAGTGGTGGCCCCATAAAAAATTTACGATGTATTTTTTATGTGATGAAAATACCATTAACATATTTTGGGTTCATGATATTTAGTTACTTAAATGAACATCTTTCATATCTCATTTATGCCAAGGATTTGATGCAATAAAGAATGAGGCTGATAACATATTCAAAGAATGAGACCAACTACTATTTTCTATTGTTCTACTAATAGCCTATGAGAGACGCATCACTACTTTTTTTCAAAAAAGAATTCTAGCACATGTGAAGGTCTAATATTCTACTCTAAAAACTAGGTTTGGGGAGTCTTGCAAGCTTTCTTAGTTTTCTAAGATTAATTAGGATCAAAATATTTTTTTGTTATCATATGGTTTTGTAAATGATTCAAACATTTTTTCATTTCTTATGTTATAAAATGGATACCAATATCATAGATTAATTCTTTTGAAATGTGATTAGTGAGAGCATAATAAAGTATTGGGTGTTGGCTAAGTTTTAAATAAAATGCATCATAGACAAAAAAAAATAGTAAAACTTTTTTTTTCTAGATTCTCAAAAATAACTTTTTCCTATTTTCTTCAATTGAATATGTAGATCATGAAGAACAACTGATGAAAATTTCAAAAAAAATTATTGTGTTTTCTATTATTTGAATTTTACTAAATAGTGCATTTTGTATGGAGCTTAACCACATCTGATGTAGTGCTATTAGCCAATATACTTCATAGATAAGTATTATAGGATGTATGAGCTCATGTATAATGCAACAAATAAGTTTGCATGATGTAACAAGTGCCACATAGTGGCTTGTATTCGCAATTAGTTTTAAATTATATTGTAAAGAATAAATTATTTTAATTGATAAGATTGCATTAGATAAAGTAAGGTTTATTATAATGTATATTTAATTCTATTTTAGAAATTTTTATTAGATTATTTTATTATATATAAATCATATAACAATACAATTTATATTTTTAAAACTATAATAGCTACTTTGTAGCATGTATATATTAAAGTATAGCTAATTAAATATTCTAGAATATATAATTGTAATATATTATAATATTGTTTAAAATATAAAAATAATCTATAATAATTAAAATTATAAGTGCAAATAATTAAATTTATTGTCATATATAAATTTTCAATAGATTTATTCATGTATATTATATAGTTTTATTGAATATATTTAGAGTTTCATATTAAAAACATATTAGTATGCAAAAATTAAGCCGCAAAAAATGCAATATGTTAGAGCTCCGAGAAAAAGATCTCTATAACACATAATCAATTGAGCCAATAGTATTAAAGATAAATAAATTATATCAAATATTAAATTAAATAATAAATTTAAAACTTTTAAAATATTTAATTTATGAAAAAATTATTAATTGTGATTGGTGCAAAAGTATATAATTATTGTACTAATTGTACAAACTGAATGCAATAGTATATTTCCTATGACAAATACAAATAATGCAAATTTCCTATGGAAAATACAATAAGTTTCATTATTGTCTTGATTTTTTATTGATACATACATATAAATGTAATATAAAGTATGCTATTGTTATGTGTTCATCATTTTTCATGCTTTCTTTCAAGCTCAAAAATAAAATATTTTAAAATGATAACTATGAATGTGATGCTAGTTCTTATTATATTTATTTACATGAATGTAAGTATCAATTGGTTTAATCATAATTTTTTGTAAAATTTGCTAATAAAATTGAATACATTTTATATTTTCCTGACTATGCTTCCATGTGGATTAGACAATGCTTAAAGTTAAAACTATTTTAAATGTTTTGTTATAGTCTCAATATTATATGAAGTCTTGATGGGATTATATGTTTGAAAATGAATATCAAATCTGACTACATTATTTTGAGGATTTGCCAATAGAATTTTGTATTTGTTGTCAAAGTCTTGTTTTCAGGGATACAAATGAATAAAAGGGGAATGGCCTCCTAATTTTGGTGACATAGTGAATGTAGTGCCTACCCCTAGGTCACATTTTTGTTATCATTGTCGAACTCTTTTAGGGTTAGTTTTTTGTTGACGGTTAGTAGCATTGTTTTGATACTATCATATATTGTGCTATGGATTCAGTTTATATGTGATGAGATTACTTAGACTCTACATTTCATATATGCATGATGATTATTACATTATTTCCAGTCATTGATGATGATTAGTTAGATGGTTTATTATCACATGTGTTTTATTATGGATACTTACCCCATACTTGCATGTGTATAGTGTGCATGTTTGTTCTCTTATTGTATGGTGTTTCTAATGTGCTTAAGGGAGGGAGTCATAGTCGCCTACTAGTCGAGATCTACACAATGCACCACTTCCTGCCATTGCCTATTTAGCTTAGCATATATATATATATATATATATTGTATGTACATGCATGGATTTTATGCAGGTTGCAGGTACTAGGTATCAACTTCCCTGAATTGCCAGGATGAGCATACCCTATTGCACTATCTCAATGGTAAGAGAGGGGAGATAAATTCTCAAGTCCAAATCCTAAACCTTTAAACCATTTGTCCTAGAGAGGTAGGACAAGTATCTGAGATATTTCACCTTTCGAATGTGTCAGATGACATAATTCATGATTTTTAACCCTTTAGACTAATTTTGTATGGATTGTTCTATGATGGGTTTTCATATTTTATCTTGGAGATCTATGGTGAATTTTCTATTAATTAAGTCTTAAATTAAAATATTTAATTAATAATTTAATTATTTTGGAAAAAATTAATATAATATCATGATCTTTTGATATTTTGATTTTAATTAATTAAATGGGAATTAATTGAGAAAAATAATTAAATAAAAGAAATTAAAATTAATAATAATGATAAAAATAATAATAAAATAATAATAAATAATAATCATAGAAAATATAAAAGAATTAAAATAAAAGTTATAAGTCTACCTAGGAGTAAATGTACCTCTTGATTGCACACATGTCAACAACATAGGAGTTAGCGCACAAATTAATCACATGGTGTTTACAACCTTGTCACTCATCTAGAAAGTTGGAAAAGACTCATGCTTAGTTGTCAACACCTTCTGGTTGTTTTTAGAGACATTCTAGGTGCTTCTTGAAAGTTCTTTATATTCAGGTACTCGTAGAAGCTCGGGGAGCGTGTTTGGAGGACCTGAGAATGCTGGAGAAGGAAGGAGCTTGCTCTGCGAATTTTGAGGAGAAGTGATTTAGCATCAGTGTCTAGGTAGACACTTGTGATTTTGGCATATGATATTTCACTTCTTGTACTTCCTATCTTCTTCATGTCTTCTGAATGCTTTCTAAGGATTTTCATAAGTTGAATATCTTGGTTGTCATGGGTAGTTAAATTCTATGTGAGGAAATCCCACATATGTGGATTTGAGGAATCTATGGGATTAGGGTTTCAGATGGAAAAACCTATTAGAAGGATCAATTAGATAAATCTGAAGAATGATCATTAAAGAAGAATTTTTATTTTACAAAAATTGAAAGGGCCTTTTATTTAGAAATTATGTATATATTACATTATTGAAAAATATTTTTAAAATATATGTATATATATATATATATATACATACATACAGACACACACAGACATATATATATATATATATATATATATATATATATTATCAAATCTGAAAAATGTTTATTAATAACATTCATATAAAAATCATATATATTATAAATGTTGCATGTAATACACATGGTGTGGAAAAGAAAAATGTTTTGGTGAAATCTTTTTCTTATAAAAATTTTTATTGAAAAACATTGAACATTTTTAAAATATAGAATGGATTGGGGAAGGGCGGGTTTACCCACCCCTTGTCGCCACCTTCCTTCATAGCTAATGCCGACGGTCACCTATACCCACTGTCACAAGCCCTACAACAAGGGGGCAGGGCCGAATAGCCTTTCAAAGGATGGCAGTGATTTGATATCACTTTTGAACTTTTTAAAAATTGCCTCTCTTTTTTATATGTTGCACAGTTAAAATTAGTATTATATGTTAGTTATAAGGTACAGACTGTGATCATTATAGTCAATGGTACATGTAGGAGGGTTAGTATAAATTTGTAATAGTTGATATGCATTATTTGATTGAATTAATATATGATATTGACATTATGTTTTATTAAAACATATCTGTTATTATTATATATAGATTTTGATAATAGTTTTAATTAATAATAATTAGTAATATATAATGATAGTTACATTATTGTTAGCAAAATAATGGAGAATCTGCTATCGTAGATTTATTTTAATATAACTTGTTATTAGTTATTAAATTATTATTAGTTCAAATGTTAATGAAATGGAATATAGTTGATTGTTAATTAGTTTAATCAAATGGGGTTTAATTGAATGATTATATATAATACCGGTGTTAGGGAAATTGTAAATTAATTAATTGGAAATTGATAAGTTTTATTCTAACAATTTGAATAATGAAAGTTGTTCTTGGAATCAATGGGGTTTTATTTAATTGTTAGTAACACTAGTTATTGTAAACTATTGCGAGTGATATTATTGAAAGTCAAAGGAAATGAGTTCAATGGTTTAAATAAGTAAATAATTATCTTCTGATTATTTTAGGAAATTGTTTTAAAATAATAGAGGGATAATTCTATGCTTAATTCAAAGGGGATAGATGGGTTGACTTATACTTAAATGAAGAACCTTATACACTTGAAGTATACTTGCAAATGAAAACTAAGACCTCCACATTTTAATTCAACTATGAAATTTTAGCAAACCAAAACATGTGCTTGCATTTTGCATTTTTTTAATGCTATATGTTTTGGGTTTTTGGGTTGACTAGATTGTTGACTAGTTATAGGATGTCTACCAGAGGCTCGGGGGTTATGATTGTGATGTCATGATGATGTTTTTGATCTTGATTCTTTATAAACCCAACAATGGTAATGTGATGGTATGCTCTATGAGATGTTTTTATTTATTGATTGCTATTGCTCATCAGTCTTCTTGAGTGAAGCTGAGTTATATGTATTTGAGACACTTGACTTAACCATTTTGAGTCATCGATCAGTTATCCTTGGATTACTTTTAGTCACTTGATGGAATTGAATTGTTTATCTGATCTTGATGATGTCATGTTTTGACTCGACCATTTTGGAGTCTTCGATCAGTATTACTTTGAGATACTTTTTGGTTTCTTGTTGAGAACCAATGAATATTATGATTATTAGTGAAACCTTCAGTTGCCAATAAAGAACTATTGTGGTCATGATTATCTGTGGATTCTTTTCAGTTGCTCATGGATATTTGATGCTCTTATTATGGATTATTCTTTTGGTATTTTTCTAGTCACTTGTATAGGACTGAGGTGATTTTTTGATTTATGATTCCATGAGCTTAGGGTATGTTATCTACTTGTAGCATTGGGAAGTGGCTTGCAATGGGGGCTGAGGCCCTAAGAGGCTGCTAGGGTAACTCATTGTAAGTTGTTTTAATAAGTAAAAACATTCACACCTAATACTAACTTAATGAACCTAAAAATATAATTGTTTTGTTCTCGCCCATGCCTTGAGTGCTAGTACAGACTAGGATGGGGGTAGAGAGAGTTCTTGGTTGCGACCTTGCATTCTATAGTATGCCTCATCTATATCAAAGGATACTAGTGGCCACATAGGGATCACTAGCGGGTCAGGGTCTATTAGGAGACTACCAGGGTAACTCTAGTGTGATCCGTGCGATGACACTTTCCCTCTTGTATAGTAGGTTTCCTACATGTCTTTGTGTGCCTCTGGGATTAGATGTTAATTTGTGATTGGAACCTTTGAGTTAGTATACTTTTAGGATTCTTGGACTTAGAAAGTACTTTTTCTATGTGATTTGATAACCTATTTGGGACTTGAGACTATCTCCTCAGCACAGTGGGAGTGGACCATTTAGGTTTCATGCGGTTGGGTGGTAGTGCTTTTCCACTCTTCAATTTGAGATATGTTTGAGACACTGTGGCTGATGCATTCTTTGTTGGCATCTATCTTCATTCTATTCATGAATTATAATGGTGGACACATATCCTTATATTGATGATTTGCATCTATTAGATGATGTTATCTTATGCTTTATCTTGCATGTTAAATTTCTTTATGCATATGATGTAGTATGATTTAGGAGTGACATTCATACTATGTTAATACCGATGATCTCTTTGGTGATTTGGAATGTTATGCATGGAGGGATGGCTAGGGCCCATGATGGTCTAATGATGCTATTAACGGTTGGGAGGAACTGTGCACTTAGTTGGTTATGTTTGTGATTTATGGTTATGATGGATGTTTATATCTTTATGATGATGTATCATGTATGGCATGTGATTACATTTACTTTATTGCATCATGGATTAGAATCAGGATGATGATGTACTTTATTTCCATAGATGTACTTTAGGTTAAATCTTTGGATCCCTTGGTAGAGCGTTACAGTGAAGAAGGCTATATGCCCTTTTGATGGTCCATTATCATATCCTTAGTTAGTGAATAGGATTGGGCCTATTGTCTATGTAATGCCACACTAAACATAAACTGAAAGATAAGAAACAAAGAACAAATACCATACTTGCAATATTTTTTTATATTAAATCATCTTAATACAAGTACAAATACATAGATTGAATCATTCTTAATCAGAAAACCTCAATAAGAAATATAATATCATCCATATATGTTTCCATAATGATGCTAATAGAAATCAAGTTCAATACAATAATGTAATACAAAATCATTTATAAACACCTATGTCTAACATAGGAACCCTAAATGTTGTTTCAAAAGTACTTCAACAGTCATCTTTGGTTACTTGCTAAACAATCTCGAAGCACCTGGAAAACATACAACAACGCAACACAACAGAACAAGGGGCTCAGTACACACTAATTTAAAAAATGTAATCCACCTGCATACATGTTAGAATAAACATATATAAACCATAATGCAGATATATTAACCACTTTAACATAGTGCAGTTTCAAATTAATATGCAAGAAGTAAACATTTACTTAACAATGCAAAATTAAACTCATGCTAAGAATAACCCGTAAATGAATCATATATATATTGACGTGTCATCGTTATGGCACTAAGATTTTGCATTTGTATATGGTATGCCTATAGTCAACACATAAAATTAATTTCTATTATGCTTGTCATTGACAGAATAGAAATATGCCTTTTTCTCTGTACTCAACCATATAGGTTTAAGTCATAGGTAAGGCCAATTATATTTTATATGCTATTAACCCACCCCAAATTATTTTTTAAGGTTGTCACTGAATTAATCAACTGAATAGAATAAATTGATATTTAGCCACCTCGATATACATTCATTATAGTTATCCTTAAAATACACATCAAACAGATATTCTAAGAATGCACAATTACGAATAACAAATCAGTTATTACTTTCTTCATCTTTTGAAAACAAACACATCTTTTATTGCTAAATTCAAAAGTAAACTTAGATTATTTTAACAAAAGAAATAAGTACTATAATATTATGCTCTCATAACTATAACTAAACTATTACATCTATTTAATGATAATTACCAGTTGTAACACTATACTACTTACTCCTACTATCAAAGTAAACTAAACTTATCCTTTGAGAAGACCAATATAATAAAATAATGCTCGTATGATATTCTTGTTTAAATTGACAAACTTATATCATAAAGCTGCCTTTCACAAAACAACTATCCATTTCATTTATGAACTAAAATACATCTGGATAAATTAAAAAGAATTTTGTTTCAACATAACATCCCAAACAATCAATATTTACTATAAAGATACTTCGCAACAAAATCAAATATAATCAAATCCAAATACAGCCAATAGTTTTTTTTGTTAAAAAAAAAACAAATGATCATTTGCCATGTTGTTGTATATCCAAAATACGATTCACAAAAGTGCAATTTAACTTTCAGCATGCCATTAACCAAAAGTCATTAAGCTATATAATCCTTATACTATAAAATACATACCATTTGTTCACATGATGACCATACAGATATTGATAATACAACATCCAAAAAAAATCAATTTCCACAACTATAAAAAGAAGTTTATGCTATCGCAACTAAACTTATACTTTAAATTCAAGTTCCCATATAACTATTTGACGAAATGTCATGTCGAATATTAACCGACAACAAGATCTAAATTTCTAAATATCAAATGAATACTTTATAACAATGATACGAATTCGAACCACATTGCATATCCATGGTAATGACAGTTGATAGCTTTACTATGCTATTAGGCATTATACAACTTCAAAATCATTTTAACCTTTTTAGTACCCATTTTATAATCTTGAAGGTCAAACTCGAGTTTTATCCCTCCAAGCCCATACAATCAAATAAACAATGATAGTACCTTAAACAACATACAAGTGATTCTATGTTACAACTTAAACCTTAAGTCCATGCAATAATATGAAATTGTAAACACATAATGCCTACTAATTTAACTCAATGATACCACATAAAAGCTCAAACAATTCACACAAACATATAGTTATATAAACTCTTTTACATACAACCGAGCTCAAACAAACACCATTATATTGAAACTATCTCCTATGTCGTTAATCCTAATGTCATTACCATCAAAAGTCACATACAGTTCACTATGTTTTTCCACATCTTTTCAAACAACAGTTCCAGTTAGCTAATTCATAAAATAGAGTAACTGTTCCCTCAAATAGTCGTGAGACTGCAACCTAATATGTGCACATGATTGAGGCTGAACCACACATACTAATAACTTGAGATATGGGTTCTATCCAAGCTCGGCCCTAACCAAGCCAAAATACCAAAACCACATACAGCTAACTATCTCAAAATGAGGCCCCGAATGGGTTTAACACGAACAAAACAATATAGCTAGGGAAAAACCCGAATATAAAACTCATAACTATACCCAATACAGTATTCCCATACTCCACATCCAAAGGTGGGTATCTATAGGGCATTGCACACAGTGCCTTGTTGTGCACATATCCATCTTTGAATCTAAATTCACATTATAAGATCAATAACCATTTGCAAAATGCTAATCGATAACATAATAAAATTACAAACAGAAAGAGATTAGGGTAAGGAATTGCCCCTACGTGAGTAATGAAGATGGAAAACACTTCTGTAATAAAGCTCGAAGCCAAAGCCCAAAAACCCAAGTCCAAACTGCACTTCCACAAGACAAAGATTGAAGAACTTGCTTGCAATAGAGGAAACAATTTCCAAAAACAAAACCCAAACAATGTATAAAATGAACTGACTGTAAGCAACTTCTCAAATCTCTATCTCATAAACACAAAATCTCTTTCCACAAGACCCTCCATAATGCCAATTTCCCAACATCAAGGGCTACAGATGCTTAAAGATCAAAGCAATGCGACCATATTTCCGGCTCTATCTCAAAAGATAACCCACTCAAACAACGAAAAAATCAACAAAACCCATAAGGCCATAATATCTCATTAAGATGCAACTGCCAAATTCATTGCACTAAAGTTCACCACAGAGCCATGGGTATGGCAGTTCCATTTCCACCGCCATAAGTTTGGCAACGTTAAAATACGAATATCCCATTAAAAGATATTCTTCGAAAGCAATGCAAAACCCCTTAGGGATTTTAGTTAATAAAACCTCCTTCCAAATACCAATAAAACAATTTGATATGCCATAAATCCATTAATGAAAGGTAATAGCCACACGTTTTAAGCCCATTCCAAAAATACAACACAAAATCATATTAAAGCCATTGGTATTTTTAAAACCCTAATCAAACAAAAGAATATATATATATATATATATATATATATATATATATATATATATATATATATATATATATATATATATATATATATATATATATATATATATATATATATATATATATATATATATATATATATATATATATATATAAACAAGAGAATCTTTTAATAGTTATCATCATTTAACACAACCGTAACATAACATCTTAATAGAATATAATTCTTTTAATTTATTGAATCAGATCGAACTATTTTATAAGAATATGCCTAAGAAAGGAAAACTCTTTTTGCATATCATAGATTTAACATTGGAAAATGAAAGACCTAGAAATGTTTGCAAATTAAACACACCATAACAATCTGAAGTAAAATTTCTAACATAATTCCTAACAGAATTATTAAAAATGTTTACACAGCAATATTGTAAAAACAGTGAAATCAAACATAGAAATCTAAGATAGCAATATGTTCTGAAATAACACATGTCCCAAGACATTAACACCAAGTTCAATAGATAAAAAGAATGTATCATCAGAAAGATACTATAACCACAAAATCCTGATAAGTAGTAAAGTCCAAGAAAAGGTCAGGCATGACATCCTCCCCCACTAGGTTTTCACTTTCTCTTAGAAGTCAGCAAACAAGTGTGGATGACTTGTTCTCATCATTTTAGTGTCCTCCTAGGTAGCAGATGTTCCATCATTGGGGTCCCATAGGACCTTTACCTGCCTTATTTCTCTTCCTCTTAAACTCATAGTTCTACTTTGCATGATCTGCATTGGTTCCAACATGATCTGACAATCCAAAATCTGCATTTTTTTCCAATCCAGCACATGAGCAATATCAGGAATATAGTTACACAAAACAGAAACATGAAATACATTATGAATGAATGAAAGACTCGGTGGCAAGGAAAGTTTGTAGGCAATAGATCCAATCCATTCTAGAATTTCAAACAGACCTACAAATCATGGTGCCAACTTGGATGCCTTTCCATAATGAATTGGGCTCTTATGTGGTCTCACCCAGAGAAACACTTTATCACCAACCAAGAACTGATGGTCAATCCTATGCTTATCAGCATATTTCTTCTTTCTATCTTGAGTAGTAATAAGGTGCTCTTTGATCCTCTTAACCTCCAACTCCAAATCTTGCAACAAATCCGATCCTAAAAGAGTCCTATCCTCCAAATTATCCCAACTGAGCAGAGTCCTATAAGGTCTACCATACAACGCTTGAAATGGTGCCATACCTATGGAACTGTGATATCAATTATTATATGTGAACTCAACCAAGTGTAAGTACTCCTCCTATTTATTCTATCTATCCATTACATACATCCTAAGCATGTCTTCCAAAATCTGGTTGACACATTCAGTTTTTCCCTCTGTTTCTAGGTGATAAGTTGAACTGAAATTCAGCTGAGTACCTAACTCTCACTGCATGGATTTCCAAAGAGACAAAGTAAACACTGGATCCCTATCAGAAATAATCTTTTTAGGAATTCCATGTAACTTAACTATTTGTTCCATATATACTTTGGCAACCATTGCTGCATTATAGGATGATCTAACAGGAATAAAATGAGCAACCTTAGAAAATCGGTCCACTACCACCATAATAGCATCATGCCTATGAGCTATAATAGGCAATCTAGTAATAAAATCTATTGAAATGGTGTCCCATTTCCATTCTGGGATACTATGTGGCTACAATAATCCTGCGGGGTGCTGATGTTCAGCCTTAACGCACTGACATTCCAAGCATCGAGCCACAAAATCTGCTATGTGTCTCTTCATTCCAGGCTAATAATAAAGCTTCTTAAGGTCAGCATGCATTTTCTTGACACCCAAATGAGCCAAATATGGTGCCTTGTGTGCCTCAACCATAACCAAAACTCTCAAATCTCCCAACTCAGGAACATACACACTCCCTCTAAACAGCAGCAAACCTTCAGGATTCACTGAATACCCCTCAAAATGTCCTTCCAAGACACTACCACTATCAATAACCCCCTTAACATCCTGAAACCAATGATTTGCAGAAAGGTTCTATAAAATCTTATCCTTAAGATCCACTGTTAGGATCAAAGAAGATAATTCATGTCGCCTTCTACTCAGCACATTAGCAACCACATTCTCCTTCCCATGCACATACTTAATATCAAAGTCATATTCACATAGGAACTCCATCCATCTTCGCTACCTAGTGTTGAGGTCTAGTTGTGTGAAAAGATATTGAAGGCTATGATGATCAAAATATAACTCAAATCCTTGACCCAAAAGAAAATTCTGCCACTTAGTCAAAGCATGCTTTATCATAGCAAGTTTGAGATCATGAGTTGGGTAATTCACTTCATGATTCTTTAGTTTTTTGGACTGATAAGCTATAACACATCCCTCTTGCATCAAAACTGCCCCAATGCCATCCAAGGATGCATCAGTGAAAATTACAAATTCCTTAACTGAATCAGGGATTGCCAAAACTGGTGTACTAGTTAAGCATTCCTTAAGTTTCTGAAATGCTACCTCGCACTCCTCTGTCCATACAAATTGCTTCCCTTTTCTCTGAAGAGATGTAATAGGATGCACTATTTTGGAGAAGTTTGACACAAATCTATGGTAATAGCTTGCTAAACCCATGAAACTTCAAACCTTGGACACATTCGTAGGTGCTAGCCAATCAACAATAGCCCAAATCTTGGATGGATCTATAGAAATTCCATCACTTGAAATGATATGTCCTAAGTAGAAAATTTTAGATTTGAAGAATTCACACTTCTTAGGATTGGCATACAGACTATTCTTATGGAGACATTCTAAAACTTGCTCTAAATGCTACTCGTGCTCCTCAACAGAGTTAGAATACACCAAAATATCATCCAGAAAAAACACTATGAACTTGTCTAGGAAAGTTCTAAACACACCATTCATTAAGCTCATGACAATAGAAGGTGCATTTGTTAACCCAAAAGGTACCACTGTGAATTTGTAGTGCCCATACCTAGTGCGAAAAGTTGTTTTATAAATATCAACTTCCTAGATTCTAAGTTGATGATACCTGGACTTCAAATCAATCTTTGAAAAGATTCGAGCACCCTTGACCTAGTCAAACAAGTCATCAATTCTAGGCAAAGGATACCTGTTCTTAATTGTGACCTTGTTTAACTATCTATAATCGATACAAAGTCTTAAGGAGCCATCTTTCTTCTTGACAAAGATCACTGGAGCACCCCAAGGCAAAACATTGGGACAAATTAAACCCTTCTCCAAAAGCCCCTCCAACTAAAATTTAAGTTCGATCAGCTCTTGAGCTATCATTCTGTAAGGAGTCTTGGAAATTGGTTTCGTTCTTGGCACTAAATCGATTCGAAAATCAATTTCTTTCCTCGGAGGTATTCCAAGAATCTCTTCAACAAAAACATCTAAATAAATCTGCAAGACTGGATGATTGAGAGAAGAACCTTTATCCATGGAATCATTTAAGTCATTTACCGATATGGCAAACAAACTACAGCCTTTTCAAACACACCTTGCCAGTTGTTTGGCAGAAATTTTCCACAAAGAGATGGGTCTCTTGATTCCCACAATAACTCTAGCTAATCCAAGATCATCTACACAACTGATTGACTTATCCTTGTAGTCCAAAATGGCTTGATGTTGTTCTAACCAATCCATACCCAAAACTATGTCATATGATCCTAAAGGTATAACCCTAAGGTTCGCTGAAGTAGTGAAAGTTTTCATATGAATCTTACAATTAGGAGCAACAATATCAATGTTCACCTTAGATCTTGGTGCTAACTCCACTTGCCATCTGTCCCTTATCCTAACCATAGGAATTCCTCTATTTGCAACTAAAGCAGAAGAAATAAATGAATTTGTAGCTCTAGAGTCAAATAAAATAGATACTTTCATACCTTGAGTATTACCCTAAGCTTCAATAATTGTGTTCTGGTGTTCAACTTGCTTCTGATCTAGGGTTGCAAACATACGGTGGTTCCTAGCAAAATCACCAACTATCGCTTCAGACCTGGTTGGCTTAAATCCAACCTTTAGTTTTTCCCAGTTAGGGCACTAAGACTGGTAATGACCCAACTGACCACAATGAAAGCACTGAACAAATTTCCTGAATCCCATGTTCTGACCTGAAGGATTAGAAAATGGCTTATTACTTTGCACAGTCTAAGGTGATTGAGAGGGTTTAGGCTATTATGAACCCTTAGAGTTCTTACCAAACTTTCTCTTACTGAATTTCCCACCAGAAAATCTTGATTTTGAACTGCCTTGTGGAGGCTTTTGATTCCTACTGACATCCGAAGTAGGTGGATTCATATTGGTTTTGTATGAAGCCTCGTCATAACCAGACTTCATCTCAATTAGTTTTGCTTGCTCTGAAGCTTTCGGCATAGTCAAAGGTTGAAAAGTTCTCACTTCCTCCCCAATCTTGTGAAAAAGTCCTCTGATGAAGTGTTGTATCATGGCCTTATCATTTTCAGCCCATCCAAAAAACTTTTTAAGCTCGTAGAACCTACGTTCATAAGCTTCCACTGAAGAGCCAGACTGCACAATCTAAAAGAACTCCTCGGCACGGGCCTAATGCCAATATTCTGACATGAACCTGTCCTTGAATCGCTCTACAAAGAGCTCCCAAGTAACTAGAGAGATATCAATGCCCAACTTCTCCAACTCCTGCTCCCACCACAAGGAACCAAATCCTCTCAAATGCATAACTGTCCATCTAACCTTCACGTTACTCAAGTAACAGTGTAAGACAAAGCATTGCTCAATGTTTAACAGCCAAGCTTCTATCATTGTACCCTATTTCATACCATAAAATAATGGCCCTTTTATCTTAGAGAGATCCTTGAGCTATGCTCTTTCCATTGGATCATCCTCTACAGGAAGATTAATACCTTGCACAAGAGGTTTTCTATCATTCACGCCCCCACACGGAATCTGGTTGATAGCCTCAATATTATCAAGATGTTCCAGTATCCTCTGAAGAACTACAGCCTGGTCAGCTTGGTTATCTTGGTTGTTACCAACCCTAGCATTCTGATCAAACTGATCATTCCTAGCAAAATTTTGGTGCCTAAGATCTCTACTACAGCCCCTGCCCCTGACTCTGCCTCTGGCTTTGCAAGCAAGGTTATCCTCAGGAATGTCGCATCCTCGAATTCCTCTACTGACGGGAGGCATTATAGCAACCTAAAAATAAAAAATCTATAAATACACATTGATAACGGGTTAAACTCTATAACCCAAAAGTCCTGGTTATTCTAAACTTGTCTCTGATACCAAATGTAACGCCACACTAAGCATAAACTGAAAGATAAGAAACAAAGAACAAATACCATACTCACAATTTTTTTATTAATTAAATCATCTTAATACAAGTACAAATACACAGATTAAATCATTCTTAATCTGAAAACCTCAATAAGAAATATAATATCATCCATATATGTTTCCATAATGATGCTAATACAAATCGAGTTTAGTACAATAATGTAATACAACATCATTTCTAAACACCTATGTCTAACATAGGAACCCTAAATGCTGTTTCAAAAGTACTTCAATAGTCATCTTTGGTTACTTTCTAAACAATCTCGAAGCACCTGCAAAACATACAACAATGCAACACAACCCAACAAGGGGCTCAGTACACACTAATTTAAAAAATGTAATCCACCTGCATACATGTTAGAATAAACATATATAAACCATAATGTAGATATCTGAACCACTTTAAAATAGTGCAGTTTCAAATTAATATGCAAGAAGTAAATATTTACTTAACAATGCAAAATTAAACTCGCACTAAGAATAACTCGTAAATGAATCATATATATAGTGAGGTGTCATCGTTATGGCACTAAGATTTTGCATCCGTGTATGGTATGCCCATAGTCAACACATAACGGTAATTTCTATTATACTTGTCATTGACAGAATAGAAATATGCCTTTTTCTCCATACTCAACCATATAGGTTTAAGTCATAGGTAAAGTCAATTATATTTTATATGCTATTAACCCACCCCAAATTTATTTTTAAGGTTATCATTGAATTAATCAACTGAATAAAATAAATCAATATTCAGCCACCTCGATATACGTTCATTACAATTATCCTTTAAAATACACATCAAACAGATATTCTAAGAATGCACAATTACGAATAACAAATCAGTTATTACATTCTTCATCTTTGAAAACAAACTCATCTTTTTCTGCCAAATTCAAAAGTAAACTTAGATTATTTTAACAACAAAAATAAGTACTATAATATTATGCTCTCGTAACTATAACTAAACTATTACATCTATTTAATGATAATTACCAGTCATAACACTATACTACTTACTCCTACTGTCAAAGTAAACTAAACTTATCCTTTGAGAAGACCATGATAATAAAATAATGCTCATATGATATTCTTGTTTAAATTGACAAACTTATATCATAAAGCTGCCTTTCACAAAACAACTATCCATTTCATTTATGAACTGAAATACATCTGGATAAAGTAAAAAGAATTATGTTTCAACATAACATCCCAAACAATCCATATTTACTATAAAAATACTTCGCAACAAAATCAAATATAATCAAATCCAAATACAGCCAATAGTTTTTTTTTTTTTTTTTTTAAATAAATGATCCTTTACCATGTTATTGTATATCCAAAATACGATTCACAAAAGCAATTTAACTTTCAGCATGCCATTAACCAAAAGTCATTAAGCTATATAATCCTTATACTATAAAATACATACCATCTGTTCACATGACGACCATATAGATATTGATAATACAACATCCAAAACAAATCAATTTCCACAACCATAAAAAGAAGTTTATGGTGCCGCAACAAAACTTATACTTTAAATTCAAGTTCCCATATAACTATTTGATGAAATGTCATCTCGGATATTAACCGACAGCAAGATCTAAATTTCTAAGTATCAAATGAATACTTTATAACAATGATACGAATTCAAACCACATTGCATTTCCATGATAATGACAATCGATAGCTTTACTAAGCTATTAGGCATTATACAACTCCAAAATCATTTTATTGTTTTTAGTACCCATTTTATAATCTTGAAGGTCAAACTCATGTTTTATCCCTCCAAGCCCATACAACCGAATAAATAATGACAGTACCTTAAACAACATACAAGTGATTCTATGTTACAGCTTAAACCTTAAGTCCATGCAATAATATGAAATTGTAAACACATAATGCCTACTGATTTAACTCAATGATACCGCATAAAAGCTCAAACAATTCACACAAATATATACTTATATAAACTCTTTTACATACAACTGAGCTCAAACAGACACCATTATATTGAAATTGTATCCTATGCTGTTAATCCTAATGTCATTACCATCAGAAGTCACATACAGTTCACTATGTTTTTCCACATCTTTTCAAACAACGATTCCAGTTAGCTAATTCATAAAATAGAGTAATTGTTCCCTCAAACAGTCGTGAGACTGCAACCTAATACATGCACATGATTGTGGCTGAACCACACATACTAATAACTCGAGATATGGGTTCTATCCAAGCTCGGCCCTAACCAAGCCAAAATACCAAAACCACATATAGCTAACTATCTCAAAATGAGGCCCCGAATGGGTTTAACACGAACAAAACAATATTGCTAGGGCAAAAAACGAATATAAAACTCATAACTATACCCAATACAGTATTCCCATACTCCACATCCAAAGGTGGGTATCTATAGGGCATTGCACACAGTGCCTTGTTGTGCACATATCCATCTTTGAATCTAAATTCACATTATAAGATCAATAACCATTTGCAAAATGCTAATCGATAACATAATAAAATTACAAATAGAAAGAGAGTAGGGTAAGGAATTGCCCCTACGTGAGTAATGAAGATGGAAAACACTTCTGTAATAAAGCTCGAAGCCAAAGCCCAAAAACCCAAGTCCAAACCGCACTTCCACAAGACAGAGATTGAAGAACTTGCTTGCAACAGAGGAAACAATTTCCAACAACAAAACCCAAACAATGTATCAAATGAACTAACTATAAGAAACTTCTCAAAATCTCTGTCTCATAAACACAAAATCTCTTTCCACAAGATCCTCCATAATGCCAATTTCCCAGCATCAAGGGCTACAGATGCTTAAAGATCAAAGCAATGCAGCCATATTTTCAGCCCTATCTCAAAAGATAACCCACTCAAACAACGGAAAGATCAAAAAAACCTATAAGGCCATAATATCTCATTAAGATGCAACTACCAAATTCATTACACTGGAGTTCACCACAGAGCCATAGGTATGGTTGTTCCATTTCCACCACCATAAGTTTGGCAATGTTAAAATGCAAATATCTCGTTAAAAGATATGCTTCGAAAGCAATGCAAAACCCCTTAGGGCTTTTAGTTAATAAAACCTCCTTCCAAATACCAATAAAACAATTTGATATGCCATAAATCCATTAATGAAAGGTAATAACCACGGGTTTAAAGCCCATTCCAAAAATACAATACAAAAACATATTGAAGCCATTGGTATTTTTAAAACCCTAATCAAATAACCAAAAGAATATATATATATATATATATATATATATATATATATATATATATATATATATATATATATATATATATATATATCAAGAGAATCTTTTAATACTTATCATCATTTAACACAACTATAACATAACATCTTAACATAATGTAATTCTTTTAATTTATTGAATCAGATCGAACTATTTTATAACAATATCCCTAAGCAAGGAAAGCTCTTTCTGCATATCATAGATTTAACATTGGCAAATGAATAACCTAGAAATGTTTGCAAATTAAACACACCATAACAATCTAAAGTAAAATTTCTAACATAATTCCTAACAGAATTATTAAAAATGTTTACACAGCTATATTGCAAAAATAGTGAAATCAAACATAGAAATCTGAGATAGCAATATGTTCTGAAATAACACATGTCCCAAGACATTAACACCAAGTTCAATAGATAAAAAGAACATATCATCAGAAAGATACTATAACCACAAGATCCTGATAAGCAGTAAAGTCCAATAAAAGGTCAGGCATGATAGTCTACTTTCTTAAAATTTGTATTATAAATCTTATGAATTCACCATAATTGAAGGCTGTAGGAAAAATTATTAAAGGGACAAAATTATAGAGAATATATAAATTTTATTGGCATTGATTATTCATTAACTTCACTTTTATCCTAGAATCATTTGTATTTCTAAGTGGGTCACAATTTTGTGTTTTTTAGGGTTTTGTATAATTTTTTTTTTTTTAGAGATTTTAATATGATATTAATGTTGTTTAAATGTGAAAGGATCATTGAAATTTGGATCAATAATTTTTTTCATGAACTGGTTTTTTTATGGAAATAATTGATAGACTTAAGATTTAAGATCAATTAGGTATAATAAAGTTTTTATTTAAATTTATACTTCTATGTATAAAACAATATTATTATTTTACAATTTTTTTTATGTCCAGTTCTAGAAACCCAAAAAAATCATGTATCTATTAATAAAACATCCTTTTAGATCATATCAATATATAATATCTCTTAAATTATAATCAATCTCTTATGTTCTCACAAGGTCAATTTACAATGTACAATTGACAATACAACTTTATCAATAAATTTATAACAAATAAAATTAAGAATGCAATTATACAAAAAAGTAGAAATAAAAAAATTTCACAATTAATTATAATATATTACATCATCATAGTAAATTAGTTTGAATATAATATACAATTATAGGTGAAATATGCATGGAATATAAATCATATTCAACAAATTATATAAATAAAATTGACAATATCAATCTAATGTCAACAATACCAAGTACTATTTATTTAAAACATAAGCTTATAGGTTATATTATAGATATAAAAACATGAGGATTTATGTATCTAAATAACAATTTACCATTTCAAATTGAACCTTTTTAAAAAAAAAAACTTAGTAATTTAGAAATTAGATTAATATTATGTTTTTAATTTTAATACTCATGAAAATTCTAGTCTTATTTCTATCATTTGTATACACTTTTTATGATTTACTTTGTATTCATTCTAATAAGAAATCACCTCTAAATCTTATTTTTTCAAATGTTCTATAATCATGCATTGTTAAAATCAATTAAAATGACAATAATATTAATTTTCCATCACCATTACTAAAAATAATAAAATCAAAATTAAGAAAAAAATGTAAGTACAATACACATAATAATATAATATAAATGGAATACACATAATATAATATATCGTTACCATTTTGTACTACTTCAACCACTTCCATCGATATATGAACATTCTAGTTCACTTACATACTTTGTCCAACCTCTGGGATACACGAAAAGGCCAAATACATATTGGGAAAACTTATTTCCATTATTGATAATGTGGAATTGGCACTACATAATTAGTTATATATCTTAAATACATTACTAACCTATAAAATCAGTCCCCCCCAAATAACTTAAATGTGAGATGAAATTTAAGCATAGGGTAGGAAACATGAACAACTTCCGTTGAAATGACGGCATAGCCAAAAGCAAATCTATACTTGCCAGTTCCTCCTACCACTGTAGCTTCACGTTTTGAGGCATAAAATTTATCAACTCCGACCAACTGCAAAGTGTCATAACTTTGATCACTCTTGTTCTTATCGTTCTCAAACACAATGTTAATGAGAAGTGGGCTACTGGAACCTTCAACTCCCCTCACATCAGCAAACCAGTATAATCCATTTGCTCTACCAACCACATTCGACTCAATCTCTGGTTTCTCAGTCACCAAATCATCCACCACCGTAGTGGTACCAAATTTGTTTAATTCTGAAGAAGATCCGTTGACTCCTGCCACTGTTACTTCTGTGGCTCTCTTTCCATGCAAGTAGAAAATCATGTTGATCTCACTTGGTTCACTTGCATTTGCAAAGCTAATAAGCACAAATAAAAGCAACACAATGAAGATCTTGTTGGAAGCCATTAAAACTAGCATTGAATGCATATGCTCTTTCTAGTAGTTTTTATGACTGATGTGAATTTATAGACAAGAAATAGAAAACAGTACAACCTAGTTAAAACTTATCAAACATAATAGTAATGGTGGGGATAGAATCTTTTTGAATTTTGTCTCCTTTTCTTATTTCATGTGCTTTTTTTTTCTCCTCTGTATTGAGATTAGGTGACAATTTATTGATAAAAGATCATATTATAAGGGGATCAATGACATGTTCCCAATCTCATATGGCATGTGGCTAGGTGTGTTGAAATTTGTATATATTTTCTTAAATTTTAATCTAGTTTGAGAATTTTTAATGGAATGGTTTTCTATTATTATATATCAATAAATATTATATTTTATAAGAAGTTAAATTTATATTTCTATTTATTATTATTTTTCAAATATATTCATTTTAAAATATTTTAATATACAAATCTTATATTATATAAATTTATATATTTAACATATGTATACCATTTAATAGTAATATTATTATTTTTGTGTTACTCATTTTGTAAGGAGATGGATTAATTATGCATTATATGGAATTTACTTATGAATTTCTCAACCACAAATTATAAGAAGTGTGAGAGGTTTGAAGTCATCTTCTTAGCTTGTTATGGTATTAGTGCATTTGCATTTGAAATTTATATATTAATGTCAATCCTTATTTAGTCTCATGTGACATATTCATTTTTATGTAATTGATATATATGTGTATGTGTATGTATATATATAAATATGTATATAGATAGGAAATAGAAAATGGTACAACCTAATTAAAACTTATCACACCTAATAATAATGGTGGGTACAATCTTTTTGACTTTTGTCTCATTTTCTTATTCTATGCACTTTTTTTTCTCCTCTATATTGAGATTAGGTCACAACTTATTGATACAAGATGCAAACACTCAGATTACAAGAAAGGGGATCAATGACATGTTCCCAATCTCATATGGTATGTGGCCAAGTATATTGAAATTTGTATATACTTTATTAAATTTTAATTTAGTTTGGGATTTTTTAATGGAATGTTTTTCTATTTTTATATATTAATTAATATTATATAATATAAAAAGTTACATTTATATTTCTATTTATTATTGTTTTTTAGATATATTTTATATTATTATTATTATTATTGCATTATTAAGCCGAGATGCTTTCTATAGTGATAGCAATCTTCAATGTAAACATTTTTCATTTAAAAAAAAAAATTAACATTCATTTACTTGTCAAAAAATAATATAGAATCTTAATATTTACAAAGACTAAATATAATTAAAACCTTGAAAGTCACATGCAATGGATAGTTTAACTCAATGTGAACTAGTGGTTATTTTTATTTAGAACCAATTCTTCCTCAATGTAGGGCGGATTTGTTCCACTTTCCAAACTATGGTTTACAATCTTCTTATGATTATGCTACGGATTAGAGTATAAAATAAAAAATAAATTCAAAACATTTATTACCATTGTTTATTTTATTGCTATTGATTTTTTTTCAATACAGTATTGATTATTTTTATTGCTATGATTTTTATACAATATAAATTTTCTTTAATTTATATATTTCATGTTTGGATGTGATGAAGTAAATAATTATCTAAATTTGATTTGTTGGGATTTTCTAATATCATAAAACTAAGGAAGAAATTTAAGACTTCTATATAATTTTTTTTGGATAGATTTAAGATTTCTATGTATTAATATTAAGGGATAGTATATATAAAACAAATACAAAATTTTATTCATAGATTTTGTGTGTTCATTTGAATACATCATTTATTAAAATTATACTACTTTTGATTAAATTGGATACCTCTCAGCTTATTTTTCAAAAAAAAATGAATTAAGTTTTTTAGGTATGCTAATTAATTTTGTAAGGAGAAAGATTAATTATGCATTATATGGAATTGACTTTTAAATTTCGCAATCACATATTATAAGAAACATGAGAGGCTTGAAGTCATGCTCTCATCTTGCTATGGTATTACTGCACTTGCATTTGAAATCTATATATAATATCAATCATTATTTAGTCTTAAATGGCATATTCATTTTTATGTAATTGCTATCTGTGTGTGTGTGTGTGTGTGTGTGTGTGTGTGTGTGTACATATATGTATATATGTATGTATGTACATACAAACATAAATGTGTGTGTGTCTACATATCTACTCATACATATACACATAATGTATATACATATACCTATACATATACATAATTAATTTTCTTATTAATCAATTTTTTTAAACCTTATATCAATCTTGTGATTGGCTAAATGGACTAATTAGCTTTTAGTTCATGTAGAGGGGCATGGGGCCTTTGGGGGTTTAGCAATTTTGTGGAATGCTAAAAGTATTCATGGTATTCTTATTGGGCAAGATTCCAATTGGCAGTTGCTGAAAGTTGAACAATTTGATTTGAAATTCCTTATCTTCAACATATATGGTCCCACATCTACAAATGATAAGAGGAACCTTTGGGCTGTACTAAAAAATCTTATTCAACAAGAAAGAGAAATGAATTTTATATCGGGTGGGGATTTCAATGCATTACTATCAATGTCTAAAAAGAAAGGGGGAATTTGTCTACCCATTAGAACTATCCAAGATTTTTCTTCATTTATAGAAGATAATAACTTAAGTGACATTTTTCTTGACAATGGATTATACACATGGACTAATCGACACATTGGTTTTTTAGAAATTGTTAAGCGACTAGATAGGTTCTTTTTTTCACAATCATGGAAGCTATTGAGTTTTACTTTTAAATCTGAAATCTTACCTTTTGCTATATCAGATCATTTTCTAGTCCAATTATTGATATCAAAGAACAACATATTGCAATGTTTTATTTGGGCTAGTTCTTTTAAGTTTGAACACATGTGGTTCAGGCATCCTGATTTTATTATGCTTTTAAAACATTGGTGGATAAATGTTCCAACCTTTAGGGATCCTAAGATGCTTCAATTCTCTAAAAAGCTTTGTTACATGAAAGGGATGATCAAGGAGTGGAATGAAAAGGTTTTTAAAAATGTGTTCAAGCAAAAACAAAATGTCTTAGAAAAACTTGAGAAGGTAAATTTAGTCATCATTTAAAAAGGTCTTAGTCTGGATTTATATCATGAGCAAAATCCTTGAAAGGAGAATGGGAGGAGCTTTGCAATAGGGAGGAGATTTATTGGAGACAAAAGTCTCATGAAATATGGTTAAGAGATGGCGATAAGAACATAATTTTTTTCATGAGACTGCTAGAGGTAAAAGGTTAGTTAACACTATTTTTTCAATTAAGCACTCAGAATCTGGTCATCTTATAGAAGATGACAATGGTATTCAGGAGGAAGGTGTTCACTTTTTTTCGAATCTCTTGGCTCCCCCTCATTTGGATCCTATTGATGACAATTTGATTAATGATTTTATTAGTTTTATTTCACCTCTTATTACAAAAAATTATAATAGGATGTTGCTTGCCCCTTTTACGTTGGAAGAAATTAAAAAAGTGGTATCTTCATTCCCACCTGAAAAAGCCCTAGGCCCTGATAGATTTATAGCTCTCTTTTATCAAAAATGATAGGATTTTATTAGTAGTGGTTGAAGAGTCGAGAAGGAATGCCAAGATGATCAAGAGCTTCAATTCACCCAACATTGCTATTATTCCAAAAGTTAAGCAGCCGACTTCTTTTTCTGACTTTAGGCCTATCTCTTTATGCAACATGATTTATAAATTGATTACTAAAGCTATATACATGAGGTTGCAGCAATTTATTCCTCATATCAAGGTGGTTTTGTGCTATGTTGAGAAACATGGGAAGGTGTTGTTGTTGCACATGAGACTCTTCATTCTATCAATTCTCATCAGTTGTCTAGTTTTGTGATCAAGCTTGACATGATGAAGACTTATGATAGGGTAAGATGGTCATTCCTCTTTAAAGTTATTTCCAAATTTGGTTTTTTAGATAAGTGGTGCAGATGGATCAAAAATTGTATTTCTGGTGCTTGGTTTTTAGTCATTATTAATGGAGAGTTAATTGGTTTTTTCCCCTCTTCTCAAGAGATTCATCAGGGTGATCCACTATCTCCAGTTTTATTTATTCTTATGGCTGATGCTTTTAGTAGATTCATCAATAGATCTTCACAATTGGGCTTATCGCAAGGAATTTTGATTCCTCATACATCTATTATAGTTACCCATTCCCTATTTGTTGATGATACTCTTCTTTTTGGTACGTCAAATTTAAAGGAAGGTAACCATATTAAATATTCCTTGGACCTATATTCAAAATTTTTTGGTTAGAGAATCAATGCCAACAAATCCAAAATTTTCATTTTCAACACTAATGGTGTAGTAACTCAGAGGATTTCTTCAACTTTGGGTTTCTCGGTGGATCACCTCCCAACCATTTATCTTGGAATTCATTTTTTTATGGGAAAAAATAAGACAAATTTTTGGCCTCCTATCATTAAAATAATTAGGGCTAGGATCTTTACTTGGAAAGCTAGATGGTTATCTTTGTCAGGCTATATTTTGCTAGTTAAACTTGTCCTAACAGCTATCCTAAACTGTTACTTGCCAATTCTTAATGCTCCCTATTCTATAATCTTGCAAATTCAAAAGATTATTAGAGACTATATGGAAAGGAAATTTTCTAGATAAAAAGAAGCTTCCTCTTGTTTCTTTGCTTGAAATGTCTCATGATAAGGCATCTGGGGGTGTGGGGTTGCATGATATTGCTACTAGAAATAAGGCTTTTGGGGGCAAGCTTGTGTGGAAAATGTATACAAAATCTCATGCAAAATGGTGTTCAATCATGCAAGGGAGACCATTTTACATGAAATCAATTAGATTGATGATTGGAATTCTAGTTTGCAGAGAAAATTGGAGGTAACTTAATTTGTTTCTAGAGTTTTAGAAGAAGATAATCCCAAGTAGATATTGAAATATTATTCATACAATTGAATATATTTGCAATTACTCTTTCTAAAATTGCATTCTCAATCACATCTAGAACAGATTCTAGGTTTTTTTTCATTAAAAAAAATGATCTTTTTACATTCCCACCAAATGGCTCACACCACAATAGCTGGGATACACTTCCAAATACTAGCAAATTGAGATCTTGAGAATAGAACTGGCCAAGATTGAAATAGGTCCCCAAGACTATTTGGTAGAGGTAAAGATATTTGAAGCTTGTTCCACACAAAAACCCAACACTGATAAGCAAAGGGACATTGGAGAAGGAGGTGATCTATAGATTCTAGCTCCTTATTGCATAATTTGCAAATAAAAGATTCAACAATACCTAGCCTGGACAACCGTTCACTAGTGAGTATTAAATTTTGATGGTTTCTCTCGTGGGAACCCTAGTAAGTTGGGATTGGGTGCTTGTATTAGGAATTGGCAAGGTGAAGTAGTTGCAATCAAAGCAGATGTTTTACTAGTTGGTACTAGCAACTTTGTAGAAGCTCAAGCCCTATTGGCAGGTCTAATTTTGGCAAAGAGATGTAATGTTTCCACCATCCATATTGAAGTTGATTCTCAGGTAATTATAAACTCTTTTCTCTCATGATCTTCTCATACTTGGAAACTAACCTATATCCTTCAATAACAATGGGATTTAATTGATTCTATTCAAGCTACTTGTTTCTCTCATACTCTGAGGGAGGGCAATAAACTAGCTGATTGTCTAGCTAATCTTGGTTGTGAAGCCTCCATATTTGAATCTTGCCATTCAGAGGTTATGTTTTTGAAATACCCATGCTTAGCAGAGTGCCATATTTGTGACACAAAGAAGATGAATAAAGCTTAATAGAAACTAGTACTATAATTGATCGACACATGGCTATTAGTTTGCACATTCTTTGTGCATGTTCACAAATGCTCCAATTAGATAGGAGGTTCAAAGCTCTCTTGATTTTAGTTAAATATTTTAGAAGGAGAGGTTCATTGGCATAATTGGACCCTATTCATTGTTTAGTATTGATATATATAATCTTTTGGGTACTCTTTCTTAGTGCAGAGAAATTGTATTTTGTTGTAGGTATGCCTGGTATGACATATTAGCTTTTAACGCTTTTGTACTTCAGAAATGATTCAAGGTTTTCTTGCTAGTTCTTTCTCTAATGAGCCCTTGAACTAGTTTATTAATAATATATTATATAAGTGCTATGCCACTTTTTTATTTAAAATAATAATAATCTTATGATGTGAAAGATCAATTGCAACATGTGGAATTGACTCCTTATTTTTAAATTTGTTATTTTTACCCATTTTATTCATTCTCTAAGACCAACTTCATACATATTTTGTGTGAATTGAAATTTGACTATCCCATGAAATAGATTCACAATGATCAATTCTCACCTTTGACAAATAATGGTCGAAAAGGTAGTAGTAAATGATGCCAATTGTAACTATGACATACTTCCATGTGATCATTCTCCCTACAATTCTATAAGATTTCTAATGTGCATCTCTCCTAAGACCATGGGCCCAAACTTCCCCTATATAAAACATTGAAAAATATTTCAAGGTGGGTCTTAACTCAAGATGCATCTTTGCATGTGATAACAACCCTAGACGGGGACATTTGCATCAGAGGTTTTTACGTGTCTTCAAATTTTGTTCCCTACCACCTTTTGCAAAAGAATGGTGAAATACTCATGACCTATGTGATTCCTCTTTGTAAAACCTCAAGATTGTAATCAAACTTTGAGATTTTGAATATAATCAATCATTCATTAATTTCTTTGGTCATTTTTATAAATCACAACATGTATTTATGAATGTCTTATGTGCAAACTTTGACTTCAATGCACTCATAAGAATAGATATTGATGAGACTATACATTCTAGTTTTTTGTTTCTATTTATAATTGTATGTAATGTTCTATGTTTAAGGGTTTTTTTTTCCTTTAGAGATCAAAACTTATTTTCCTATTGGAGGGATCCATTTTTCTCCTTGATACCTCGTATTGAGGTAGCTTATGCACTCAGTCAGAAGTTTGAAACATTAGCTTGATTTTTATCAAAATATCATTGCACCTTTTCCCCTTCCACTCAATGAAGAGCCAACTTATCAAACCCTAAAGGTCATCTACTAAAGTACAATAAGTCTCCACTACTCATTGGACTTCTCATAATGGTCACTACCTGCCAAGGGAAACTTTAGGGCCTGGCAAGACACTAATCTTAATAGTGTTAGAATTATTTAGAATAAATAAGAGGGGGGGTGAATCAGTTATCCAAGGTCCAATGATGTCCAATACAACTTTTTCTATAAATCCTTAATGGCACATGACCAAAATTATCATGAAAAGTAAACATGCATCACATCATAACTCAAATGATTTTGATGACCCAAAAACCCTCTAAGAATAAGAAGGTAAAATGGAGTGGGGATGATACCCACAAAATAACTACGCAATTGATTTCAACCACTTCTAATGGTCTGCCCTGTTAAAGGCCTACCTTATTAAAGGCTACAAAACATTGTTAAATGTGACCCTATTAAAGGATTTAAGAACATTCAACTTAGAATGTCACCCCGTTAAAGGATTTACATAGAGCTGTTAGGCTCACCCAAGTCCATGGGATTTACAGTCACCTTCTCAAAAGAATCTTCCATCCCTCTCTAAGGATCTCCTATCTTCCTCCTAAGGATCTCTTTATCCTTCTCCTAAGGATCTCTTTATCCTTCTCCTGAGGATCTTCTATCCTTCTCCTGGGGATCTTCTATCATTTTCATGAGGCTTATCCACTTAGCTGTTAACCTAACCTAGAAATGTAGGGTTTCAATGTCTAATATAATGGTAAGAAAGTATTAGAGGGGTTTTGACCTAATACAGATTGCAACCCTAACTGTGCAGATTTCATATCACTCTTCAGTCCCTTTCTTTGCTTGGCTTCTCTCCCTTGCAGTGCTGACAGCTTGTTTACCCTTCAAGATCTATCTCCTTGAGTTCTTCCACTCATTAGGCCAATGCACTCTATGGTCACTTGATCAATCTTAAAGTCTTGATGCTTTGTTCTTACTCCTCTTGGCTTCTTTGCATGACCACACTTATGGTCAATTCCTTCTCATACATGCGCACTTGATCTTTGACTTGTAGCTCCTTATAAAGAAGTTATGTTCTTCATTTCCTACTCAAATCTTTGAGAAAATGGTATTATTTTCCCTCCAAATTATTTCTTCTAGAAAATTCATGATAAATCTATTAGCATTCACCTTGAATTGGTTTGCATGGATTACATAGAATTCTGTGACATCTACTCATCATCCTTATCATCGAACTAGTTCACAAAATTTGATGTAACAACCTTATCATTGCTGATCTAGAAAATCTTTGAGTTAAAAAATAATGTAGCAACTCGGCATCATTGGTTTACTAATGCTCAGCTCCTTCTGTGTTACTCAACTTCTATTGCTATTTTACTGGCGCTCAGCACCTATGGAATTTTTTATTTGCTTGGCACTTGAAGACTTACTCGGCATCCATTATCTTTTTCTGCTACTTGGCACTTGAAATATTATGTGTTACTTGGCATGTGAATAATCACTTGTCTTACACTGAAGTTGAACTTGCTCGACTTCAACTAGGAATCTGCTCAGCTATAACTAGCTTGCTCGGCTCTCTCCAATGAACTTGGTTAGTCTTTACAAATGAATTAGTTAAACCTTACATATTTGTTATATCTTAGTCTATCCATCCTCTTAGAGTATGTCATCAATACACTATTTCATCAATGGCTTAGTTGATCCTTATACTTCATTACAACATCATAACTTCAACCTTTCTCTAGGTACTCTAGTTACATCTTATTGATTGCCACATCCTTGTCAATCAACCAATTAATAGTATTTGGATCACTTAAGCAATTATCATTCTTGAAAGTAGCAAGTTTGACATTAATGACAAAATAATGATTGAAAACATTCTTTACCAATTCCATTATTCTTCATTCATGATATTTTCAATCATTTCCAACAAATAGTTAAAGAACTAGTACAATCATTATCCTTCACCTAATTTGAAGCATTTTTCTCAAATTACAAGGTGATTTGATTAGTATTTTTGATGCAAAATAACTTTCAATTCCAAAGGGCATTTGGATGAATGCACCAAGTTGTCATGCCAAAACTATGACACTCAACTTAGATTTTTATAATTCTAAAAGTGCGCATGCACTATAGTGTACACACACTTTAAAAACTTAGAAGTTTTTATATATGGGCCACAAACCTACCACCCATTTCATTCCATGTTTTTTTGTTTGTTGCTTCCTTATTTCCCCTAAAAAATGAGCACGAGGTTTGTAAAAGTTGAAGAATTTTCTCAATATCCTCCTCAAAATTCCTCCTCATTGTTGGAGATCAAGATCAAGATCATGTAGAATGTTTTCTACTCTTGTGTTTTCTTTGTTTTGTATATTTGTTTATTGTTTTGTATGTTTTTTTTTTCAAAAAATTTCTTCAAATTTGTTTATTTATTTAAATGCAATTGATTTCTTATTAAGAAATGTGAATAATCAACCACCAAATCCCCATCCTGATCAACAAAATCAAAATGAAAACCCTTTAGAAGATCAAAATGAACTTCCACAACCTCCACCAATTCAAAGACCTCCTCCTAGCACTCAAGAAAATATAATGAATGAAATAGAAAGAGGAAAAATGAATTAGAAGTAATCATTGGTAGGTTGAAAGCTTGCAAGGATACTAATCCTATGAGAGCATAATTGGCATCCTCTCTTGAGTCCATTATGAGCCATGTAGCATCTATTAGTGGTTAGTTTGATATTTGGCATGTTAAGAGAGAAGAACAAAGAATATATTGTGTGAAAAAACTATCCTATAAAGATGTAAGGAAAAAGGAAATAGAAAAAGGTAGCATATGTGCATTGTTTAAAAAATCTGGAGAATAAGACACTATTAAACATACAACTAAAAGGTTCCCCATCCATTGGTGCATACATGATGATATTAAAAATAAATTTTGGGATAGATGGTGGATGGTCTTTGATGTCCCTCTGTGTAATAATCATGATACTCTAATGTATTTTTAAAAAAATTATATTGTAAATTTTTCCTTGGGGAGATTCCCAATTATTTTGATATATTATATTCTTATGGTAAAAGTGGGGAGTCATCATTTGAGAGGTCGAGGGCACATCATGGCCCTAATGTAAATAGGGCACATGTTGTCAAGCCCCAGGGTGAGCGCGTGATTATTCCTCTAGTAGTGATGGAACACGTAGAGACTAGTACTCTAGGTACTATCAATTATTTGACATAGACTTTCATTCGTTGTGCCAGTGCATTAGTTGAGGAGGAGCCTTTTTTGCATCGTGGTCACATGTGGACATCATGTGGATCCTTATGCACATTTGATGGTCATGTTTGTGACACTATGGATAATGAGCTAGTTGGTGAGGAGTTCTTAAGTGACACATTTGGCATTGACACATGTGTAAATTACAATTATAATAAACTAATTTGATCACATTTCATATGTATAGTGAATGACTAATTAATTAGCATGTCTTAACATTGTTCAAAATTTAGGGTAAGAGTATTGGTGGCCCTAACACAGATTCCCCAACCCCATTTTATGTCTCATCAAAAAGTTGAGAGGTATGTATTGATTTTGACAAAAAAAATTTATCCATGTGCATTATTTCTCTAATGGACAATCAACATTCACAAGGGACTCTGAGCCTAGGCATGATACGAGCTTCATAGAGGTACATTTGTTTCATGTTAATTTAATTCATTTGATTATGTTTGTTTCATGTTTCATGTTACATGTAAATTATATTATATGATTTGCACGAGACTCCTCCTCATCTTTGTCAGTCCATTTATCATTGAGTTGTTGCCACGATGGCTAGTTCAAAGCCATTGACTAAGGTATGAAAGATTTTCCATAGTTTTAGTTTTTATTTATAATAGGTAGTATTGAAATTTCAAATAATATTTATAAGTATGATCAAGTGATTATATTGATTGAATTGTTGTAGGTCCTTATTACTCCTGATCATCCGTGAGCCTTTGAGGTTTTTTGGCCTAGTTTTTTACTATGTATTTTTGTCACACTTTGTAATGAAAGAACCATTAGTTCCATGTGTTTAAAAATCATGAAATGTGTCAAAACCTTAGGTGAAATTATTAAAATTATGGCAAACCCTTTTCATGTTCCCTAGCTTTTCAAAATTTCATAAAGTGGGTTTTTATAAAAACTTATGTAGGAAGATTGTTACCCTAAGGTTTTATTATTACCCTTTTCCCATATTTATTCTAAGTTATCTTTTCAGAATTTAGAAACCCTTCATTGTAAACCTTTCCCTAAATGTGGTTTTACCTTTTTTATTTCCTTAATACTCTATAAAATATTTTAACCACTATGGTTTACTGTTGTCAACCATTGATATTCAGAAGATGAACAATAGGTGAATGCCCACATTGAGAATTTGCTTGACTTTTAGCAAATGTGGGAATACACCTATCTGCAATGTCGCATTTGGTGACATTAACCTTTAAATGCTCTGCAAAATTTTAAGATGTCAACATGTCCTCAAAAATGTCAAAAAATTGTCAGAGCACATTAGAATTTTGAGCAATTTCATTGGTTGAGCTAAGTAGTGGGGTCATCTTTTGGTATCATAACACTTCACCATTGATCACGGAAAGATCTATGGTAGGCATATTACCACTTCATGGAAATGTGAAAGCTTTAACTAATGTGGCAAAGTGTCTACTTGCAATGTGTACTCAGTGATACCATGTCTCTCAATTTAAAAGGGTGTTAAACTAGTTGGTGACTGTCAGAACACGTTGGATAAAGTACATCATTCTATTGGTTGACTTTGCTGATTTGGTTGTAAAAAAGGTAAAGTATATAATACCATCAATCTTTGAAAGATCAATGGAAGGTGCTTTAGTGTAATATGAAAATGACTAAACTTTAACTAATGTGGTAAAGCACTTGCTTGCCATGTGGAAAAGTTGGGTTGGTTACTCAAAAAGTTGCCTAGTCATGCCAGGGTGGAAAAGTATGGTGATATTGAACATGATGATTGGTGGGACAGTCCATGTGTCTATTGATCTAGAAATTGATTATACTAGTGGGCCCATAATTATGAAGCTAGAATTATAAACTTAGAAAGATTTTTCATGATCTTCAATCTTTGGAAGATCAATGACTAGTGCTTCACTACTTTGTGAAAGTCCTCAAACTTTATGAAATGCAAGAATGCACCTTGTTGATGCATGGAAATTTTGAAAAAACATTAATGCTGCCATTTTGAATTCAAATCAATTCACCCAATTCTTCATGATTAACAGTGGGAATTCAAAATTCATGTCACAACATAAAATTTGGCTATCAAAGCATTAAATCTTGTCAATGTTGTCTCATATGAAGTTTAATGTTGTAATAAAATTCCCAATTCTCAATTGTTGAGTAAACAAACTATATAATTCCCATAGCATGAAGGTCTCCAAAGCTAAGGGAAAGATTTTTCAAGGGTTTTAACACATTGCAGAGTGATTTATAGATAGAAAAGGAAAGAAATAGTGAGTAAGTCATCTAAATTCCTAAAAATTGAGAAATTGTAATTGCACTAGGGTAAATTAAAAGAATGCATCCATGCAATGATTTTTCTGGAAAAGTAAAATACCTAAAAAGGGAAATTCATGATGATTTTCTCAAACAAATGTCACTATCAATGAATGAATTAGCTTGGGGTAGAGAGATGATTCTGAAAAGCTCTAGGTTATAGGTTGGTGAGGGTTTTTATGACAAAGCTAATCAGTTAAGGGATGCAAAAGTATCTATGGGAGGATTAGAGCTTTTCAGGAAATGGTTTGCAGAAAGGAAATTAGATAATCTAGTAAGCAATGTCTAGGAATTCCTCATAGGTAAATTGATTGTCCTTGAAGTCTTTTTCAATGATGATCTACTAGCTGACATGACAAAAAAGTATGATCTAATTACTAGAGTGGTAAAGAACCATGTGGATGATAACCTCTTTAGGGTTTCACCTAAATTTATTTGATAAATTTTTAAACTAAACCCTAATCATGATGTTCAAGAAAAATTTGACATAGAAGACCTCCAAGCCAGATATGATGCACAAAGGATGTATCTAAGGGGAGGGTAATTACAATTTTTTTTTGTTAAAATTAGATCATTTGTTTTGGTCACACAAAATACCCTTGAGGCCTTATTGAAAAAACATTTTAACCCTAGGATATAGGCCTTATACTTTTCTGTTTGCAATATTTTTGGTATGGATGTACAAGATCACCTTCCAGGTTCTATTGTTCTTATTATTGCTCAAACTCTTCAATATGGAATGAGTTCAATCCTTCATTTTGCTACTTTCTTGGCCAAAAATTTCATAATGGCTCGATTGGAATAGTAAAGGCTAAAGTTGACAAGCTCTTCTACTGGTATTCTATGTTGATGTATATTTGTTTATACAAAGGAGTTTCATTTTTCTCCAAGGAGATGAAACGAGAAATAGAAAGAGATGGATAGAGGCTCCCTATTCAATTATGGAGTGCAGCCATTATGTGGGGATTAATTGATGCTAGCTTTGTTAGATTTGATGATACTTTGCCTCTAGGCTTAGAATGTTGTTAGTAGGGGATAGCCCTAGAATACCACAGTCTCTATTAGAATTGATAAGACCCAAGGACCATGCTAAAGTACTATTGGTAAGCCATAATTGGGGGGAAAACCACATGTGTTACCATACCAAGTACCTTTGAAAGTGGGGATTGCTGAATTGTTATGGTAAATCAGATTAGTTGAGGATAGGGATTTGCTAGGAAAATCTAAAGGTACTTTCTTTCCAATGATTACTATTGTTCATAATTTTGTTTTTGTTGAAAAGGGATGGAGAAACCTAGGGAATTTTTTGATAAATATCAAATGGCCCAATCTCATGGCCACTTTGTCTATTTAGAAGGATTTTATGACCTCCTTAGAGAAAGGAGTAAACCCAAAGCTTTGAAAAAAAAATATTGTATACTTTCTTGAGGATATAATTAGAAATAGGTTTTCATTGCAAGAATAAGAGCTTAGGAAAGAAAAATGGATAGTATACAATAAAGTCCTATATTTTATAAATGCTTTTAAGCTAGATTATGATCCTCTATAAAATAGAAAGCATTGGACAATGAAAATAAATATGCTAATGGAAAATTCTATTGGGATTATGAAAACACTGTATGAGAAGAAAGAGATCATAACAAAAGCATACCCATGCAAGGCTATTGAGGTGGAAAGAAGGCTTTCCCACCAAATGATAATGATCTTGGGGTAGTATACATTGTAGAAACAAGCCAGGTATGTGGTGGCCAAGAATATATAGTATGTTCCTCGATACAAGAGGCCAAGGTTTGAAAGCCCACCTGACACACATGCTCTCAAGAAGAAGAGATTAGAACAAGGATCATATTCTCATATGGAAGAATATTCACCTACCTAAACTCCACTCTAAATAGATGATGAAGCATCTTTGAGAGAATAGCTAAGAAAAATTAGAGGGGAAAGGGACATTGTGGTCACAACTATTGACATTGAAGGAGGAGCACTTGAAAAGGCTCCTATGTGATCTTTTGATCTTACTATTGTAGATTATAAAGGTAAGAAAATAGAACCTATAATAGCAGAGGCTATAAAAAAAATCATTGATGATGAATTTTTTTGTAAAGACTAGAGCTTTTGCCTAACTTTTGTGGAGAAGAAATATTGGTAATTTTGAAAAATATGTGTAAATTAATAAAAGTAGAGAAACCTAACAAGTTGGACTTTAAAATTGAAGAGGAAGTCAAAGATAAATTTATGGAGGAATTTGCACAATTAACCCCTAAAGGGGGAACACAACTATTGAAAGACTCAAGAGTTTTAATCTTTCTTGAATGGGACATAGCCAATGCTATGATTTTTTATTCTATTAGGAAGGGAAAATATACTTAGTTTAAAACTAAAGAAGAGATCCTATAGGCATATAGAGGATTAAAATAGGGCAATAATCACTAGGCATTGGTGATATGGTCTATTGAAAAGAGAGATAAAACTAGGCTACAAGATATTTCAAGTGATGAGCATACATGTAGCCTCATGGTGTATAGAGCAGATGAGGTAGATAGTGAAAAATTGTCTAAAATGACTAGGGAGATGATGGACTTTGGGGTGGTGGTTGCTAAAAAGGATAAAAATAAATTCCTAGAGCTCAATGCCAAGTTTCAAGAAAGATTGAAAGCATATGAGGAAACAGGGAATAATATACACCAGTTGGAGACTTGGGTAACCTAGATGGGCAAGCAATTAGGAAAGAGAAAAGTAGGAGCATCAAGCCAGCCTCAAATTACTTATCCTTGCCCCCAAGTTGAACCATTCAAGTCAACTCCCTTGGTAGAATTACCTGATACCCAACAAAGGCTAGAATTCTATACTGCTGAGGAATTTGAGGAAGAAAAGAATAAACTCTAGGCCTTACATGTTGAGTTGAATGATTTGTATAAAGATAAAATTAGGAAAAAAATCTTATGTCTAGTAGATAAGATTGATTGGCCAAAATTTCATAAACAATTGGTGAAAATAATGAACATGTGGGTAGAAATAAAAGGTGGTGAAAATGCTCTAAAACCTAGCATGAGTAAATGGGGTAGGAGGGATAAAGATGTTACCCTTTTGATGATTTCATTTATTAGTTCATCTTGTTCATATGCAAAAAAAAATTGATGTGGCAAATGATTTCTCTAATTTTGATGAAAAAAGAGTTACAGTACATAAGAAGATAAAAATATGTTTTTCAAAATATCTTGTTGAGAATTTTTAGCTATTTCCTCATGCACTTAAAAAGATAGATAAACTAAAAGGAAAGGAGGAATGGGGAAAATAATTAAATATGATTTATTATGCCATAGAATAAATGGAGTCATAAGTGAAAAAGGGCATTTGCTATGGGAAATGACAACTGAAGAGGTTGTTAAAGTGAAATTGTTTTATAATTCCATTAGAGAAGATTTAGTTAAAATTAATAAGCTAGGAGATTTTGTGATTAAGAAGCAGCAAGAGGTTTTGAGTTTTGATTGGCCAAATGATACAGTTTTTAATAAATCGATGGAAAATTTTATGCATTCAAATCATTTAGTAATTAAAGAAACTGATGATGAGGAAATGGGTTGAGATGAGATTCAAACAATCAATACATTAGCTCATGTAGAAGAAGACAAAGAAGAGAAACTAACTACAGTAACAAGCACAATGGTCGAAACTAATGGCATGGCCATAGAAAAATAGATGTAAGTGTTTTTTTAACTCTGCACGATGACATGGATGGAGACTCTCAAGTTGAAGTAACTCTGTAGACATCTGAATCAAGTTCACCACATGCAACTTCATTGATTACACCATCCAAGGAATACCAACAACTTTGAAACCAATCATGGACCTCTTAGCACAAAAAGTGGCCCCCACAAGAGAATATTTTGTAAACGTTTTTTGTTGCACTATTTTTTATCTTTTATGGCAATAAGATTATATATCTTTTATGTCTTAAGGATAGTTATCTATTTCTCTATGCCTAAAGCTTGTTGCATCTCACATTATATAAGTGAGATCCCAAGGCTATAGCAAGGGGTCTAATTTATTGTATAAATTTTAGTTCTATTAGTCTATTTTGGTCCAGTTTTTCTTGATATCAACTCTTTGATGTACTTTCTCTACAGATTATGAGAATAAATTAATTACCCATGATCATGATGTCTCATTTTGAGTTGTTTTGAGTATTACCCAATGTTATATAATTTTCAAAGAAGGCCAATGCAAAGACATGAATTGTCCCCATTATCTTTTCTCTCTAAATCTTATCTCCATTTTTAATGGTTGATTATATTGAGATTGTATGAGTAAAGCTTGTTTAGTTTAATGCAACTAGGATAAGTTGTATGTAAATTCATTATTGCTTTTGATTCGATGAATTGAGTAAATGCTTCAATGAATGTGATAGGATCTCTGGGCATTAGGAAAGATTTACATAAGAAAGAGTTTTAGGGAGAATTGTGTTTGAAATATAAATGGCAAATGTATACTTCTAAGGGGGGGTGAATCAAAAGTACTAATCTCTAACCAATAAAAAATTTAACTTTAAAACAATGTGTGCATTAACATATTGAAATAAAATGTAAATTAAATGCATCCACATAAACACTTGACACCAGATATGATTACCTAGAAACCCTCCAATGAGAAGGTAAAACTAGGGTGGAGATGACACCCACAATTCTTCACTACTACAGCAATAAAGTTCACCTATTAAGGTTACATAGTTTGACCGTTCTCATGATATGTCCTTTGAAAGGCCTACCATATTAAAGGCTTACAAAGGATTGTTAGATCCTAGCATACTAAAGGATTTTAACACCTTGTTAAAAGTGTGCCTAGCTAAAGGACTTTAGAACTCTCACTTGGAATGTCACCCTATTAAAGGATCTCACTATGACTTGTTAAGTCAACCATAGTACAAAGGATTTCATCTTGTTGATACAATTGTTAGAAAGTATAGTAGAATGTTTGATCTAACTACTTACAATTTGATATTGCTGATTTTAGATCTCAATTTAGTCCATTTTGATCCTTTCTGATCTGATATGAAATTCATGTATTTTTGATTCTCTATTCTACTAACTAATTTTGCAATTCTATCCTTCTTCTAGGTCACCTTGAAACTAATCAATTCGACCCTTTCATTTCTTTCAAATCTTTGCTAGCATCACCTCCTCACATACACTCATTCATATTCTTCTCTCTTTCTAAATTGTGGGGCTTTCTCTCCATTTAAAAAGAGTTTGGTGGCTTAAGGTTAGGTATGAGTCTACGATTGAGATTCATTCATTTTTCCCTCTCAATTCCTTCCATTTTTCTGATTGGTTTCATGTTGATCGCATAGGGAATCCAAAAATATTTGATCTTATCTTCAAAGCTTCAAGATCTATCCACAAGTTAGCTCAAAAATGGTTTACATAGTTGTTCATCACAAACAACTCGGTCCATTTTGTGTTACTTGACACTTGTTAATATTGAAGCTCGGCACATACTCTAATTATCTTTGGATCAACACTAAACTTTCTTGGCATGTACTATTCACTTGGCACTTGAAATTTCTTAGCTCATGAGTGACTCGACACTTATTGCAACTCAACATCTATACATATTATACTCGGCATATGTTACTAGCTCAGCATGAACTTAGTAAAATTCTTAAGTGTGTTGACACTCAATTGTCAAAAACAAATCTAAGATCAACAATCTCCCCCTTTGACATGAGTGGAAAAAATACTTAACTACACATGATGAATCTATTCTCCCTCAAGTATAATATACATCTAGTTCAACTTATAGACAAAACTTCAAAATTATTCAAAATTTTGTAATGGACTATGTCCCTCAAAATGTTGTAACTCTGCTTCAGTTAATATGTCTTTTCTATATCCAAAATCTCTTAGAGTAGATTTGCTTCTTGCTATTACTCTTTTTCTTCAATCATTCTAATACTCTATATCTGATATGCCCTATTTCTTCTTTTCTTCTATTTACTTCCCCTTTTTTGTTGTTCTTCTCTTTTATCTCCCCTTTTACTTGTCTCCCCCTTTGCATATTTGTCTCCCCCTATCTCCTTCTTAGGTTTATCTTCCCCTTTTTGACACTTATGTCAAAGGGTCTATACACTGAGTGTGTATTTATCCAAGTAGTTCTTATTAACTTCCAGTACAATCTTGAGAGTGGCATCCTAGTTGTCTATTGCAACATCTAAGGATTTGATTTGGATGGTTGTCTCTACTACAAGGTGAACTAAGCCATCCAATGTTGAAAGATTGGGGTCTTTCTTTAACACTACTTCTACATAGCCTATTTGTTTTTGTAGTATTTCCATGTGGGGGGTAAGGGAGGCTTGAATGTGGACTGGCTTGGCTCTTGTGTTAGCCTCTTCTATTGTTATTATAGCTATTTCCTTTTGTGTGTGAAGCATTGAATGAAAGTGATTCTCACTCTGAGCTACATTTTGTGGCAATTGCATGCCATTTATTTTCAAGTTTCTTTCCATATTCAAAATTATTTGGCTCATTTCTTGTGTAAAGAGTGTGAGGTAACACAATTTTGTGCATAGTGAGAATATATTCTCAAGTACCTTTTTCACTTTTTCAATCTTTCTAGCCAGTTCCACTTGTGATAGTGCTATTCCACTTGATATCTTCTCATTAACTTTACCTTGGAATTTCTTTTTAGACCATTCCATGAGTTTTACATTGGTTTCCTAGTCTTCATTTGTCACCTATTCAATAATTTCTAGCAATTGTTCCAATATAGGTTTGGTTTTATTAGGTGTTTGCAAGTTGAAGGCATATAAATAGATGTCTTTGATCTCATGAAGTGCTTGCCTTTTCTTATACTCCTTTCTCAGTATCACTTGATTTTTCTTCCTTTTCAATGCCTCTTGCATGATATTTATCTATTATAAGTTCATGGTTGCATAGTCATATTTTGGTATAACTATTTCTTCATCTAGTGTTGGGTCTCCATAGTGAAGTACCCTTGCAAACTTTTTTGAGATTGATCTTGGTACAAAAATTAGAAGTGGAATTGCATCAATGCTTGGCTCTTGAAGGATTTTGGTAAGAGTGCCAGTTGTTGGTAAATTAACCAATGTCTGAATGGCTTCCTACTCTTTTTCCATTGGAATGTACTTGTCTTCTTTTAATCTCGCTTGATCAATTATGATCAATTGGTGGTTCACCTTGTGTTTGTGTAGTAGGTATAGAAGCATCTATATGTCCTACTTGTTCCTTTGTGGGCTCCTCTATAGTCTAAGTCTATTGTTCAATCATAACAATTTTGACTATGTTGTCAGCCTTTGCTAATGTACCCTCTAATGTTTACATTGGAGGTTGACCACTAGTAGTTGTAGGGATGAAAAAAGGTGGTTCTTGTATATACACCTTATCCCTACTTATGTCAGCTACTACTTTTTGTAGCTCATCCACACTAACCAACACTAGATTATCACAAAATTTAGCCTATAGTGTGGATTGGTTAAGGATCTTCTTTAGATCCTCTACAATTAGTGGATTGATGTTCTAAGATGAGTTGTTAGGAACATCTTTCATTTTTATTGTCTCTGTAGGCATGTTTGTGTCATGTGGAGGGCTTAATGTTGGCAATTTTGTGTCTTGCACACTTTTTTCTGTTTGCTACTCCCTAGTTGTTACTATTTCATCTTTTTTCATGTTGTGCCTCCTCCACTATGTTATCTCCCTTTTGCTTTCTCAGTTTCTCCTTCCCTATCATTATCCTCATCTTCTCCATTATTCCTCTTCTCCTTCCTTGATAGTAGTCAATCTATATATCAACTTCCATATTTGAGTGGATTTCTTTACAACATCTTCAATCTTATTTTGAAGAATGCTAAATGCCCTATACTTGGGTGCAAATTTCCTACCATGTTTCTTGTTTGCCTTTGTGATTTTTCCTTTTGACAATTTTGGCATCACTTGTGCCAATGTAGATTCTCTTATATCCTTCTCCATATTTAGGCAATAGTGCCATTTATTCTCAACAATTGAATATAAATATTTGGGCATTGTATTATCAAATTCAAGAGATGTGTTCTTGAATCTTTCCATCATGGCATACACTAATTCTTCTAACTTATTCTGGTTTTCTCTACTCAATTTACCAAAATCAATATTTTTCAAACCAATTAAGTCTGCATTATCCCTAACATTATCAAAAAAAAATTCATTATTAGACTTGGGAGCATGACTTGCCACTCTAAACTGGCTTGTGTCTTCTAACTTGGTCCTTTCATCATTATATTTAGGTTGTGCCACATATTTTCTTCTAGGTTCCTTCTACATAGGACCTTGTTGTTCAGTAGCCTTCTTCTTTTCTTTTACTTGCTTCTTGGCCTTTTGAGTGGTGGCCCTCGTGCTAACTCTTGTAGCTATTAGAAATGCTTTAGAATAACTAAGAGGGGGGTGAATCAGTTATTAAAGGTCCAAATGTCCTAATAAAACTTTTTCACCAAGTATAGTGAGCCCATTTTAACCAACCATGCATCCAAGCTAAATATATCTCTTAGCAAAATACTGATAAATCAACATGTAGGAATAAGACATGAAAAATCAACACATAACATAGTGATTTACATGGAAACCCAATTTTGGAAAAACCACCAGTAACATGTTACTTCTTTCTCACTCTTCTGAAGTGATACCCTATGAAAGGCTTACCCTATCAAAGGCTAAAAAACACACTGTTAAATGTGACCTGGTTAAAGGATTTCAACCAACCTATTAGAAGTGAGCCTAGTTAAAGGACTTTAGAACATCCACTTGAAATGTCACCCTATTAAAGGATTCACAAAATGGTTGTTAAACCAACCCAAGTCCATAGGATTTTACCCTAACTGATACAATTGTTAGAAAGTAGCAATAAGGGCTTTTGATCTGATATAAGATTTGAGTTTTTCTGCAAGTTGGGACCTTGCTATTATAAGATTCCCTTTAGTTGTTATGTTTGTAATTCTAAAGTACTTGGTTATATTACTGTCTTTGAATTATGAGATTGATGTTGAACATATTTTCTATTTAGACCTATGTTATTAGCATTGAATGTGATTTAGAATTTTGTGAGATATATATATTTAGAATTTGTCTTTGTATTTACGTACATGTGACTGAGAAGGGATTGAATTATTTCTTTGGATTTTTTTTCAGTTTAGCATATAGGAATATGCTATAAAGGGAGTTCAATACCTTATATTTCATATAACCTTGAGATGGTTTTCATTACGTAACTTGTATTCATTTTGTTTTAAAAGGGTTAGAGAAATCACAGTTTGCATTGCAAATATATATACTTGTTTAAACGGGTCTAATTAGTCTAAGTTGTGATTGGCATAAACATTTCTATTTGTTTTAAAAAGGGTTTAATTACCCCTTAAGCATTAAGAAACACTAAATGGGTATTGATTGCAATGAATGAGGAAAAAAAATGGCGGTGGCTTTGTAACTATCTTGTGCACAACCCTATGAAGTGTTGCAGTTGACTTGAATGCTTGTTAATGAGGATTGATTGCACTAAGATTTTGGTTAGCCATTTCTTGTTGTGTGTCAATTTTTTTTGCAGATATGGGCCGGAGACTGGGCCGCATTTCATTGCTTGGCTTAACATATGTAATCATGTTGCTGAGGTATCGGCTTAGTGTTGGTTATTGTTGGGATTCTTCTACTACATCCCATTGTGAACTCATTTGTGAATTATTATTGTGTCAGCTATTTGGAGATTGTTATCATTTGGGGCTTTGGCATCGAGTTGGATTGTAGAGCATTTTCCATCTTTAGTTTTCATGTAGGGGCAATTTCTTACCCTACTCTCTCTCTCTCTCTCTCTCTATTTGCAATTGCAATGTTATTTCAATTGGCATGTTGTAAATGGTTATGAGTTTTACATATTGTGTATCAACACTCAAGGATGGATATGTGTAGAGCATGGAACTGTGTGCAATTCTTAGCCCTGCATATACCCATCTTTGAATGTGGATTTATGGCAAAATTAAGTCAGGTGTTGCTTTATGTATATATTTGATTGGGCTTTTCCCTAACCATACATTCTTTCCCCAAGTTGAACCCGACTGGGTTTCATATTTGCAGCTATATGTATGCAAAGTGTTTAAGATTTTCTTATGGGTAGTTGGCTTTGACAAGGCCAAGCTCTATGGAACCCATATCTTAAAATATTTAGATATGAGAGGTTCGGCCACGGTCACAAGATTAAATTTGGTTGAAAAATCGTGACTGATTAGGGAACAGTTACTTTGTTTTATGATATAAATGATTAAAATGAGGGTTATGTCATTGTTTTAAAAGAAAACAATATGTTGAATCCTGTAGCTTGGTTAATTTATATATTAAAAACAGTAACTTAGCAAACAGTATGTGACAGTTTTTGAAATGACATTTTGTCAAATAGTTAAAAAGAAAGCTCAATTCAAACAAGAAACTCCTTGTGACAGCATAAATTAACCCATCATATATGATGGAATTGAGTCATAAGTCATTGTAGTTTGTTTGTAAAACTATTCGTAACTGAATAAGACATTATTTTTATAAACAAAGTCAAGGATAGATCCTATTTTTGTAATATCGATAGTATCATTATGTGAATAGTTTGTGTGCTTCTTATAGCTTAGGGATTTGCATCCTAATTACTTTTGGTTATTGGAAAGATGTAAGTTACTTTGAATTCCTGTGAAGTGCATGTTGAATGGATCTCAGATATTATATTTTTATATGCTATTATGGTTATAGCTGGGTGGTGGCTTATTATCAAACAGTTGTAAAACTTTTATAGACATTTGAATATATTCAATGACATTGCAAAGGATCTTTTGTTAAAACTTTGGCTGCATTTGGATTCAATTATGTTTAGTTTAGGCTATGAAGTATCTTAATAGCATTTAGGGATTGTTTTGAGATAATTCGTTTGAAATAGAATCCCTTTTATACAGATATATTTTGGTTTATGATTGAAATGGAAGTTGTTTCATTTGTGAAGTAGATTTATATTATATGTTTGATGATTTGTCAATTAAAGTAAGAATATCATATGTGTATTGTTTAATTATCTTGGCCAATTCGAAGGATAAGCTTAGTTTTTTATAACAGTAGAGATAAGTAGTATAGTACTATGACTGGTAAATATCATTAAACTGATGTAACAGTTTAATTATATTTACGAGATCGTAATATTATAGTATTTATTTTTGTTGTTATAATAACCTGAGTTTACTTTCAAAGTTTGGTAGTAGAAGATGAGATTTAAAAAGATGAAGAATGTAATGTCATGTGAAATTCGACTGTTATTCATTGCATGTGCATTCTTAGAATATTTGATTGATGTGAATGTTAAGGATAGCTGTAGTGAACATATATCGAGGTGGCTGAATATCAATTTATCCTATTTAGTTAATTAATTTAGTGATAATTTTAAATTTTAATTGGGTGGGTTAATTACATACAAAAGATAATTGCCCTTACCTATGACTTAAACCAGTAAGGTTAAGTATAGAGAACAAGGCAAGTCTCTATTGCATCATTTCACAAGTACTATAGAGAATCCCACTATGTGTTGTCTATGAGCTTACCATATACGGATGTAGTATCTTAGCACCATAGTGATGAAACCTCAGTATATATATGGTTCATTAACTGGTTATTCTTAGTGCGAGTTTAATTTTGCATTGTTAAGAAGATGTTACTTCTTGCATAGTAATTTTAGAATTGCACTATGTTATGTTGTTCAGATATCTTCATTATGGTTTTATATATGTTTATTCTTACATGTATGCAAGTGGTCAACACTTTTCAACTTAGTGTGTACTGAGCCCTCTTTGTGTTGTGTTGCATTTTGTGTATGTTCAGGTGTTCAAGTTGAATAACTAGTGCTAAGGAAGACTGTTGAAGTTACTTCTTAAATTTGAATTTGATATTTGTAAAGTCCATATGTTGGACTTAGGCATCTTTGAATGATACTGTTCTTCATTATTGTACTAAACTCATTATGTATTAACTTCATTATGGAAATTTATTTAGATGATATATTCTTATATTTTGAGGTCTACGAATTGAGAATGATTCAATCAATGTACTTGTTCTTGTAATATGACGATTAAATAAAAATAAAATTATTCATTGATTCTTTAAGTTTGTTCATAGTATTTATCTTTATTTTGTGTAGCATTACATTTGGTATCAGAGCATGGTTAGAATAACCAGGACTCTTAGGTTATAGTGTTTTTCTCGTCTTCGATGCGTTATTAACAGTTATTGTTTTAAATTTGTTATCATGCCTCCTGTCACTAGAGGTACTCGAGGTCATGACATTCTTGAGGATAACTTTGATGGAAGAGGCAAAGGTAGGGGCAAGGGCCATGGTAGAGGTCCTAGGCACTAGAGAATTATTGGGGATGATCAGTTTGATCAGGATGCTAGGGCTGGAAACAACCAGGATAATCAAGCAGATCAAGCTATGGTACTTCAATAGATACTAGAACGTCTCGATAATATTGAGACTAATAACCAAATTCCTGGTGGGGGAGAAAATATGCGGGTTCCTCTTGTGTAGGCTATTAACCTTCCTATAGAGGATGATCCAATGGCTAGAGCTCAGCTCAAGGATCTTTCCAAGGTGAAAGGGCCATTATTTTATGGTACAGAACAGGGTATAGTAGTAGAGGCTTGGCTACTAAATATTGAGCAATGTTTTATCTTACACCATTACTTGAGTAATGTGAAAGTAAGATGGATAGTTATGCATTTGAGGGGATTCAATTCCTTGTGGTGGGAACAAGAGTTGGAGAAGCTTGGCATTGATATCTCTTTAGTTACTTGGGAGCTCTTTGTAGAGCATTTCAAGGAGAGGTTTATGTCTAAATATTGGCGTCAGGCCCATGCAGAGGAGTTCTTTTAGATTATGCAGCCTGGCTCTACAGTGGAAGCTTATGAATATAGGTTCTACGAGCTTTAAAAAAAATTTGGCTGGGCAAAAAATGATAAAGGCATGATACAACATTTCATCAGGGCACTTATGCCCAAGATTGGGGACGAAGTGAGAACTTTTAGACCTATGCCTATGTAGGAAGCTTCAGAGTGAGCAAAGCTGATTGAGATGAAGTTTGGCTATCATGGGCTTCATACAAAACTAGCATGGGTCTACCTACCCCAAATGTCAGTAAGAATCAAAAACCTCCTCAGAATAGTTCAAAATCAGGATTTTTAGTTCAGAAATTCAAGAAGAGGAAGTTTGATAAGAACTCCATAGGTTCAGAATAGCCTAGACCATCTCAACCACCTCAAAGTGTGCAAAGTAATAATCCATCTCCTAGTCTTTCTAGTCAAAACATGGGATTCAAGAAATTTGTTGAGTGTTATCATTGTGGTCAGATAGGTCATTACTAGTCTTAGTGCCCTAACTAGGACAAGTTGAAGGTTGGACCTAAGCTAGCTAGGTCTAAAGTGATAGTTGGCTATTCTGCCAGGAACCACCGTATTTTTGCTACCCTAGATCAGAAACAAGTCGAACACCAAAACATGATTATTGAAGCTCAGGGTAATACTCAAGGTATGAAAGTATCTATTTTATTTGACTCTAGAGCTAAAAATTCATTTATTTATTTTTCTTTAGTTGCATATAGTGGAATTCCTATGGTTAAGGCAAGGAATAGATGGCAAGTGGAGTTAGCGTCAGGTTCTAGGGTGAACGCTGATATTGTTGCTCCTGACTGCAAGATTTAAATGAAACCTTTTACTACTTTAGTGAACCTTAGGGTTATACCTTTAGGATCATATGAAATAGTTTTGGGAATGGATTGGTTAGAGCTACATCAAGCTATTTTGGATTGCAAGGATAAGACAATCACTTGTTTGGATGATGTTGGATCAGCTAGGGTTATTATTGGAATCAAGAGACCCATCTCTTTGCGGACAATTTCTGCCAAGTAATTGACAAGGTGTACTCGAAAAGGTTATAGTTTGTTTTCCATATCGGTAAACAATCTAGAAGATTTTGTGGTTAAAGGTTCTTCTTTCGATCATCTAGTGTTGTAGATTTTTTCAGATGTTTTTGTTGAAGAAATTCCTAGAATACCTCTGAGAAGAGAAATTGATTTTCAGATTGATTTAGTGCCAGGAACGAAACCAATTTCCAAGACTCCATATAGAATGACAACTCAAGAGTTAGTTGAACTTAAATTTTAGTTGGAAGAGCTTTTGGAGAAGGTTTAATTCATCCTAACCTATCACCTTGGGGTGCTCCATTAATCTTTGTTAAGAAGAAAGATGGCTCCTTGAGACTTTGCATAGACTAGAGACAATTAAACAAGGTCATTGTTAAGAACAAGTATCCTTTTCCTAGAATTGATGACTTGTTTGATCAAGTTAAGGGTTCTCAAGTCTTTTTGAAGATTGATCTAAAATTTGGTTATCATCAACTTAGAATCTAGGAAGTTGATAATCATAAGATAGCTTTTCGCACCAGGTATGGGCACTATGAATTCACAGTAGTAGCTTTTGGGTTAACAAATGCACCTTCTATCTTTATGAGTCTAATGAATGGTGTGCTTAGAACTTTCCTAGACAAGTTTGTAGTGGTATTTCTAGATGATATTTTGGTGTATTCTAATTCTGCTAAGGAGCATGACCAGCATTTAGAGCAAGTTTTGGAATGCCTTCATAGGAACAAATTGTATGCCAATCCTTTGAAGTGAAAATTCTTCAAATCAAAGATCTATTACTTAGGTCATATCATTTCAAGGAATGGAATTTCTATAGATCCATCCAAAATTCAAGCTATTGTAGATTGGTCAGTACCTACGAGTGTGTCCGAGGTTCAAAGTTTCATGGGCTTGGCAAGCTATTACCATAGATTTGTGTCAAAATTTTCCATAATAGCACATCCTATCATGTCTCTTCAGAGAAAATGGAAGAAATTTGTGTGGACAGAGGAGTGCGAGGTAGCATTTCAAAAACTTAAGGAATGTTTGACCAGTGCACCAGTTCTGGCAATCCCTGATTTAGCTAAGGAGTTCGTGGTTTGTACTGATGCATTTTTGGATGGCATAGGAGCAATGTTGATGCAAGAAGGATGTGTTATATCTTATGATTCTAGGAAGCTAAAGAGTCATGAGGTGAATTACCCTACTCATGATCTTGAACTTGCAGCGATCATGCATGCTTTGACCAAGTGGCAGTATTTTCTTTTGGGTCAATGATTTGAGTTGCATACTGATCACCGAAGCCTTCAATATCTTTTCACACAACTAGACCTCAATGCTAGACAACGAAGATGGATGGAGTTCATGTGTGAATATGACTTTGAGATTAGTTATGTGCAAGGGAAGGAGAACATTGTTATTGATGCACTTAGTAGAAGGCGACATGCATTATCTTCTTTGATCCTAACAGTGGATCTTAAGGATACGATCTTGCAGAACCATTTTGTAGATCATTGGTTTCAGGATGTTAAGGCTATTATTGATAGTGGTAGCATCTTGGAAGGGTGTTTTGAGGGATATTCAATAAATTCTGAAGGTTTGCTATTGTTTAGAGGGAATGTGTACATTCCTAAGTCGAGTGATTTGAGAAATCTAGTTTTGTTTGAGGCCCACAAAGCACCATATTCAGCTCATCTAGGTGTCAAGAAAATGCATACTGACCTTAACTAGCATTACTATTGGCTTGGAATGAAGAGATACATAGCATTTTTTATGGCTCGATGTTTGGAGTGTCAGTGAGTTAAGGTTGAACATCAGCACCCTACGGGACTATTGCAGCCACATAAAATTCCAGAATAGAAATGGGACACCATTTCTATAGATTTTATTACTATATTGCCTATTACAGCTCATAGACATGATGCTATTATGGTGGTGGATGACCATTTTTCTAAGGTTGCCCACTTTATTCCAGTAAGATTGTCCTATAATGCAGCAACGGTTGCCAAGATATTTATGGAGCAGGTAGTTAAGTTACATGGTATTCCTAAAAAGATTATTTCTGATAGGGATCCAGTGTTTACTTCTTCTCTTTAGAAATCCATGCAGCGAGAGTTGGGTACTCAGCTGAATTTCAGTTCAGCTTATCACCCAGAGACAGACGGACAAACTGAATGTGTCAACCAGATTCTGGAAGACATGCTTAGAATGTACGTAATGGATAGACATAATAAATGGGAGGAGTATCTACACTTGGTAGAGTTCACTTATAATAATGGATATCACAGTTCCATAGGTATGGCACCCTTTCAAGCATTATATGGTAGACCTTGTAGGATGCCTCTCAATTGGGATAATTTGGAGGACAGGACTCTTTTAGGACCTAATACGTTGCAAGATTTGGAGCAACAGGTTAAAAGGATCAAAGGGCACCTTATTACTGCTCAAGATAGACAAAAGAAATATGCTAATAAGCATAGAATTGACCATCATTCTTGGTGGGTGATAAAGTTTTTCTTTGGGTAAGACCACGTAAGAGTCTGATTCGTTATGGAAAGGGATCCAAGTTAGCTCCTCGATTCATGGGTCTGTTTGAAATTTTGGAATGGGTTGGACCTATTGCCTATAAACTTGCCTTGCCATCGAAACTTTCATGCATTCATAATGTATTTCATGTTTTAGTTTTGCGTAAGTATATACCTAATATTGCTCACATACTTGATTGGAAAAATTTGCAGATTGTGGATGGTCAAATCATGCTGGAACCAGTGCAGATCATACAAAGCAGAACTATGAGTTTAAGAGGGAGAGAAATAAAGCAGGTAAAGGTCCTATGGGACCCCAATGATGATACATTTTCTACCCAGGAGGATGTAAAAATGATGAGAGTAGCTCATCCATTCTTGTTCAATGACTTCCAAGAGAAAGTCAAATCCTAGTGGGGGAGGGTTTCGTGCCTGACCACTACTTCAATTTTTTCTACAAGTTGGGACCTTGCTGTTATAAGATTCCCTTCAGTTGTTATGTTTGTAATTCTGAAGTACTTGGTTATATTATCATCTTTGAATTATGAGATTGATGCTGAATGTATTTTCTATTTAGAACTATGTTATTAGCATCGAATGTGATTTAAGATTTTGTGAGATATATATATTTAGAATTTTTCTTTGTATTTACGTACGTGTGACTAAGAAAGGATTGAATTATTTCTTTGGATTTGTTTTCAATTTAGAACATAAGCATATGTTGTAAAGGGAGTTAAATACCTTATATTTCATATAACCTTGAGATGGTTTTCATTACATAACTTGTATTCATGTTGTTTTAAAAGGGTTAGAGAAATCGCAGTTTGCATTGCAAATATATATACTTGTTTAAAACGGTCTAATTACTCTAAGTTGTGATTGGCATAAAAATTTCTATTTGTTTTAAAAAGGGTTTAATTACCCCTTAAGCATTAAGAAACCCTAAATGGGTATTAATTGCAATGAAGGAGGAAAAACATAGTCATTTTGTTAGAATCCAAACATGGCAGTGGCTTTATAATTGTCTTGCACACAACCCCATAAAGTGTCACAGTTGACTTGAATGCTTGTTAATGAGGATTGATGGCACAAAGAGTTTGGTTAGCCATTTCTTGTTGTGAGTCTTTTTTTTTTTTTGTAGAATATGGGAGGGAGACTGGGCTATATTTCTCTTCTTGGCTTAACATATGTAATCATGTTGCTGAGGTATCGGCTTATTGTTGGTTATTGTTGGGATTCTTCTACTACATCCCATTGTGAAGTCATTTGTGAATTATTATTGTGTCAGCTGTGTGGAGATTGTTATCATTTGGGGCTTTGGCATTGAGTTGGATTGCAAAGTATTTTCCATCTTCAGTTTTCATGTAGGGGCAATTTCTTACCCTACTCTCTCTCTCTCTCTATTTGCAATTGCAATGTTATTTCAATTGGCATGTTGTAAATGGTTATGAGTTTTACATATTGTGTATCAACACTCAAGGATGGATATGTGCAGAGCATGGCACTATGTGCAATGCTTAGCCCTGCATATACCCATCTTTGAATGTGGATTTCTGGAGAAATTAAGTTGGGTGTTGCTTTATGTATATATTTGATTGGGCTTTGCGCTAACCATACATTCTTTCCCCGAGTTGAACCTGGTTGGGTTTCATATTTGTGACTGTATGTATGGAAAGTGTCTAAGATTTTCTTATGGGTAGTCAGCTTTGATAGGGCCGAGCTCTGTGGAACCCATATCCTAAAATATTTAGATATGAGAGGTTCGGCCACAGTCACAAGCTTAAATTTGGTTGTAAACTCGTGACAAATTAGGGCAGAGTTACTTTGTTTTATGATATAATGATTAAAACGAGGGTTATGTCATTATTTTAAAAGAAAACAATATGTTGAATCCTGTAGCTTGGTTAATTTATATATTAAAAATAATAACTTAGCAAACAGTATGTGACAGTATTGGAAATGGCATTTTGTCAAATAGTTAAAAAGAAAGCTTGATTCAAACAAGAAACTCCCTGTGACAGCATAAATTAACCCATGATATATGATGGAATTGAGTCATAAGTCATTGTAGTTTTTTTGTGGAATTGTTCATAACTAAATAAGACATTATTTTTATAAACAAAGTCAAGGATAGATCCTGTTTTTGTAATATCGACAGTGTCATTATGTGAATAGTTTGTGTGCTTCTTATAGCTTAGAGATTTGCATCCTATTTACTTTTGGTTATTGGAAGATGTAATTTACTTTGCATTCTTGTGAAGTGCATGTTGAATGGATCTCAGATATTATATTTTTATATGATGTTATGGTTATAGCTAGGTGGTGGCTTATTATCAAATAGTGGTAAAACTTCTACAGACATTTGAATATTCAATGACATTGCAAAGGATCTTTTTTTAAAGCTTTGGCTGCATTTGGATTCAATTATGTTTAGTTTAGGCTATGAAGTATCTTAATAGCATTTAGGGATTGTTTTGAGATAATTTGTTTGAAACAGAATCCTTTTTATATAGATATATTTCAGTTTATGATTGAAATGGAAGTTGTTTCATTTGTGAAGCAGATTTATGATATATGTTTGATGATTTGTCAATTAAAGTAAGAATATCATACATTTATTGTTTAATTATCTTGGCCAATTTGAAGGATAAGATTTTTTTTTATAACAATAGAGATAAGTAGTATAGTACTACGACTGGTAAATATCATTAAACTGATGTAACAGTTTAATTATATTTACAAGTTCGTAATATTATAGTATTTATTTCTGTTGTTATAATAACCTGAGTTTACTTTCAAAGTTTGGTAGTAGAAGATTAGATTTTAAAAGATGAAGAATGTAATGTCATGTGAAATCTGACTGTTATTCATTGCATGTGCATTCTTAGAATATCTGATTGATGTGAATGTTAAGGATAGTTGTAATGAACGTATATTGAGGTGGCTAAATATTAATTTATCTTATTCAGTTAATTAATTTAGTGATAATTTTAAAGATGAATTGGGTGAGTTAATTACATACAAAAGATAATTGGCCTTACCTATGACTTAAACCAATAAGGTTAAGTATGGAGAACAAGGCAAGTCTCTATTGCATCATTTCACGAGTACTATAGAGAATCCCACTATGTGTTGTCTATGGGATTACCATATACGGATGTAGTATCTTAGCACCATAGTGATGAAACCTCAGTATATATATGGTTCATTAACTAGTTATTCTTAATGCGAGTTTAATTTTCCATTGTTAAGAAGATGTTACTTCTTGCATACTAATTTTAGAATTGCACTATGTTATATGGTTCAGATATCTGCATTATGGTTTTATATATGTTTATTCTGACATGTATGTAGGTAGTCAACGCTTTTCAACTCAATTTGTACTGAGCCCTCTTTGTGTTGTGTTGCATTTTGTGTATGTTTAGGTGTTCAAGTTGAATAACTAGTGCTAGGGAAGACTGTTGAAGTTACTTCTTAAATCTGAATTTGATATTTGTAAAGTCCATATGTTGGACTTAGGCATCTTTGAATGATATTGTTCTTCATTATTTTACTAAACTCATTATGCATTAACTTCATTATGGAAATTTATTTAGAAGATATATTCTTATATTTTGAGGTCTATGAATTGAGAATGATTCAATCGATGTACTTGTTCTTGTAATATGATGATTAAAAAAAATATATATTCATTGATTCTTTAAGTTTGTTCATATTTTTTATCTTTGTTTTGTTTAGCATTACACACACTCTCTCCAATGAACCTCTTTGCTTCTTGACCTATAATTCCTTAAATAGAAGTTTGGAGTACTTTTTTGCTCTAATTTTCTTTGTCTTATTTTGGGTTTGAATGGATTAGGTAAGATTCAATATATCTTCCCCTTATCTTGTTTCTTCCAAAAAAAATTGTAGAATCCACCTGTATTCACCTAAAACTAGTTTACCTAGAATTTTGTGGCACCATCTCATCATTCTTATCTTCCATCCAATTCACAAAATTCAAGGTAACCAACTTATCATCTCAAATCTGGTGAATCTTTGGCTTTTCAAATAATGTAGCAGCTCGACACTATTGACTTTCTGATGCTTGACATGTGCTCTATTTCTTTGCACCTACTATGGATTCACTTGGAATCAACTAAGTTTTAATGATACTTGGCATCTATTATATTTTTCTAGCTTGACACCTAAACTTGGTTAGCAACTTCTATTTCACTTGGCACACACTAGATTTTGCATTTTCTTAGCACTTACTAATAATCTTCTTGGCATGAACTAACTTTCTCAGCACCCACTAATGGATTTAGTCAAGCTTTGCAGACAACTTTGTTACAACTTATTCTTCTAGAGTTTCTAAGTGTAGTCAACCTCTATATCTTCAAGTGTATTATCAATACATTATTTTACCATTGTCTTAACTAATCCTTGTACTTCATTACAAAACCATAACTCAACCTTTCCCTTAAGGTACTTTTGTTACATCTTATTGATTAAATGTTCTTCATCAATCAACTAAGAGATAGTACTTGGATCTTATAAGAAATTGTCATTCCACCAAATAGTAGGTTTGACATTAGTGACAAAACAATGATTGAAAATATTCTTTATCAACAATCTCCTTTCTTTATTAATGATCTTTCTAATCAGATTTTAACAATCTCCCTCTTTGGCATTGATGGCAAGCCAAACTGATCAACCAACTTATAAAAGTGCTAACTAGATTAAAACAGTAAGTCAAATGCCAAAAAGAAAACTTTGTATCCAAAATTATTCATTCTATCAAAAATTTTGAATTTCTTATGACTCCCTCTAAATTTTGTAACTCCCTCTTTGAAAGTGTTAGGGATATCTCTTTTGTTGATACACTGTCTTCTCCTTTTTGTTCTACACCATTTCTAATCTTTTCATCTTGATTGATTTCTCTCTCTTAGCTGTTATTTCTCCCTTTGCACATTTAATTATGTAGATTTAATTAGTTTCTACTATTTCTCCCTCTTTGACAACAATGCCAAAGACATATTAGTTCAGCATCTTATCATGCAAGTATAGCATTTGTGGGAACTCCAATTTCTCCCTCTGTCACCTTACCTATGACTTATTTGGAATTTTAATATTTTAATTACTTCAGGAAAAACCTAAAGTAAGTATCCTCTACATCAATTTAAATCATTTCAGTAATCAACTCATTTGATATAGGGCAGTCATGTTGTTACTTAAACAACCTTGGATAGGGGTATCACCCCTAACTTGCCTCTAAGATACTCAAAAGCATCTTTAGGTAATGGTTTTGTGAAGATGTCAGCAATTTTCTCCTTGAGTTGACATATTCCATCTTCACTTGTTTGTCTTCAACCAATCCTCTTACATAGTGATACTTAATTGCAATGTGCTTTGTTTTAGCATGAATTATAGGACTCTTTGATATGTTGATAACACTTGTATTATTACAATAGGGTATGTGCAAGATCATGGTGTGCCCAAAAGTGGCGATGTGAAAAAAATAGTGTTTGAAGACGTCTAAAAGTGCTTCAAAATTTGTTCTGACTTTTTTCCACCTATCCAGGTACCAAACCTGAAAGGTAAGGCTGAGCCTTATCGGATATCTGAAAACATATCAGATATCCAATATGCCAGGGAGCCTAATATAATATTATTATTATATTATAGTAATATAAAAATATTATCTTATAATAGTATAATATAATATAATACATTATAATATAATATAATATAATATAATATTATAATATATTATAATACATTATGTATTATAATATAATATAATATTATTATTATACTATAATAATAATATTATATTATAACAATATTATATTATAATATATAGTAATGATATTATATATATATATATATAATATAATAATAATATTATATTATAATAATATAATAATATTATTATATTATAATAATATAATAATATAACATAATGTAAAATATAATATAATGTAATATAAAATATCATATGTTATGTAAAATGATTTGCATTAGAAAATATAAGATTTGCATTATAAAATATTATATGCAATATATCGGATATCCGATCCCTATCATCACATATAAAAAAAAAACACAGGCCTACGGCCTTGTATTTTTTGGATTTTGAGGCTAGGCGCGACCGATATCAGGTTCTACATCGGATATCAGATTCTATATCGGATATCAAATATCCAAGTATGTTTTTTTTTTTAAAAAAAAAAATCATTTTTAATCTAAATTGAATAGATTTTTGCATAATTTTGTTTATTTTAGTTGAATCTAGGGTTTTTTTGAAAAAATTGGTTAAAATTAAGGTTTTTAAAATATATATATATATATATTACGTTTTGCAATTCAATAGGAATGGCTGATCAAAATGATGACACTAAGGCACAAAATAATATTCCTCATAACCCCCCACCAAACGATCCAGTACGCCCACAAAATCATCTACCAAATGATCCTCTACCCCCTCAAAACCCTCCTCGAATTGAGGATTTGATAAATGAGAATCTCACTGAATTGAGAGGTTTGCATAGAACATATAATAATGTACCTACATTGGCTCCTATGTTATCCATATTAAACATCATAGTGGATAACATTGAAACACTTACAAACCAACAAAATGTCGCTCTTCGTTGGCGTGATGAAATGCACACGATGTTTGATGATGGTTTGGACTATGATGAGATTTTGGCCCTCAACATAACCAAAGAAGTTTTGGCTAGCCTTTTTGCAAACTTGAAAATGGGTTTACTAGTCGACCCAAAAAAATCCAAACTATCCATTAAATGGTGCACAAATGATGCCATACTTGAAAACTTTTGGGATCATTGGTAGATGGTCTTTGATATCCCTCCACATGGAAATTTAGACATACCATTTCATTTCCTTAGAAAATTATATGCAAAATTTGTGTTGAAACTTAAAGTGAACTATTCGAGCATGAAGCCCAACATGGGCTTAGGAATAGGAGCTCCTCAGGATAGACCCTCTTCCCAGTGGAAGAAAGCTAGCACTTTTGTCCCCTCCACTGATATCTCCCCTCCTCTTCAAGTACAACATCCAGATATTATGACAGAGGCTAGCTCTCAGACCATTAGAGCTATTCATAGGCTGAGTAGCCTAATGATATCTTAGGCTAGGTCAGTCCTACCTCCTTGTGTTGATGATGCTGGTGCCAATTCATCATCAGCTAGCTCATCACACATTTGTGTGCCTCACACTTGCATTACATGCAAGAATATTTACCTGGGTCTCATAGTTGATCTTCCTGAGTATCATTTTGTATTAGGCGAGGATACACTAGACACATGTGCAGAGGCTACAGACCCCGATGCAAGAGAGGAGGGGAATGTAGAGGCATGGACTCCTTTAGTACCAGTATGTGTATACATTTTTTTGTTATGACATATGCGATTTAAAATTAATTTTTATAATAAAGTAATTTTAATTTTTAAGCCATATTGACTTTTATATGTATGTGATCTTCATTCATGTTTAGTTGATGACCAAGGAGGAGCTCAGACAGATTGATGACGCCATGCTCTCGACCATTTCATTTGGCCTTGAGACATCTACGGTACATTATGTTATGTTCACATTTTTTTTATTTGATATTGTAGCATATATGGTTGCTAAACTTTCTTTTATCTTGTAGGTAGTAGCTGTCCCTTGGGGACAAAGTGCGGAGAGTGAGCCAGCGTGCATTAACAAATTAAAGGTAATTAGGTGCTTTCTATTTGATTAAATATTGATGCATTCTTGTAACATGTTTGTGGTAATCTCATTTAATTACATTATTTATTGTATATAGGGCATGGCTACTGGTGATGAGCATGTAAAGATTCTGCATCGTAGACCATCAAAGATTTCCATTCGCACTGAGAGTCCCACTGTATGTATAAGTATCATTTATTTTTTATTATCCTTATCTTCATAAATAAATTTAAAACTGATTTCCATGATATTAAAAACTACTATTTTGTATCTCATAGGAGACTCCTAGTGCACATGAGGTTCAACGAGAGAGTTATGTAGATTTGATGATGCAGGCACTCTCTCCTAAGGAGGAGCCTACAATAGTAAGTTGTAGTTTGAATTCATGATTAAATATGTTATAAATTTAGCATGCTATGAATTATAATTTTATAGATTAAATTTTAGATTCATTTGACAAAACGTATAATTTGAACATATATAGCCCACAATTAGAGAGGTAGAAGCATTGCTGAGGGCATATGAGAGGACTCTTGACCGACACAGGAGGTTGATGAGAGAGGTATTTATTATGAAATTTTGATAGTATAAATTTTTATTACAAAAAAGATCATTATGAATTTGAGTAATTCAATGTTAGATACAAAGAATCATATAAATTTAGTAGTCTAACTTTGGGTTTTCCATTTTTGTTTATGTAGGAGGCATCTGATCCACCTAGTGTAGTGAAGAGGCTGCATTTTGATCATCCACCAGCACCCTAGGATAGTATAGTTATCGTAGGATGCATCATGAGACATTTTGAGATGACATATGCCACATTGTATATAGAAATATTGATATTATAAACATTTTGATGGCATGATCAGCCACAGTTTGTATATGGATCCATGTATTTTGATATATATTTGAGTTCTTTGTCTATGGATACACTGGTCTATTTTGATATGTTCATTATTACTGAATGGTATATTATAGTTCAAAATTTTATTATTGATTCATATTATATGAGTAATGGTTCACAAATATTATATGATTCATATTATTGATGCCCATATTTCAAGGATTTATTTGAAAATCTTAGCAAGTGGAGAAATTGAAAGTTTGAATATATGAGATGATTTAGTTGAACATTAAAAACAAAACTCCCAAGATTAACTAAAGTAGTAGGAATGAATTTTCATTTATTCCCAAATCTGAGAGATCTTCATCACTATGAATGTGGGTAAGAGTTTTTTTCTTTATCGTTCATAAAATTCTTATAGTGAGTATTCCCCAATTCATATTCCTTTAATCATTCTTCAATGCATATTAGTGCTAATTTAAGAGCTTTCTAAAAATAATCATATAATAAGTAACCCAAAACAATGACACGATGAATTAAATAACTTTCAATTATACACAACACATTCCATATGAATTCATATCATATGAATTCAATATTTATTCTCAACATCCTTGGCACTGGAAAAGTCTTATTTTGAGTGGTTGAGCTAACCAAATGCTTTTAACATATATTTTTTCTTTTAAACATAAACTGTAATAACATAAAAAAGATGTGTGACTTATAGAGATAATAATAGGAACAAAAGACATATAAGTAACTTGAAAGATCGACCTCAAAATGCACTTAGAGCACCTTGGAGACTCCTTGGTACGGGGTGGCCATGGATGACGGATGGTCTACATGGCTGGAACAAGGGTGCGACTAGGGTTCACCCACCCACCCGGACCTAATCGCACTGACAATTCAATGCGAAGATCAGCAGTTTCAAATTTATGTTGTGGTTCACCTATAAACTGAGGCACACTGCGAGTTTTGGCATCGAGCGAGATCACTATGCCAAATCCAAATGGAATGTGATCTCTCAAAAATGAGATACATTATTTTAGGCTTCAACATCATCATCTTGTAGCATTTGACAGTTCATCGATAGCCCTCACGAGTTTCAAGTTATGACCCTTGGAAGATCGACCTCAAAATGCACTTAGAGAACCTTGGGGACTCCTCGGTATGGGGTGGTTGTGGATGATGGATGGTCTCTGTGGCTAGAACAAGAGTTTGACTAGGGTTCACCCACCCACCTAGAGCTAATGGCACTGACAATTCAATGCCAAGATCAACAGTATCAAAGTTGCACTGTGGTGCACCTATGAACTAAGGCACACTACGAGTTTTGGCATTGAGCGAGATTGCTGTGCTGAATCCAAATGGAATGTGATCTCTCAAAAATGAGATAGGCCATTTTAGGTCTTAGCATCACTGTCCTATAGCATTTGACAGTTCATTGATAGTCCTCATGTGCTCCCAGTTATGACCCTTGAAAGATCGACCTCGAAATGCACTTAGAGCACCTTGGAGACTCCTTGATATGGGGTGGCCGCGGACGATGGATGGTCTCTATGGCTGGAAAAAGGATATGAATAGGGTTCACCAACCCACCCAGAGCTAATGGCACTGACGATTCGATGCCAAGATCAATGGTTTCAAAGTTACGCTATGGTGTACCTATGAACTGTGGCACACTCTAAGTTTTGGCATTGAGCGAGATCGGTGTGCTGAATCAAAATGAAATGTGATCTCTCAAAAATGAGATAGGTTATTTTAGGCCTCAACATCACCATCTTGTAGCGTTCAATAGTTCATTGATAGGCTTAATGAGCTCTGAGTTATGACCCTCAGAAGATTGACCTCAAAATGCACTTAGAGAACCTTGGGGACTCCTCGGTATGGGGTGGGCGCAAATGATGGATGGTCTTTGTGGCTAGAACTAGGGTGTCACTAGAGTTAACCCACCCACCTAGAGCTAATGGAACTAATGATTTGATGCTAAGATCAGCGGTTTCAAATTTGCATTATGGTGCACCTATGAACTGATGCACACTGCAAGTTTTGGCATTGAGCGAGATCATTGTGCCAAATCCAAATGGAATGTGATATCTCAAAAATGAGATAGGTAATTTTAGGTCTCAACATCACTGTCTTATAGCATTTGACAATTCATCAATAGTCCTCATGAGCTCCCAGTGATGACCCTCGAAAGATCAACCTCAAAATGCACTTAGAGCACCTTGGAGACTCCTTGGTACGGGGTGGCCGTGGATGATGGATGGTCTCTGTGGTTGGAACACAAGTATGACTAGGGTTTACCCACCCACCTAGATCTAATGGCACTGACGATTCAATGCCAAGATCAGCAGTTTCAAAGTTACGCTGTGGTGCACCTATGAACTGAGGCACACTATGAGTTTTGGCATCGAGTGAGATCGCTGTGCTGAATTCAAATGGAATGTGATCTTTTTAAAATGATATAGGTTATTTTAGGCCTCAACATCACCATCTTGTAGCATTTGACAGTTCATCGATAGCCCTCACGAGCTCTGAGTTATGACCCTCAGCAGATCAACCTAAAAATGCACTTAAAGAACCTTGGGGACTCCTCGGTATGGGGTGGCCGCAGATGATGGATGGTCTCTGTGGCTAGAACAAGGGTGTAATTAGGGTTCACCCACCCACTTGAAGCTAATGGCATTGATGATTTGATGCCAAGATCAGCGGTTTCAGAGTTGCGCTATGGTGCACCTATGAACTGAGGCACAATGTGAGTTTTGGCATCAAGCGAGATCATTGTGCCAAATCCAAATGAAATGTGATCTCTCAAAAATGAGATAGATAATTTTAGGTCTCAGCATCACCATCCTATAACATTTGATAGTTCATCAATAGTCCTCATGAGCTCCAAGTTATGACCCTTGGAAGATCGACCTCGAAATGCACTTAGAGCACCTTGGAGACTCCTTGGTACAGGCTGGCTGCGGATGACGGATGGTCTTCCTGGATGGAACAAGGGTGTGACTAGGGTTCACCCACCCACCTAAAACTAATGGCACTGACGATTTGATGCCAAGATCTACAGTTTCAAAGTTATGTTGTGTTGCACCTATGAACTGAGGCACATTGTGAGTTTTGACATTGAGCGAGATCATTGTGCCAAATCTAAATGAAATGTGATCTCTCAAAAATGAGATAGGTAATTTTAGGTCTCAGCATCACCATCCTGTAGCATTCAATAGTTCATTGATAGTCCTCATGAGCTCCAAGTTATGACCCTTGGAATATCGACCTCGAAATGCACTTAGAGCACCTTGGAGACTCCTTGGTACAGGGTGGCCATGGATGACGGATGGTATCCATGGCTAGAACAAGGGTGTGACTAGGATTCACCCACCCACCTAGAGCTAACAACACTGACGATTCGATGCCAAGATCAACGATTTCAAAGTTATGTTGTGGTGCACATAGGAACTGAGGCACACTGTGAATTTTGGCATCGAGCGAGATCACTGTGCCGAATCCAAATGTAATGTGATCTCTTGAAAATGAGATAGGTTATTTTAGGCCTCAACATCACCATCCTGTAGCATTTAATAGTTCATTGATAGCCCTCACAAGCTCCAAGTTATGACCCTCGAAAGATTGACCTCAAAATGCACTTAGAGAACCTTGGGGACTCCTCGGTACGAGGTAGCTGCAGACGATGGGTGGTCTCTGTGGCTAGAACAAGGGTCTCACTAGGGTTCACCAACCCACCCAAAGCTAATGGAATTGACAATTTGAATAGTTCTAGCTATTAGAAGTTAGATTTTGAAAAGTTGTCAAGAAAATTGCAAAAGTTGCTAAGCAATTTTTTTTCAATTTTTGCGCTTAGACAAGTTTTATTGCAAATTTGATTGCAAATGGACTCTACAAACTCTTAGGTACCCTAATAATGTTCTTAGCATCTAGACTTACCTAAAAAACATGGAATTTACCCAAAATCCACTTTATTAGACCAATTGATGGCCAAGGCTTATAGTTGAACCATGGGGTCTTGTGTCCATTACAAATGTGGATGGTCATAGGGAGATCATTAGATCTATCCTTAGACCTTATTACATCAAGAAAAAAAAAATGATTAGGTGCTTTTCATTATTGTTCCATGTATTTCATTAGGACCCCTAGGGACATATCTCATCATTTAATGGGTTGTTGGGGGTCATAGGTCAATCTATGACCCCCTTTCACACATATTAACCATTCTAATATGTCCCTAGGGGTCCTAAGACCCCTAGGGACATATGTCATCATTTAATAGGTCAAAGGGGGTCATAGATCACCCTATGACCCCCTTTGACCCATATTAACCATTCTAATATGTACCTAGGGGTCCTAGGACCCCTAGGGACATATGTCATCATTTAATGGGTAGAAGGGGGTCATAAGTCACCCTATGACACCCTTTGACCCATATTAACCATTCTAATATGTCCCTAGGGGTCCTAGTATGCCTAGGGACATATGTCATCATTTAATGGATTAAAAGGGGTCATAGGTCACCCTATGACCCCCCTTTTACCCATATATATCATTCTAATATGTCCCTAGGGTTCCTAGGACCCCTAGGGACATATGTTATCGTTTAATGGGTTGAAGGGGATCATAGGTCACCCTATGACCCCCTTTGACCCATATATACCATTCTAATATGTCCTTAGGGGTCTTAGGACCCCTAGAGACATATGTCATCATTTAAATGGTCAAAGGGGGTCATAGGTCAACCTATGACCCCCTTTGACACATATTAACCATTTTAATATGTCCCTAGGACCTTTAGAGACATATGTCATCATTTAATGAGTCAAAGGGGGTCATAGGTCACCCTATGACCCCCTTTGACCCATATATACCATTCTAATATGTCCTTAGGGGTCCTAGGACCCTTAAGGACATATCTTGTCATTTAATTGATCGTTTGACCTATGACCCCCTTTCACACATATTAACCATTCTAATATGTCCTTAGGAGTCTTAGGACCCCTAAGCAAATATGTCATCATTTTATGTGTCAAAGGGGGTCATAGATCACCCTATGACTCCCTTTGACCCATATTAACCATTCTAATATGTCCCTAGGGTTTCTAAGACCCCTAGGAACATATGTCATCATTTAATGGGTCAAAGGACCCTATGACCCCCTTTGACCTATATGAACGATTCTAATATGTCCTTAGGGGTCTTAAGACCCCTAGGGACATATGTCATCATTTGATGAGTCAAAGGGGGTCATTGATCACCCTATGATCCCCTTTGACCCATATGAATGATTCTAATATGTCCCTAGGGGTCCTAGAATCCCTAGGGACGTATCTCATTATTTAATGGGTCAAAAGGCATCATAGGTCAACCTATGACCCCCTTTGACACATATTAACCATTCTAATATGACCCTAGGGGTCCTAGGATCCCTAGGGACATATCTCATTATTTAATGGGTCAAAGGAGGTCATAGGTCAACCTATGACCCCCTTTGACACATATTAACTATTCTAATATGTCCCTAGGGGTCCTACGACCCCTATGGACATATGTCATCATTTGATGGGTCAAAAGGGTTCATAGGTCACCCTATGATACCCTTTGACCTATATGAACAATTCTAATATGTCTCTAGGGGTCTTAGGATTCCTAGGGACATATGTCATCATTTAATGGGTCAAAGGGGGTCATAGGTCACCCTATGACCCCTTTTGACCCATATGAATGATTATAATATGTCCCTAGAGGTCCTAGAATCCTTAGGGACATATGTCATCATTTAATAGGTCAAAGGAGGTCATAAGTCACCCTATGACCCCCTTTGACCCATATGAACGATTCTAATATGTCCCTAGGGGTCCTAGGATCCATAGGGACATATGTCGTCATTTAATGAGTCAAAGGGGGTCATAGGTCACCTTATGACCCCCTTTGACCCATATGAAAGATTCTAATATGTCCTTAGGGGTCTTAGGATCCCTAGGGACATATGTCATCATTTAATTGGTCAAAGGGGGTCATAGGTCACCTTATGACCCCCTTTGACCCATATGAATTATTCTAATATGTCCCTGAGAGTCCTAGGATCCCTAAGGACATATTTCATCATTTAATAGGTCAAAGGGGGTCATAGATCACGCTATGACGCCCTTTGACCAATATGAATGATTCCAATATGTCCCTAGGGGTCCTAGGACCACTAGGGACATATGTCATCATTTAATAGGTCAAAAGGGGTCATAGGTCACCTTATGACACCCTTTCACCCATATTAACCATTGTAATATTTTGTTAGGGGTCCTAGGACCCCTAGGGACATATGTCATCATTTAATGTGTCAAAGGGGGTCAATGGTTGACCTATGACCCCCTTTGACTCATATATATTAATAATATATATATATATATATATTATGTTATTATATTTAACAAAAATATTACATTATTAACATATATATATAATAATAATAATAACATACATATTAGTATAATGATATATAATACATATATATATATATATATATATATATATATATATATATATATATATATATATATATATATATATAGATTATATCTTATATCTTTACATTATGTTATTATATATATAGTATATTTAAATACATCTTTACATAGTAATATAAGTGAAATAATTTATAAATCATAAGCTATAACTTTTAAACGCAATTTTCCCTTAAAAATGTGTTGGGATTTGAAATTTTCCACCCAAATTTTGCTGAAGCATATTAGATATTTGATTAGGCTTGGTATGTACCAAGTCTACCTGGTCAACCCAAAAGACGTGTTTGAAGAGGGTTTTAGTGATACTTAGACTTCGGGTAGCCATCTAACAATGTTATTTTGATCAAAATTCAATGAAACAAAAAGAGATTTTTAATATTGCTCTTGAGATTCCATCAATATATTTTTTGTCAAATTCTGAGTTTGATAAGTATTTATTAGTTAATTATCAATGAAGATTATTGTAAAGTGTTGATTGACATACTGATTGAAAAATAGCTATAACTTTTAAATAGTATAACATTTTTTAAATCTAAAAGTTGAGTCACATTCTATGCTTTGTCTAGTATAAGAAAAAAAATTAAAATTAAAATTGGTAAAAAAATTTATTAGTTAAGGTGGTTAGACATGGGACTTTTTTTTTTCTGAAAAGGTTTTGGTAGAAAATTCATATTTAATTATTTATTTGGAATAGAAATATCAAAAAATATGCGTCACATTTGGGCATGATTCTACTTTTCATATCTATAATTATATTAAATTAATATTATAATTTGATTTTGATTAAGGTGGTCAGACATACACCTACTTTTTATTTTCGCTTTGAAATTTTTTTAGTACTGCATTAAAATTCAAACTTTTGACCAATCAATTATTTTTTTCTCTTGATAAGGCCTAGTAGTTTAGAAACTACATTTATTTTCCTACAGATTATTTTCTTACAACTTTTTGATATAAAATTCATAACCACTTCAAAATTATGTGTCAAGTTGACATAAACCTGATTTGTTAATTTTTCACTACCACTTAAGGCCATAGTTTGGTACACCATGATCCTACACATACCCAATAGAGTATCACAGGTTCAATTATCTCTTCCTTCATACCTTTCAATAGGTGCTTGATCCATAAAATATTGGTGTAGTTGATGGTAGCAGCAACATATTCGATTTCAACTATGGACTATGAGGTACAATTTTCTTTTTGCTAGTCCAAGTGACTAATCTTTTACCTAAGAAGAGAGTTCCTCCACTGGTACTCTTTCTATCATCTATATTACCTCCCCAATATGCATTAGTATAGGCATTCAAATCAAACTTTTGAGTGCTCTTGTAATATAAGCCAAAGTCATCTATTTATTTTAGGTACCACATTATTCTTTTTACTGCCACAAGATGATTTTCTCTTGGATTAGCAAAAAATCTTGCCACTGTTCTAATAGATAATGCAATTTCTTGTCTACCATATACAACATATTATAACTTTCCAATCATTGATCTGTACATTTTCTAATTTACTTTAGATGATTCATCATTGTTGGATAACTTATGTCCTATTATCATTGGGGTACTAACTGTATATGAGCAATGTTAGCATGCTAATAAAAACCAAATTTAAATAAAGCTTCTACAAACTAAACAAAATTCATAAACTTCAAGATAGATTAAGATGAGTTTTTAATTGAGAATATGAGCCATTAATGGGCTCTCTCAATGAGAAGCTCTCTTGTTGAGTAGCTTTGTCTAAATAGATAGGATGTATGCTCAAGCTTATGCTTCAAAAATGGCTTCATTGGGGTACTAACTGTATATGAGCAATATTAGCATGCTAATAAAAAACAAATTTAAATAAAGCTTCTACAAACTAAACAAAATTCATAAACTTCAAGATAGATTAAGATGAGTTTTTAATTGAGAATATGAGCCATTAATGGGCTCTCTCAATGAGAAGCTCTCTTGTTGAGTAGCTTTGTCTAAATAGATAGGATGTATGCTCAAGCTTATGCTTCAAAAATGGCTTCAAATGGAGTTGGAATTTGGGTGTGAGTGTATGATTTTGATGTAAAATGGCTTCTTAAAATGGCATTATGACTTTACTTCATTGAATGTGTTATTTTGCAAAGGGGAAGGATCCAATTTATAGGCAAGAGGCTTGAGGGATTGAGGGCTAAGATGCAAGGATGGGAAAAAGCTCATGGAGGGCTCAGATTACATGAGAGGAGAGCACATGGATTGTGCTTCCTTACAGCCAATCAGGGAGTGACACATGTCACAGGGTAAGAGGATGGAGGAAAGGGGAAGGATCAGTCAACAAAGGAGGCTCAAGGGATAAAATCTTCATAAAGACCCTCATAATGGCTTGTAAGAGCAATAAAAGGGCTTGGAAGAGTCATTTATGACCTTGTGGGCTTCATAAAGTTTTATAGTTGAGATATTTTGAGGGAGATGAGAGAAATTTTGACTTGGGCTTGATTAGGAGGGTTTTAAGCTTGCTTAGGATTGTGCAAATGATTAGAGGATGGATTAGGATGGTTTCGGATTAGCTTAGGGATAGGCAAGTGGATGGCATTTAATGAGGGTGGGTGAAGGAGGAGATATTTGTTAACTTTGGCTTGGGTTAGTAAGTCTTAACCCATGTTTAGAGAATGTGACAAGGTTAGGAGGGGATTAGGATTAGGTTTAAAGACATCTTCTAGAAGAGTCTAGACTTTGGATGAGGATAAAGACTTTCTAGAATAGTCTAGAATTTCTTAGGATGAGGATGAAGACTTTCTAGAAGAGTCTAGAACTTCTTAGGATGAGGATAAATTAGATTTTTAGGAAATAAATAAAGTTTTATTTATTTCAAGGGTTTGGGTTGAGGAGATATTTATTAAAACTTTTTTAATAAACATGAGGATTAATATTTAATCTTAATTAAATATTTTGAGTTGGGATTAGGGGTAGGAAATGATGGGATTAGCCTTTAATCAAAATTAAAGAAGGATTAGAAGATTTTGGAAGAGGTTAGTGGTCTTAAAGAAATTGGCCAAGTTTTGGGCAAAATTTTTTTTTAATATTTATTTTGAGTTTTTTGGTCAATTTATTAATTAAATAATTAATAAATATAGAAATAATGTTTAAATAAGATTTAAACATTTTTGGGAGGGATTCCTTAATTAAATATTTTTAAGTAAGATAAAGGGATTTAATGGCATAAAAATAAATAAATTAATTAATTAATAAATGATGATGTCATCAAGAATTTTTCAGAAAATAAAAATACTTTATTTTCTAAAAGTTTTTAGGTGTCTACACTAACTAGTTTTGAATCCTCTAAGCCAAATGTTTTGAGTATCTCCTTGATATATTTTAATTAGGTCACAAATATGCCATGTTTCAATTGAAGTACTTGCAATCCAACAAAGAATTTGATTTCTCCAAACATTGACATCTCAAACTCATGTTTCATCTAATCAACAAAATCTTTGCATAGTCCATCTCTTCCTCTGAATATTATATCATCAACAAAAATTTCAAATATCAAAATGTCTTTACCCTTTTCTATCTTGATATATAGGTTGTTGTTGTCATCTATTCTCTCAAATCCTATCTTTGGGCATTGTATTATCAAATTCAAGAGGTGTGTTCTTGGATTTTTCCATCATGGCATAGACTAATTCTTCTAACTTATTCTAGTTTTCTCTACTCAATTACCAAAATCAATGTTTTTCAAACCAGTTAAGTCTGCATTAACCCTAACACTATCACAAGTGTTTCCAATACCAGACTTGGGAGCATGACTTACCACTCTAAACAGGCTTGTGTCTTCTGGCTTGGTCCTTTCATCATCAAATTCAGTTTGTGCCACATATTCTTTTCTAATTTCATTTTGCACAGGACCTTGTTGTTCAATAGCCTTCTTCTTTTCTTTTACTTTCTTCTTGGCCTTTTGAGTGGTGGCCCTTGTGCTGGCTCTTTTAGCTATTAAAAATTCTTTATAATAACTAAGAGAGGAGGGTAAATTAGTTATTCAAGGTCCAAATGTCCTAATAAAACTTTTTCACTAAGTATAGCGAGCCCATTTAAACCAACCATGCATCCAAGCTAAACATAACTCTTAGAAAATTATTGATAAATCAACATGTAGGAATAGGACATGGAAAATCAACACATAACACAGTGATTTATGTGAAAACTCAATTTGAGAGAAACCACTAGTAACATGCTACTCCTTTCTCACTCTTTTGAACTGATGCCCTGTGAAAGGCCTATCCTATCAAAGGCTACAAAACACACTATCAAATGTGACCTAGTTAAAGGATTTCAACCACCATATTAGAAGTGGGCTTGGTTAAATGAGTTTAAAACATTCACTTGGAATGTCACCCTATTAAAGGATTTACAAAATGGTTGTTAAACCAACCTAAGTCTATAGGATTTTACCCTAATTGATACAATTGCTAGAGATCAACAATAAGGGATTTTGATATGATATAAATCACAACATAACTTGTAGATTTTAGATCTCAATTTAGTTCACAAATTTTCTTGGCTTTTAGTCTCTATAGCTTTGATAGCTTGTCCTTCTTTCAAGCTTTGTCTCCTTGAGTTTCCATGCTCATTGTTCCAATGCAATCACCTTTGTGGTCACCTAGCGAAGCAGAGTCTCTATATTCTATTTTCACTCTAATTTTCTTGCTCTAATTTTGGGTTTGAATGGATTAGGTAAGATTCGTATCTTCCCCTTATCTTGTTTCTTCCAAAAACATCTTGTGGAATCCACCTGTAGTTTCTTAAAAATAGTTTACTTAAAATTTTATGCCACCAACTCATCATTCTTATCTTCCATCTAGTTCACAAAATTCAAGGTAACAAACTTATCATCTCAGATCTGAAAAATCTTTGACTTTTCAAATAATGCAGAAACCCAACAGTATTGACTTTCTAATCCTCGACACATATTGTGTTACTCGACACTACTGTGGATTAACTTGGCATCAACTAAATTTTACTGATGCCCGACACCACATTTTTCTAACTCAACACTTGAACTTGCTCAACACCTTCTATTTCACTCAGCACACACTAGATTTTGCATTTGCTCGGCACTTACTAATAATTTGCTTGGCATGAACTAACTTGCTCAGCACCCACTAATGAATTTATTCAAGCTTTGTAGACAACTTTGTTACAACTTATTCTTCTAGAGTTTCTAAGTGTATCCAACCTCTATATCTTCAAGTGTATTATCAATACATTATTTTACCATTGTTTTAACTGATCCTTGTACTTCATTAAAAAACTATAACTCAACCTTTCCTTTAGGTGTTTTTGTTACATCTTATTGATTAAATCATGTTCATCAATCAAGTAAGTTATAGTACTTGGATCTTATAAGCAATTTTCATTCAAGAAAATAGTAAGTTTGACATTAGTGACAAAATATGGATTGAAAACATTCTTTATCGACAATCTCCCTTCTTTAATAATGCTCTTTTCAATCAGATTTCAACAATCTCACTCTTTGGCATTGATGGAAAACCAAACTAATCAACCATGTTATCAAAATGCTAACTAGGTTAAAATAGTAAGTCAAATGCCAAAAATGAAAAATTGTATGCAAAATTATTCATTTTATCATAAACTTTGAATTTCTTATGGCTCCCTTTGAATTTTGTAAGTAACTACCTCTTTCAAAGTATTAGGGATATATCTTTTGCCGATACACTATCTTCTCCTTTTTTTCCTACTCCCTCTCTAATCTTGTCATCTTGGTTGATTTATGTTTGTGCTTTTTTTCCCTCTTAGATGCTATTTCTCCCTTTACACATTTGATCCTATAGATTTGATCAATTTTTGTTATTTCTCCCTCTTTGACAACAATGCCAAAGACATATTAGTTTAGCATCTTATCATGCAAGTATAGCATTTGTGGGAACTCCAATTTCTCCCTCTATCACCTTGCTTATGACTTTTTTGGAATTTCAGTATTTCAATTACTTTAGGAAAAACCTAAAGTAAGTATCCTTTGCATCAATTTATATCATTTTAGCAATCAACTCATTTGATGTAGGGCAATCTTGCTATTACTTAAATAGCTTTGGATAGGGTATCACCCCTAACTTCCCTCTAAGATACTTAAATGCATCTTTAGGTAATGGTTTTGTGAAAATGTTAGCAATTTGCTCCTTTGAGTTGACATATTCCATATTCACTTGTTTGTCTTCAACCAATTCTCTTACATACTAATACTTAATTGCAATGTGCTTTGTTTTAGCATGCATCACAAGATTATTTGATATGTTGATGGCACTTGTGTTATCACAATAGAGTATCACAAGTTTAGTTATCTCTTCTTTCATACTTTTCAATAAGTGCTTGGTCCATACAATATTGGCATAGTTAATGGCAGCATAAACATATTCAGCTTTAGCTATGGACTGTTAGGTACAACTTTGCTTTTTTCTAGTCCAAGTTAATAATCTTTTACCTAAGAAGAGATCTCCTTCACTAGTACTTTTTTTGTCATCTATATTACCTCCCCAATCTACATCAGTGTAGGCATTCAACTCAAACTTTGTAGTCATCTTATAGTATAAGCCAAAGTCATCTATTCTTTTTAGGTACCTCATTATTTTTTTACTACCATAAGATGATTTTCTCTTGGATTAGCATAAAATCTTGCCACTATTCCAACAAATAAAGAAATTTTTGGTCTATTGTGCACAATATATTGTAATATTCCAATCATTGATCTATATTTTATCTAATTTACTTCAGCTGATTCATCATTCTTGGATAACTTATGTCCTATTATCATTGGGGTACTGACTAGTTTTGAATCCTCTAAGCCAAATGTTTTGAGTATCTCCTTGATATATTTTGATTGGGTCACAAATATGCCATGTTTCACTTGATATACTTGCAATCCAACAAAGAATTTGATTTCCCCAAACATTGATATCTCAAACTTATTTTTCATCTGATCAGCAAAATATTTGTAAAATATTATATCATCAAAAAAGATTTCAAATATAGAATGTCTTTACCCTTTTCTATCTTGATATACAATTTGTTCTTGTCATCTATTCTCTCAAATCCTATCTTCACAAGAGATTTGTGTAGTCTCTCATACCAAGCTCTAGGCACTTGTTTCAAACCATAGAGTGCTTTATGCATTTTGTAAACCATATCTTTGTTGTTGTCATCAACAAATCCCTCTAGTTTTTTTGTGTAGACTTCCTCTACTAGTATACCATTTAGAAAAGAATACTTTACATCCATTTGGTAGACTTTAAATCCTTTGTAAGAAGCATATGCAAGTAGAGTTCTTACTCGTTCCATTTTTGCAATAGGGGTAAATGTTTCCCCATAGTCTAGTCTTTCTTCTTGAGCATAAAATTTATAGACTAGTATTTTATTTCTTTTGATCTCACCATTCTCATCTAGCATGTTCCTAAATACCCACTTGGTACCAATCACATTCTTATCAGCTAGTCTTGGAACTAAGCTCCAAGTTTTTTTATTCTCTATCTTCTCAATCTCCTCTTCCATAGCTTTACACTAATCATAATCTTGTGGTGCATCTTTCACTATTTTGGGTTCAATATTACTTAGCAGACATGATTCATTTCTTAGTCCATTCCCTTTCATTGGTCTAGCTTCCTTTTCACCAATGATTTGTTCAATAGGGTGATGTCTCTTCACATACTTAAATAGCCTTGGTTCTTTCCTTATTTCCATGTCTAGTCTTTTAGGTTCAGAGTCACTATGCACCTCTCTTTTAGGTAATTCATCATCTCTTTCATATGTACTGATTTCAAAATTAGAATGTACATATTCTACATTCTACAACTTGGCCTCTGAATGTAACTCGACATTCACTAGTTGTGACTCTGCTGATACTAAAACTTGTTGCTGATTTCTAACTTGATTGGAAACTTCTTCTTTAGTAGGCATTCCTTCATAGAAGTATATAAAGGATCTATATTCTTCTAATTTCTTGATAGATTCACTATTTTGAACTTCTATAAACTCATCAAATTTTAAATTTGCACTCTCTACAATTTTGTTAATGTTAGTATTTAAACACTTCTATGCTTTACTTCTAATGGAGTATCCAAGGAATATAACTTCATCACTCTTTGCATCAAAGTTTTTGATTCTAGAATCTCTAAGAATGTAGCACTTACAACCAAACACTTTGAAATGTTTTACATTGGGTGAGTGACCATACCATAGTTCAAAAGGTATTGCATTTGTACCTTTGTTGATTTATACTTGATTTAGGGTGTAGAAAATTGTACGTAAAAATTCTCTCTAGGACTTTAGAGCAACATTCTTCGCCATCATTAATGTTCTAGCATACTCCATCATTGATCTATTCCTCCTTTATACAATTCCATTCTGTGTGAGAGTTCTAGGTGTTGATGTTTGTCTCTTGATTCCTTTACCATTGCAAAATATCTCAAATTCTTTTGATGTAAACTCTCCTTTTTTTGATCTTAGGCACTTCATACTCTTTCCTATTTCCTTCTCAACCCATGCCAAATACCACTTAAACATTTGAAATGCATCAAATTTTTTCTTTAATAATATGATAGTCATCATCCTAGAGTAATCATCAACAAACAACATTATGTATCTATCTCCTTTGTAGCATTGCACTTCTATTGGGCCACACAAATTAGTACGGACTAACTCTAGTACTTCTTTGGAAGTATAAGTTTTTCTCTTGAAACTTGACTTGGTCATCTTTCCTAGCTGACACTATTTGCACATTGTATTTTCAAGATTTTTTAGTTTAGGCAAACCTCTGACTTTCTTCATTTTGCTAATGCTAATTAAATTATCAAAGTTGACATGAAATAGCCTTTTATGCCATAGCCACACATAATCAATTCTTACAATAGGACATGAAACATTCTCCATATCTAGGTAAAATAAATTACTCCTAGTTTGGTCTCCTTTTCGTATCAAATTTCCATTAGTGTCATAGATTTTGGTAGTTTTGTTTCCAAATTCTACTTTGCATCCTACATTGCCTAACTCTGACACACTCAATAGATTGTAGTTCAATCCTTCACCATAATATGCATTATCACGTAAAATTTTCTCTGTAATCTTAATGGAACCTTTTCCTTTGATTATACATGGAGCATCATTTCCAAATCTAACACTATTTCCATCATACTAAGTTAAGGTAACATACTTACTTTTGTCTCTTGTCATGTGATGTAAGCATCCACTATCTATGATCCATCTATCATTCTTGTTTACACAAGTTACCAACATTGTTGCCTCATCTTCATTTGACTCATCCTTCATAGCTACATAGACTACCTCATCATCATTTTCATTAGAATTCTCTTCTACAATGTAGAACTTTTTGCCTTTGTCTTTGTAATATTTTCCATCATCTTTTCTTTTGTTCTTGTGCTTGTTTCCTTCTCTATAGTTCTTCTTTTGTGTGCATTTTGCAGAAATATGTCATACTTCATTACAATTAAAAAAAATGATAGGCAACTTACCTTTGAATTTACCTTTTCCTCTATGAAATCTTCTAGCTAGCAATGCTTCCAATCGTTCCACATCTTCTTCATCTATGACATTGTCACTGGGTATATATTTTATCTTTCTTTTCTTCTTTTTTGGTTTCACCTCTTTAGTGTTTTTCAACAATAGCTTGGCCTTGAAAGAAGATTCAAGATTCTTAGGTCTGTAGTTATTAAAGTTGGATAACTCAAATGTAGTAAGTCTTCCCACTATACTTTCAAGAGTTAGCTTGTTTCTTGGTATGCATCTCAACTCTTGGATGGCTAATACTCTTATTATGATCTCCTCCATAAATATCTAACAAGGCTTTCTGCATCTTGAATGTAGAGGTGCATCCCTCATTGTCATCAAATTCAGCATAGCTGAGAGTAGAGGCAATCTCCAACATTGCCTGATTGTGCTCCTTCTTTTTCTTTGTATCTTCTCCAGTAGGGACACTACCTAGATCAACATTTTCCACTTTGATTAAGGTTTGTGCATGATCACCTATTGATCCAAGGTGTAGCTTCATTAAACTTTTCCATGCAACAAAGTTATCTTTGTTGAGCTTGGGAATTTCTCTCTTTGACATCTTGATCTTTTTGCTTCTAGTACCTTTAAACCAAATCAACAGATGGCTCTAATATCAATTTTTAGAAATGCTTTATAATAACTAAGAGTGGGGGTGAATCAATTATTCAAGGTCCAAATGTCCTAATAAAACTTTTTCACTAAGTATAGTGAGCCCATTTAAACCAACCATACATCCAAGCTAAAGATATCTCTTAGAAAATTACTGATAAATCAACATGCAGGAATAAGACATGAAAAATCAACACACAACATAGTGATTTACAAAAAAAACCAACTTGGGAAAAACCACCAGTAACAACCTACTCCTTTCTCACTCTTCTGAAGTGATTCTGTATGAAAGGCCTACCTTGTCAAAGGCTACAAAACACACTATTAAATGTGACCTAGTTAAAGGATTTTAACCACCCTATTAGAAGTGGGGCTAGGTAAAGGACTTTAGAACATTCACTTGGAATGTCACTTCTTAAAGGGTTTACAAAAATGATGTTAAACCAACCTAAGTCCATAGAATTTTACCCTAACTGATACAATTGTTAGAGAGTAACAATAAGGACTTTTGATTTGATATAACTTACAACATAACTTGTAGTTTTTAGATCTCAATTCAGTTCACAAATTTTTGTGGCTTTCAATCTCTACAACTGTGATAGCTTGTCCTTCTTTCAAGCTTCATCTCCTTGAGTCTCCATGCTCGTTGTGCCAATGCAATCACCTCTATGGTTGCCTATCAAAGTAGAGTATCTATACTCTATTGTTCCCTCTTGATGCCTTCTCCTTGACACCACACACTCTCTCTCCAACCAACCTCTCTGCTTCTTGGCCTATAACTCCTTAAATAGAAGTTTGGAGTACTTTTTTGATCTAATTTTCCATTATTTTTGGTTTGAATGGATTAGATAAGATTTAATCTATCTTCCTGTTGTCTTGTTTCTTCCAAAAAGATCTTGTGGAATCCATCTATATTCACCTAAAAATAATTTATCTAGAATTTTGTGCCACCAGCTCATCATTCTTATCTTTCATCTAATTCACAAAATTCAAGGTAATGGACTTATCATCTCAGATTTAGCAAATCTTTGACTTTTCAAATAATGCAACAACTTGACACTATTGACTTTCTGATGCTCAACACAAACTATGTTACTCGGCACCTACTATGGATTCGCTTGGCATTAGCTAAGTTTTACTGATGCTCAACACCTATTACATTTTTCTAGCTCAACACCTAAACTTGCTTGGCACCCTCTATTTCACTCGATACACACTAGGTTTTTCATTTTCTCGGCACTTACTGATAATTTGCTTCGCATGAACTAACTTTCTTAACACCCACTGATGAATTTAGTCAAGCTTTGTAGATAGCTTTGTTACAACTTATTCTTCTAGAGTTTCTAAGTGTAGCCAACCTCTATATCTTCAAGTGTATTATCAATACGTCATTTTACCATTGTCTTAACTAATCCTTGTACTTCATTACAAAACCATAACTCAAAATTTTGTAACACTACTACAATCCACAAAACCAATAAAAAGGAATTCCAAAAACAAGTACAAAGTATGCAATATGTTTTTTATATAACTCCTCTTATTACAAGTACAAGTACATAGGTTGAGCCATTCTCAAACTAAAAACCTCAAAATACATGAAAACATCATCCAAATATGATTCCATAAAGATTCTAAAACATATTGAGTTCAGTACAATAATAAAGTACAATCTCATCCGTAAATGCCTATGTCCAATTATGGACCCTACAAGCAAATGAATAATGATTTAGGAAGAACTTCATTAAGCATCTTTAGCTACTTGTAAAATTGAAGCACCTGGAAACACATAGGAAGCAACACAAAACAAAAGAGGGCTCAGTACACACTGAGTTGAATAGTGTAATCCACCTGCATGCATGTTAGACCAAACATATACATAACCATAATGCAGATATCCATTTTACTACAACATAGTGCAGTTCCAAAATTAATATGCAAGAAGTAAACCTTTACTTATTATTGCAAAATTAAACTCGCACTAAGAATAACACATAAATAAAACATATATACACTGAGGTGTCATCGTTATGGCACTAAGATACTGCATCCCTGTATGGTATGCTCATAGTCAACACATAACGGGTTTCTCTATTATACTTGTCAATGATAGAATAAAGATATACCTTGTTCTCCGTACTTAACCATAAAGGTCTAAGTCATAGGTAAGGCCAACTATATTTTATATATGTAATTAACCCACCCAATTCATTTTATAGTTATCACTAAATTAATTGACTGAATAAGATAAACCAAATTCAGCCACCTCGATATACGTTCATTACAGCTATCCTTAAAATACACATCAAACAGATATTCTAAGAATGCTCAAGCAATGAATAACCAAAATAGTTTACTCATGATATTACATTCTTCATCTTAGAAATCTCATCTTTTACTGCCAAATTCAAAAGTAAACTTAGATTATTTTAACAATAGAAATAAGTACTATAATATTACGCTCTCGTAATTATAACTAAACTAATACATCTATTTAATGATAATTACCAATCGTAACACTATACTACTTACTCCTACTATCAAAATAAACTAAACTTATCCTTTGAAAAGACCAAGATAATAAAAAAATACTCATATAATATTCTTGTTTAAATTGACAAACTTATATCATAACTCTGCCTTACACACAAACAACTGTCCATTTCAATTATGAACTAAAATACATCTGGTTAACTTAAAAAGAATTTTATTTCAAACATAATATCTCAACAATTCCATAATTTCTATAAAGATCAATTTCCATATATAAAAAGTAATCTATACTGTCGCATGAAACTTCTTCATGTTTCAAACTAACTCCCAACAGTTTCACCGATTGCTATGACTGTTTTTGAAGAAAAGGTTTTAAACTTAAGATACTAACTATCATAAAATTCCCACAACATCAACAATTAACAACATAATAAAACTAATGACTTATACTGATAATGGATATTTTAATATTCTTTTTAATTTTACGTTAACTGTTTGACTAAATGTTTGTCGAAGTCCCATATAATTGCTCAATATCATGACTATACTCAACATGACCCACTACTCATAGCTTCAACAAATTAACAATAGTAAAAAAAACAATAACTATAGCCAACTAAGAATACCTAAAACCCTATACCATATTCTTCATCTCAATAATAATCGAGTAAGACTGATCAAACAAGATCGAGCTATAAATTTCAAACACATTGAATTATATTGTCACTACCCTCGGTTCCAATTTATTATCCATGAAACAGAGTGACTGCACCCTTATTCAGTCATGAGACTGCAACCAATTATGAGCTCACGACTGAGGTCAAACCTCATTTAATAATGAACTCAAGATACGGGTGCTCTCAAGCTCGGCTCCGTCAAAACCAAATACCCTAAGTATAACACAAAAAATTCAACTAACCGTTGTGTGATATTTCCAAATCAAGTTTGGGTTTCATGTTAAGAATTTTGTGCACAGTTACCCGCAAACTAATTGACATAATACTCGAGCCACAATTTCCACAATATGCATATATATAAAACACAATGACTAATCTTGTAAACTTTGAACACAACTAATCATATCAATCATGAATAATTCCCACCTGATATGTATGATATAACACCCTACCCAACTCGTATAAAACATAAAGGATTTATGTTTATCTATAGATTTCATGCAATTTTCTTGAAAGAATAGCTTACAACAATTTACACAGAGATAAGGTCCGCACTAAACTCTTCTCTATGATAACAACATGTTGATACACATTTCCACTTTATATAAAAAAACCCAAATGCAACTTTGCTATTAAAGCCACAAATCCACACTCACACCTCAATATGGAAATACACAAAATTCAATTGTAAAAATATCAAACTTTGCATACTTCCAGACTCAGATGTCAATATGAGCTGTATATAACTAAACAACCATATTATTCCTAATTTCCAAAATCAAATGCAGTATGAACAACAAAAAGAGAAGGGTTAAAAAAATTCCCCTACGTGAGATTCAACAAATAGAAAATTCTCAACACAAAGCCCTGTTATGAAGCTTGATGCGAAAGGCCTAGATGCCAAATCCAACCAAACTTCAAAATTGAAAAGATTGAAGAACTTGCTAAAAAAAATGGCTGTGAGCAACACCTCGATGCTCAGCCTCATATGCATGCAAATACATTCAAAAAACTCTTCCATGTTTTTGAAACCAAAACAACTAGGCTCACAAGTGTAAACCAAACAGAGCAAGGCAGCCATGTTTCTAGCTTGATCTCAATAGGAAACCCACTCAGAAAATGAAATGATCAACAATACCTTGAGTGTTATAATACCTCTTAAATTTTGCATTTAATGCTTCAGTGACACATAGCGATGCTAGGTACATAAGACAGACCCATTACCACCACCATTTTGGCTTTTTGAAACAATGCAAAATTTACCTCTTTTTAAGCATTCAAAACCCAATTAACAAAACAAAATAATGTGTATGTTCTATCAATTGCGGTAAATAGGACCCTTAATAAAACAAGTGAACTAATGTCATGAAACAAAACCAATTTAGGGTAGAATGAAATTAGATATATATAACCCCATTTACATCATTTGCAAAGATGCTATGACAAATTCACTTCTAAGGAACATAATTAATCTTTTTAACAATTTATATGCATATACAATGTAAAGTTCAACCTCATGAAACACTTGATACCCTAACATTATAAGTTCTTATAATCTTGTTTTCAAACCTTAAAACTCAAATTTAAATTAAGAACTTTAAACATTTAATCCTTCCAAGCAATCTAATTTATGCAACCAGAAATGTCAGGTATATAAAACCTCTTAATATAACATATTAAAATCATAAGTCATCTGTCAAATCTAAATAGAGTAATTCTGATACTGAATACACACTCAACAAAAGTTTTATGTTTTGCTAAATAGAATATAACCAAGTTCTGACTGAATAATCAATGTATCAAACTGAAAGAAACTAGATCACAGCTAAGTCCTAAAAAGAAGAATAACCAGTAGAAGTGGTCAAGCATGACACATTTCCCTTAGGTTCTTTTGATACATCTTATTGATTAAATCCTCTTCATCAATCAACTAAGTGATAGTACTTGGATCTTATAAGCAATTGTCATTCTAGAAAATAGCAGGTTTTACATCAATGAGAAAATAATTATTGAAAAAAATCTTTATCAACAATCTCCCTTCTTTAATAATGATCTATTCAATCAGATTTCAATAGTAGCTTGAGAATTAGGCTTTGCAGGGCTTAGTTTTGTAATATTCTTTCCTTTTGGCTAAGCTACAGGTTGTGTCTTAGCCTTTCTATTCTTTGGTTCTTGTTTGGCTAGTGCTTCCTCAGCTTGTTCCTCCTTGGCACCACCTTCTTCATCTTCACCTATGCCTTGGGTTAGGGCAAGATGTTCTTGGGCTTGCTCTTGTTCTCCCTCTTCTTCTTCATCATCTTCTTCATCATTTCCTTCAGATCCTTCACCAAACTTGGCTTTACATTTCTTGTCCATTTTATCCTTCTTCTTTAGAGTTGAGGTAGTTTTCAACTCCATCTCAACTTTTGATTTTAAAACATCATTATTACTAAATATTTTTGCTAACTTATCAACTTCTTCTACAAGTAGTGCAGTGATCGCAATTGATGCTTCATTTATATTGATTTTATAACCCAAAGGCCTTAGCCATTGCACTCTAGGTACTATAGCCTAGATGAATGTGTAGTCAATGTCTACCAAGAAACAAATATCATTGTAGTATTTCTCCACTAGGGAAACATGAATTCTTAGCCTCTATTTCATTGTTTGCTTGAAGTCTTCAAAATAACTAGTCATCACTGACTCAAAATTGTCTCCCATTCATTCAATGTACTCATGTATTTGTATAGCCACAGATCTATTGGTCTTCCATCCTACTCTAACAAAAGATGGAAATTCATTTTGAACATAAAAGAAAATGCATATCAATATGGAACCAAGCTTAATTTGAGCACTTTTAGATCTCCTTATTGCTCCTATGTTCTCCATTATTTGTTGCAACTATAGTTCTACAAAATCATGAGTATGATCTTTCTTCACAATCTTGTAGCCTACATCTAATTCTATACAAGGAACACTATTTAGTCAACTTAATTGATAGAATTTGTTAGATATAACCCTCACTCCAAATTCAAGAAGTGGATCTTTGATGGTATAAATTGTCATTCCACATTTGTTCCATTTTGCCCCTATATTTTTCTCAATTACTTATTTTGAGTCACTCCTTAGGGTCTTAGGCTGATCTAGGGTTGGATATCTTGTAACCCTATGTACAATTCTCTTTGAAAGTTTGATGGGTCCATCTTTTAGCACTAAATAATCATTGTGTATTCTACTTAGGACAATTCTGATCCATTCAATTTTGAAAATAGTGGGGAAATCTATGGCATGGGTAAAGCCCTTCCTCTCTATGATTTTGAATTCTTCCTTCAACACTCCATTTTCACATAATTTATCATATGCATAATGAATTTTCATGTCTCCAATTCCTCCAACCTTGCAATTATAACATTTCCTCACATCTTCTAGCATTATGACCTTGGGTGGAATAACTAATAACACACTTGTTGGATTATTCTTGTATGCAACCTCTAGTATGGCCCTAAAATCTGATTGCTTGAACTTGTTGCTCACTAATTGAACTTCAAATGGTTCCTTATCCTTTGGATTCTTAGAACTAGAGGCCATTTTTCAAACTAGGGTTTTTCAAATATGTAAACTGTGTAGCTCAGTAGATGAAGAATACATTTGGAATCGATGAGTTGATACTCAAACTTTTCTATAATTTTCTCAAATGCTACATTCATTCTTGAAAAAAATTTCTTCACTCTACTTTCTCTTTCTCTATATTTTGAAGGATGAGAAATGAGCACAAATTGACCTTATACCCTTAAAAACATCACATTTAGTGCATGGTGCATATACAGCTATAAACTTGGCTTCTATGTAATTTCTATTTCACTTGGCATCCATTGGTTTTATCATCACTTGTTAGATATAAGAATTATCTTTACTAGGCACCAATATAAATTTCCTTCACTCAAAAACTACTACTAAGTCAGCTTCAATTGGCTTTGGCTGATAGCTTGGCACACACTAGAATTTACTTGATAATTGAAGAGGACTTTTAACACTCAACAGTAAGATTAAAACTTAAACATTTAACCTTGGTTTTTCCTTGTTAACTTGCATCTTTATTCATACTAATTTTATCCTTTTTAGCACTAACTTGTCTTGGAACTGATGTATGATGAATTATTTAAATATCAGTTCCACATACCACTTTTTTCTTAGTTTGTTGAGATGTGATCACTTGACCTTTCAAGTGAAGTTATCCCTTCATTTGATGTGTTGCATCCATCTTTCTTCCTCCATGTTTTTCTCATCTCTCCTCTTATGTGCTCAAAATCTACCTTTCCTTTTCCCTTCTTAAACTTTGAGTTAGATGCCTTTGACCTTGTTAGACAATGCCTACTAATATGACCAATCTTCAAACAACTAAAGCATGTAGTTTGACTCAACCATCTATTTTAGTTACCACTAAAATGTGTTCTTATGCAATTCTTAGGGATGTGTCCATACTCTTGACAATAATGACCTCTATATCTTGTATTATAATCCTAGTGATATGAATTGTCATAGCTTCTTCCCTTTGTTGACTTATTTAATGCTCATGTGGACTTGGATCTACAATCAAATGCTCTATGTCCAAACTTCTAAAAATTGTAGTAGCATCCTTCAAATTTTGGTGCATTCATGGTTTTGATTCTGCATTCATGTGCCTAATAAACTTGTTTGTTGCACTTATGACAATGAGTCATATTCTTTGGCTTAGCATTCTTGTTCTTGCAATATTAGTTGTATGTCCTTTCTTTCCACAATGATGACAAGTAGATTTAAAGTTCTTACCTTTATTGTTTCTTTCCTGAGTAGCTTTGGATGTTTCTCCTTCTTCAGTGCTTGTGTATCCCAATCTTGATGTGTCTTTACTAGATCTAGGGGATTTTAGTAGTTGCTCAAAGTACTTGATGGCTTCATTTGGCTTGTTGAAACTTTCAAAAAACTCCTTTTCTCTTTTCAAGTTATTCTGCAATTGTTCATTCTGCAACTTCAATGGAGTTATCTCTTGATGTCCTTGACATTCAACTCATGATGGGCATTCATCATTGGCTTAGGGTATCCAATTACATGTTTGAGATCTTGGATAGCTCTACTGATTTTTCTTCCAATCTGTATGCCAAAATTATTTTTTCTTCTTCAATCATGGCCTTATCTTCAATGGCTCTCTTCTTTTGTTCAATTTCTTCACATAGCATTATGGCTTGTGATTCTTGTTCCAAATTGAGATTTCTGATCTCCTTAGCTTGTGCTCTATTTTTTTCCATGAGATCTACAATTGTTGCATCAAATTCATAGGAGTTACCATCTATAAATGACTTTGTGGTGCCAATCTCTTTGTATTGTGTGCCATTTTCAGCCATAGCAATCTCTTTCCTTCTCTTTAGTGAACTTCTCAAGGCATATCTAGCTTCATTCAATTTTTGTAGTAATAGATGTATCTCAATTTCTTGATTCTCAATGATCTTACTGAACTTGTAAACTTCTATTTCAAGATGTTTTCTCCAAGCTATAAGGCTTCTCTTGATGAGAACTCAACCTTGATACCAATTGTTGGAAATTCAAATGGGAAATATATACTTCTGAGGGGGGTGGGTGGGGGTGAATTAGAAGTACTAATCTCTTACCAATAAAATTTTTAACTTTAAAACAATTCATGCATTAACATATTGAAATAACATGTAAATTAAATGCATCCACATAAACACTTGACACCAGATATGACTACCTAGAAACCCTCCAATGAGAAGGTAAAACTAGGGTGGGGATGACACCCACAATTCTTCACTACTGCAGCAATAAAGTTCACCTATTAAGGTTACATAGTTTGACCATTCTCATGATCTATGCTACGAAAGGCCTACTATGTTAAAGGCTTCCAAAGGATTGTTAGATCCCACCCTATCAAAGGACTCTAACACCCTGTTAAAAGTGTGTCTGGCTAAAGGACTTTAGAATACTCACTCAGAATGTCACCCTAATAAAAGATTTCACTATGACTTGTTAAGTCAACCTTAGTACAAAGGATTTCATCCTACTGATATAGTTGTTAGAAAGTATAGTACAATATTTGATCTAACTACTTACAATATGATATTGCTGATTTTAGATCTCAATTCAGTCCATCTTGATCCTTTATGATCTGATATGAAATTTTTGTATTTTCAATTCTCGATTTTGCTAACTAATTTTGCAATTTTGTCCTTCTAAGTCACTTTGAAACTGATCAATTCACCCCTTTCATTTCCTTCAAATCTTTGCTAGCATCAACTTCTCACATACATTCATTCATATTCTTATCTCATTCTAAATTATGGGGCTTCATCTCCCTTTAAAAAGACTTTGGTGGGTTAGGGTTAGGTATGAATCTATGACTAAGATTCATTCATTTTTCTGTCTCAATTCCTTTCATTTTTCTAATTGGTTACATGTTGATCACATAGGGAATCCAAATAGATTTGATCTTATCTTCAAAGCTTTGAGATCTATTCGTAAGTCAACTCAAAAATGGTTTACATAGTTATTTGTGCCATCACAAACAACTAGGTCCATTATGTGTTACTCGGTACTTGTTAATACTAATGCTCAACACATACTCTAATTCTATCTATCTTGGAACCTGAAGTTTCTTGGCATCTACTATTCACTCATAACTTGAACTTTCTTTGTACATAAGTGACTTAACACTCAATGCAACTCAATATCTATACATATTATACTTGGCATATGTTACTAGATCGGCATGAACTTAGTAAAATTATTAAGTGTATTGACACTCAATTGTCAAAATCAATTTGAGATCAACAAATTGCTAATTATATTGATTGTAATGAATTCAATTAGGTCAAAAAATTAGATAGACTCTAAATCCCAATGGATGAGGCATTGATCAATTATTTTAATTAGCACATGAAAAGATCTTTGATAGATGTCAAGTAAACATCTTAAAATCAAATCAATATTACTTTAAATATATGAAGAGTGTCATTCATGGTCAGTACTTGTTTACATCTAGCCTTTGAGTCTTAGTTAGTGGCTATTGCCCATAATTATTTGTAGATCTAAGAAGAATTGTGACCAATCTATTGTAAAGGATGAATATTGTTATAAAATGTCATGAAATGAATAAGATGTGAATGTAATATCAAGGTATGAATCTTCTTATCCCTTAGGTGCACCTGTCTTGGTTTTACAAAGCTAGAAAAGTAGAAAGTCTTCCATGATTTTGTTGAAGTTGTGTCTAGATCTAAAGAACATACAGTTGTTAATAGGAAGTAGTTAATCATTAGGTCATTGTGATCCTCACCATCTTAGTATTAAGTATTTGTTGCTTAGTAGTGTAAAAAACCAAGGTGGATGTATAGAGTGACTATTTGATGGTGGTAAGGAAATAATTAATTTTGTGTTTGCATATATTTGATTTCAATGTATAATAATTATTGATTCATACATACTTTGTTTGTATTAGCTCTAGTTAGAGAGGAGCCTAAACAAGAAGAGAAGTAAATGTGTGAGGAAGACCCCATCATCTCCCTCCAGGTAATGACCAAAGACCTCTAGGGATTTTTTCCCTTCTCCTCATGGGAAGGAGAAGATATAGGTATAGACACACATGTATAGGCATCGGTGGACATATTGGACATGCATTTGATGTATATATGACATTTTATTTGATGTATCACATATATTTGATGCATGATATTATTAGAATTATGACATTATTGGATATCATAATATATGATATGTTTGTTCATGTATGACATTATTGGTTATCATAATATATTATATGTTTGTTCATGTATGACATTATTGGTTATGATAATATATTATATGTTTTTTCATGTATGAAATTATTAGTTATCATAATCTATATCTTTTTTTTCTTGTTTATGTTTTAAGTACATTTCATGTATTTCATTTTAATGTAATTTTCACCCAAAATGATGTAGAGTGCTCACACCAAAAGCTAGTGGATTTCCAACAAGAACACTTTTAAGGAAAACTACCTTTCCCACCTTCCTAAGTGTTTTCAAAGACTCTTTCCAACTTCATTACAACATTGAACAAAATTCTGCCCAACTTCACAAAACTACTTGATCACTTTCCCTATTCAAGAGTTGAGAAGAAATAAGGAAAAAAATGAGAAAATTTGAGAAATGGATCATAATCAACTTCTTTCTTCAAACTAACACCTTAGACACTTTAAGTAACACCTAATAATTATCTCATAAAATTTATACTATCATCTATTTCATCCTTCCAAGAGATTCTTCAACATCCTATGAGTGAAAAAAGCTTCCAACATCCTATGGCTATATTTTCTTTACAACAGCATGTAATTTGCTAATTTTTGGCCAACTCTTCACAAAGGGAATTGATTATATTTAAAACCCATTAAATGAATATTAAGACAACCTAGAAGATCCCTGACATCTTCCACTAACTCCATTAAGTGAACCCATAAAATATTTATCATCATGCATGCATCCATAAGATTATGCAATCACTTAAAACTTGTAGGTTAGTATAAAATCAATTTGTAGAAATGTAAACATGAAGCATAATAGATTTAGCAACATATTTGACACAATGATTTACATGGAAACCCAATTTGAGAAAAACTACCAATAACATGCTACTTTTTTTAACTCTTCTAAAGTATTGCACTATAAAAGGCCAGCCCTGTTAAAGGTTACAATACACACTATTAAATATGACCCTGATAAAGAATTCCAATCACCCTCTTAGGAGTGAGCCTTATTAGAGGACTTTATACCATTCACTTGGAATGTCACCTGGTTAAAGGATTTATAGATGATTGTTAGGTCAATCTTAATCCAAAGGATTTACCCTAGACTGATACAATTATTAGAGAGTAATAGTAAGGTTTGATCTGATAATAGTAAATTTTGATCTGATAACAACTTACAAATTCATTTGCAAATTACAGAGCTCTATTTCAGTCCTCCATTCTACTTGGCCTTCATACATTTTAGCTTTGATAGCTTGTTCACCCTTCAAGCATTCATACCCTTAAGCCTTCTTTCTTAACATGCTAATGCAACCTCTTCTCTTAGATTACTTGATGAAGAAAAAGCCTTGACTCCTTGTGTTTCTTAGGTTCTCACACATGACAAACATTGCTTCTTGACTAGCCATTCCTATAAATAGGAAAATAAGATCTTTTTTCTTTCATTCTCCATCATCTAAATTAGGGTTAGGATAGATTAGGTAGGATACAATGAATCTACCCCTCATTCCATATCTTTTCTAGAAACTTCTCCTTGAATCTTCCTTGAATTTGACTAAAAATGGTTTACCTTGAATTTTTTTTGACTAGCTCATCAATCTTATCTTCCACTTGGTTCACACAATCCAAGAAATCAAACTTGTCAGCTCAAATTCATTGAATTCACAATCTTTCAAATAATGCATCCACTTGAAATTATCTTTCTTTTGATGCTCGCCACATACTTCTTTGCTCAACATCCTCTTTAAAATCACTCAACATGAACTAAAGTTCACTGATGCTCGACATCAACTAAACTTTACTTAGCATCCACTATTATGCTCAACATAAACTAGAATAATTATTTACTCATCTCCAACTAATTTTTTTCTCAACTTGCACTGACTTTTCTTGGCACTTACTATCCACTCGGTTAATCTTTACAAACAAACTTTGTGTAACTTGTTCTTTTAAACTTGCTTACTATAACTGGCCTTTGTAATCTTAAGTAGATTATCAATACATCATGTTATTAGTATCTTAACTAATTCTTGTACTCCTTTAAATATCATAACTCAACCTTTCCTCTAGGTGTTATTGTTACATCTTTTGATCAAATCCTCTTCATCAATCAAATAAGTGATAGTACTTAAATCATACTTAAATCATATAAGTAGTTGTCATACTAGCAAATAATAGGTTTGACATTAGCGAAAAAAACAATGATTGAAGCATATACATTGATCATACTTATATTAATCTATTCTCGACAGTTTCTCTCTTTGGCATTGATGGAAAACCAAACTAATCAACCAAATTGACTAGGTTAAAATAATAAGACTAACAAAATACCAAAAGAAAATAATTATAATTCCTTGTATTGAAATCTCTTCCTCTAGTAGAAACTTCCATCTTCTGAATAGATTACAAAATTCTTCCTTATAATTCCCTCTAAATTTCTTCTTATATCTTTCTCTTCCCATATTTCCCTCTTACTATGTAGATTTTAGGATTTCTCCCTCTTTGTTGAGTCTCCAATCTCTTGTCTATCTCTTGATCAATAACTATCTCCCTCTTTCTTATATTTTCCTTGATCAATAACTATCTTCCTCTTTGAAAACAATGCGAAAGACTTGTCATCTTAATATGAAGATATAAGCTTCTTCTATTTCTTCAATTTCTTCCTTTTTCAAATTTCTTGTGATTGATTTGAAGTGTCAGTTCTTTGATTACTTTAGGCAGCTCCCAAGAAAGATCATCTACATCAATTTGTAACATAGGAAAATTAGCTTGTTTGATGCAGGAAACTCCTTTTGTTACTTGGATAGCCTTTGATAGAGGTATAACTCCTAGTTTACCTCTTAGATACTCATGAGCATATTTAGGTAATGCTTTTGTGAAGATATCAACAATTTTCTCTTTTTTATTTAAATAATTACATCCTCACCTCTATATCTTGAACTAATTCTCTCAAGTAATGATAATTGATTGTAATGTTCTTAGTCTTTGTGTGCATCACAAGATTCTTTGATATATTTATAGCATTTGTATTATCACAATAAAGTGTCATTGGTACTATGATATCTTCCTTTATACCTTTGAGTGTCTATTTGATCCATACAATGTTTATACAATTTACAACAGAAACAACATATTTAGCTTCAATAGTAGATTGTGAGGTGCAATTTTGTTTCTTGCTAGTCCATGTAACCAACCTCTTACCACATTTATGTCATCAGTGTTTCTAGCCCAGTCAACATTAATGTAGGCTCCTAATTAAAATTTCTCTTTTTTATTATTGTATAGACCATACTCTTCTATTCCTTTTAGATATCTCATTATTCTCTTTATAGTCATCAAATGATTCTCCCTAGGATTAACAAAGAATATTACAACTATGTATAATGCAATGTTGGGTTTGCTATGTACTACATATTGTAATTTCCCAATTATAAACCTATACAGTGTTTGATTCACCACATCTAAATCATCATTCTTTGACAATTTGTGTCCTATCACCATAGGTGTACTTACTATTTTGGAATCCTTCAATCTAAGTGTTTTTAATATTTCTTTGACATATTTTGACTATGTGATGTATGTACCATATTTCATCTGATATACTTACAAAACCATAAAGAATTTTATCTCTCCAAAAATAAACATCTCAAATTCTTGCTTCATTTCATTTGCAAAAGCTTTACATAAAGCATCTTGACCTTCAAATATTATATCATCAATAAAAATTTTAGATAATAAAATACCTTTTCCTTTTTTTGTCTTTATGTATAGATTATTGTTATCATCAGTCCTTTCATATCCAATGTTCACAAGATATTTATGAAGTTTCTCATACCATGTTCTTGGTGCTTGTTTCAAACCATATAGAGCTTTGTGTAATCTACATACCATGTTCTTATTGTTAACATCAACAAATTCTTCTAGTTGGTATATGTAAACTTCTTCCTCTAATATACCATTCAAAAATGCAGATTTAACATCCATTTTATAACCTTTGAAACTTTTACATGTAGAATAAGCAAGTAAAGTTCTTACTCCTAATCTACAACAAGGGAAAATGTCTCTCCATAGTCAATTCCTTATTCTTATGCATATCTTTTACAAACTAATCTTGCCTTGTTCCATGTGACTTCACCATTTTCATCTAGCTTGTTTTGAATACCCATTTGGTGCCAATCACATTTTTGTCTTCTAGTCTAATGTTTCATTTTTCTCTATTTGTTCAATCTCTTCTTCCATGGATTTGTTCTAGTCTATATCTTCTAATGCATCTCTTAATGATTTGGGTTCCTTCATGCTTAGTAAGAATGTATCACTTCTCAATCTATTTCTTGCCATTGGTCTTGCATCTTTATTTCCAATAATTTGTGCATCAGGATTATGTCTCTTGACATATATATACAATCTTGGTTTAGCTCTAGTTTCTTCATTTGGTCTTTCAACTTTAGAGTCATTTTGTACATCTTTGTTAGGTAACTTAGCATCTCTACTAATTTCAGAATCATAATGTGCTATATCTTTATTTTATAACTTGACATCTGAATGTAGCTTAGTTCCTAAATGCAACTTAGCATTCATAGTATGTGACTCAGTAGTTATTGAAACTTGATGTTGGTTTGTAACTTGATTTGTAGCATCTTCTTCAGTAGTAATACCTTCATACAGGTATACAAATGATTTGTATTCTTCTAATTCTTTCATAGGTTCAGCCTCATATATTTCTAAATATTCATCAAAATTCACATTTACACTATCCACAACTTTGTTAGTGTTAGTATTTAAATAATTATAAGATTTACTTCTTGTGGAGTAGCCTAGGAATATACCTTCTTCACTTTTTGCATCTATTTTACCATTCATGAAGTCTTTAAGAATGTAATATTTTCTTCCAAATACTTTAAAGTATTTTACATTGGGTGAGTATCCACACCATAGTTCAAAAGGTGTTGAATGAGTACCTTACTTGACATGTACACACTTCAAGGTATGGACAACTATACTTATAGTTTCTCTCTAATATTTCAAAGCAACATTTTTCTCCATCATGAGTGTTCTAGCATAGTCCATTATAGACCTATTCCTCCTTTTAGCAATTCCATTTTGTGGAAGTGTTCTAGGGGTAGATGTATGTTTTTTGATTTCTCTATCATTATAGAACATCTCAAACTCATTTGAGGTAAATTCTCCTCCTTTGTTAGATCTCAAACACTTCATACTTTTACATGTTTCCTTCTCAACTCTTGCTAAGTACAACTTAAACATTTGGAAAGTGTTAGATTTATATTTTAGAAACATAACTATCATCAACAAGAATCATAATATACTTATCTCCTTTGTAGCCTTGCACATCAATTGCTCCATACAAGTTAGTATAAACAATGTCTAGTATTTCTTTAGAGGTATGATCTTTGCTCTTAAAACTTGGCATTTTCATTTTTCCTGACTGACATTTTTTGCACATTATATTATTAGGCTTCTTGAACTTCGGAAAAGCTTTAGCCTTTTTCATATTACTGATAATAACTAGGTTGTCAAAATTAACATGACATAACCTCTTGTGCCATAACCATAGATCATCAAATTTGATACCTAGACAAGTAGCATCCTCTATGTCAAGATAGAATAGACTACTCCTACTCTAATCACCCTTTCCAATTAATCTTCCATTTGTATCATATATCTTAGAAATCTTTTTTTTTTAACTCAAACTTACATCCTAAATTATTCAGTTCTGACATGCTCAATAGATTATAGTTAAGTCATTCAACATAGTAAGCATTGTCACATAAAATCATATCTGTGAATTTGATAGAACCTTTTCCTTTTATCAAACATGGTCTATCATTTCCAAATATTACACTATTTCCATTATAACAATTCAAGGTAATGAATTTACTTTTGTCTCTAGTCATATGCTATGAACACCTACTATCAATGATCCATCTATCATTATTATTCACACAAGTCACAAGTGCAGTTGCCTCATCTTCATCAAATTTTTCCTTCATTTTAAAATACACCACTTCATTAGATTCATCTTTTGTTTCCTCTTCAACAATGTAGCATGAATTTTTACCTTTGTCTCTATAATCCTTGTTTTCCTCATCTCATCTATTTTTGTATTTGTCACTACCCTTTTAGTTGTTCTTCTCTAGATATCTAGTAGAAATATGACCAAATTCATTGCAATTGAAACAAATTATAGGTAACTTACCTTTGAACTTGCCTTTACTTTTGTGGAATCTTCTTTCTAGTAGTGCTTCAAGTTGTTCTACATTCTCCTCATCTGTATAACTATCATTGGACACATACTTTCCTTTTCTTTTTCTTTTTATTTTTCTTCTTCTCATTAGGTTCCTTCAGTTACACCTTAGCTTTGAAAGTAGATTCAATATACTCAAGTTTGTAATTATCAAAGTTAGATATCTCAAAAGCAGTGAGTCTACCTACTAGACCTTCAAGTGAGATATTATTCCCTAGTATACATCTTAGTTCTTGAATTGTAGAAACTCTAATAGAATATATAGGCTATATCACCTAGTTTAGTAGTGTAACATGAATACTAGCTATTAAGAAAAGCATCAACAATACTACATAAGCAAAAATTAAGATAGGATTGATTTGTTATCACCACAAATGGAGGCAAACCAAGAATGGTAAGCTCCAAATGGTATAACACAATGTTGCAATAGATTGGTCCCTGATTTAAGGTATGTGTGCTCACAAGTATAGCTCAAGCTTCAAATGGATGGATGGGGTGAGTTAGATGAGGTTGCAATAATGGAGTCATGGAGTGATTTTTCCATTATAATGGTATTTTGATAGTGTGTGTGCTCTCAAAATATCATTATAACTTTTCATGGAGGATGGATGATTTTAGTGAAGGAGGGAGGTTCAATTTATAGACCAAGGTTGGAGAAATGGAGGGCTAGAATTTCAAGATGATGAGATGGTGAGGGAGGGTCAGGATGCACTCAAAAGGGAGCACAAGGATTGTGCTAGTTTACCACCAATGGGGAGGTGACACTTGTCACAAGGAGAATGAGTGTGAGAGGATAGGATAAGGGTTGGTCAAAGGCTTGATGAGGGTGGTTGAGTATGTAAGATTCATGAGTGAGGATGTAAGAGCCATTAAGAGGAGTGTAAGAGATATTTGAGGATCATTTATGTTGGAGGGTGAGGGGAAGATATTTGTTGACTTTAGCTTGGGTTAGCAAGTCTTAACCCATGTTTATGATTGTGCACATGATTAGAAGAGGGTTAGGATTAGCTTAGAAGAGGGGTTAGGTGGTGAGTGATTTGGCTTTGATGGGATGGATTAGTTAGGTGGCTAAGTGAGTTTGATATGGGTAAATGGGTTGGATTAGGGGTTAGGATAGGGTTTAGGGAGGCTCTTAGGATTTTAGATATTTTATTAAATGATTTATTTAATAAAATGGGGAGTATGAAATTAAATTGAATAGATTTGATGATTTATTCAATTTAATAGGGGAAGAGGGATTTAATTGATAAATTGATTTTAGGTGATCATTTGATTTTATCAATTGGACTATAGTTAATTAAATTAATTAATTAACTAGGGGATGAAGATTAATTAATTAAATAGTAAATATTTAATCAATAATGTCCTAAGAGATGATTAAATATGATTACTTATTGATGTAATCAAATTTAGGTGTCTACATTTTGCCCCTCTTTGACATAGTGTTGAAACAACACTATTTCAAAGAAGTTTGAACATAAACGACACGAAGAAGACTTTTTAAAGCAACATAGTTGCCCCAATTTTGTGTAGAAGAGGAGAGAATGGACTGCATGATGCCCCCTCAAGAAGGTGGTGGGGAGAGAAGGTGAGGCTCAACAACTTCTTGAAAAGGACAAGAAACAAGGGTAAGCAGAAGGACTGAGAGTGGCTAAGAGAGGAGTTTGAGAAAGCACATACTCTCTCTAGGGGAGAATGATAAAAAGGAAAATGTTGTGCACAAGGATAAGCGAGGGGTTAAGGATAGGGGTTAAGGGAGAGGGGGGGAGGGTGATTGGCTATTGAAATTAAACCTAGGGAAGTGATTCAGAAGATGGTAAGGTTGGGGAGATTAGGATTCTAGGATTAGGATTGGGGATGAAAAAGGTTATAATTGATGCAAGAGCTATGATTAATATTGATGCAGGAGCTATGATTATTATTGATGCAGGAGCTACGAGTATGATTGATGTAGGAGCTATGATTATGATTGATGTAGGAGATATGATGATGATGTAATGCAAGAGCTATGCTTATGATTGATGCAAGATCTATGATTATGATTGATGCAAGATTAGATATGATGGGATTGAGAGATTGGTTGGATCATGATGGCAGGATTCATTAGATGGGATGCTTGGATAGGATATGATTCTTGGATAGGGTGGGATTCTTGGGTGAGATGGGAAGCTTGGATAGAATGGGTTGCACTAATAGGATGAGATGTTTGGATAGGACATGAGGCTTTGATAGGATGGAAGTGTGAAGTAATCCATTTAAGCTTGAGAGTGGGGGTGCTCCAAAGGGAAACACCACCATGTAATTGAGCATTTATTTTGATATATGAATATTGAGTATATGCCAAGGTTACCAAGAACATCAAGGCCTTTGTACCAATATTACATAGGAATGACATGAAACAAACAAGCAAGGATTTCCCCAACATCACACATGAATCCTGGAAGAATCGGAGTGGAAATGATACTGAGTAACCCACAAGAAAAGGATATTTCCTAAGTGCACCATGCAATCATAGGTGATCACATGTTTGGACTATGCAAGGGTCATATTGAACTGACTCAAAATAAAAGACAAAAGACATGATCAAGACCTTGCTCTTAGGTTACCCCATTCATAGCACACCATGATTGAAATGATTGTGGTGACCTTGAGGAGGGAACAAACCAAATCACTTGGAAGAGATACTTTAAGAACCAAGTTGGAAATTTGGAAAATAAAATAAATCGAAGGAAAATGTAAATCTATAAAAAATTTAACCTTTTACCAAAGAGATCGATAGGACTAGATATTGACAAACCAAGATTAGACAAGAGGAAGGAAGCATCCTGCAAGGATCTATCAATAATATCGAGGACTAGGATGAGCTGGGCATGTAGAACACTTTAGGAAAACATTTTGATGACAAGTGATCTCGTATGAGGATTTGTTAAAGCACCTAACCAAGAGAATTACAAGTTGTGATCAAACAGGAACTGACACGAAGAGATGAGAGGTATACAATGGGACCAAGCTAAGAACTAATGCACAAGGAATATAAAGCTGACAAACCAAAGTATGTACAAGGGATTACCATACAAAAGCTCAGCAGATAAGATAGTGACAAGAAAGATAAAGATGAAGAGATAGTGGATAAAAGGTTTGGAATGAGAAGATAGTGGATGAAAAGCTTGAGATGGGGAGGTAGAGAAAAAGCATGGGATAAGGAGATAAAGGGGATGAAAATCTCAAGAGGATAAGATGGTTTGTGAAAAGCTTAAGATAGTGGGAGTAAGAAGCCCAGGATGAGGAGATAGCAGATGAAAAGCTTAGGATGAGAGGATAGCGAATGGAAGCTCAGGATGAGGAATAGTTGAGGGCTAGATACCAATGAAAAGGGATGTACCAAGTGATGGAGAGATGGAGGTAATGTTGGGAGATGCAAGGATAGATGAAAAAGGGAACAGTGGATAGAGGAATGGAAAAAGATAAGGATTGATGGAAAGATGGACACGACATAGTCTCCAAGGAATAGAGTGCCCCTAGTTATAATATGCTATTCAAAAGGATTTTGTATGAGGGATGCGATAGGATTGAATATTGGTCAACAAGAGGATGAGGGAGATAGATGGAAGCTAGGATGTGAAAGGTTAATGAGGTAGAGGATAAGGAGGATGGCTGGATGAGGCCAATGGAGCGATTGGATGGATGAAAGAATGGGTAGATAAAGGATAGGTGGATACAAACTTTGATTGGAAATGGATGTCAAAAGGATGACCAAAAGCATGTATCTAGTGGTGGACTTTATTTCTATCAAGATCCAAAGGAGGATGGTGGGTGAAATGGATAGGATGTGGTTGATATAGTGGGATGAGATGGGTATGATGGGTGATGGAACGTGCCCCCAAGTGTATAGAGCATTTGGATGGAGGGATTATGCATGATGCTTGTTTGCCAAGTTTTCACCATGGTACTTGTCCAAGGTGCCTAAATTGCCAAGTTTTCACCATTGGACAATTTTTTTGTTTCTTTTGTTGACTTTTTTGATGCATTTTTACTCATAGATGTTGGTAGGATGGATGGAAAAGGATTGGATTGAATAAGTGGAATGGTGGGTGGGAGTTTGGAAGATAATGGATGGGAGGACATAAGGCTTGTGGGTAAATGGATGAGGAATTTGGAAAGATCATCACTAGCACACACCTTGAGAGGTGACGAAGTAGTGGGAAAGATGGTATTGAATGAGGTGAAGGAGAAAATGGAGAAAGACAAATATAAGGACTACAAGTAAAGTTGGAAGATGGAGGATGGGAAATTTAGGATAAGAAGCATATGAACTAAGAGTGGATTGGGGGGATGAAGGATGAATATAGGGGGATTTGGATAAAGGATGAATGGATCAAGCTTTGTGAGTAGCAGGAATGGATGCCAATTGATATTTTTCATTGAGATGCAATTCTTTTATGAGCATCTTAGGTATCCACATGATTTTTGACTTTTGCAGCTTGAGCCTTTGTCACCTCTTAATTTTTCTTTGATTTGAATCAAATGTTTTTCTTCTTGAACATGTATTTTAGAAGGGACATGTCAAGATTTGGATTTGTGTGGATTTTTGGATTTATGCTTTTGTATTTTGGTATCCAATATGCTTCTATTAGCCATGGGATGGGAATAAGAGCATGGAGGAGATGGAGGGATAATGGATGGAGTGATAGGGTTTAAAGGTTGGAAGGGATTCAAGGGTGAGTGCCTTTGATGATCTAGCTAGTGGATTTTAGGGGATGGAAGGATAGATTGGAACATAGGATATGGATGGATATAATTGCCCAAAATGGATGGAGGGAATGAAGGATATGGGCCCAAAATAGATGGAAATGGGGAAGGTGTAGGTCCCAAAATAGATGGGGAGGATAAAGGATTCATATTAGGTATGTAAGGACCCAAAATGGATGGAAAGGGTGAGGGATTTCGATGAGGGGTATATGGACCCAAAATGGAGGGTTGAAAAGAAGTAGGATAAGGGCCTAGAGTAGATGTAGGATAAGATGGATGGGAACTTTGGGGTGGAGATGGAAGGACTTATGACCATGTAGGAATAGCAGGGATACCAACATCTAGAGATACATTTTTATTTCTTTCTTCAATATGATGTTCATTATTTGGAACACAAGATGTGAGTCCATTATTAGATAAAGGATTCGAAGCTTCATATATGATATTTAGTTCTTCTTCGATGGATCTATCATCATGGATTATGGGAGATGTTTTATCATGGAGTAGAGGGGATGAAAGGACATGATCTTGATTTGGATGGTTTGATAGAAATGGATCTTGAGATGGAGCAGGTGTGATGGTGGGATTCAGATATGGAGGTGATGGTAAAAGTGGATCATGTAGGGGAATAAGTGGGATGGTGGGATGTTCTATTATGTTAGGGGATATTTCAACATGCTTTTGACAAGATCTTGACAGGAATGGGTTGGAGTGGATGGTATGATAGGAGAAGTATGGATGGTCTTTTTAAGTGAGGTAGATGGATGGATAGACATTTCTTCAATGGAGATGAGCTGATGGGGGAGAGACTCATTAGGTTCATTGTATGGGATTTGGGTTAGGCTAGGAGGAGGAGATGTGGATGGGATTTGGAGGGATTCAATGGATGGGAGGTAGAAGATGGAAGGGGTTTGATAAGTGGGGTGGATATGATAGGGATGGTAGTTATAGGATGATGTAAGAGGAGTGATGGGGGTGTGAGAGGGAGTTTCTTTGGGTTTCCTTGTAAAATTGCTTGGAGACAAGTGTGTTGGACTAGGAGGGGTAAGGGGATTGGGGTGATGCATTGTAGAGCTAGGATTGGTTGGAGGATTTGGAAGAGATTGGGATGGTGGATTTTGACTAGGGATGTAGCTACTAGAATTATTCTAGATTGGTGGAGGTTGGGAGATGAAGGTAGAGGAATATGGAGATATGACTAATGTATAAGAGGAATATGTGGGCACAATATAGGAAGGAGGTAAGGATGAGGATAATAATGGATTTCCCTTGTCAAAGGCATGGTAAGGAGTACTAGTGGGTATGTTTGGAGGAGGGATGGAGTAGTTGGGAGGAATATTTGGATTTTGGGGGATGTTTGGAGGAATATCTCTAAGGCTTTCAATATACCCGTCATAGTCGACAAGATCATCATCATCATTGGAATAGGATGAGGTGGGAGAAAATGTGGGATGACAAAACTCAGCATAATAGGATTGTGACATGATGTGTTGAGGATGAAGGATGAATATGAAAATGTAGATTAGGATAAGTTGGGAAGCTCAGATTTGGATTTGGATGATGAATTGGGTAGGGATGGGATGTTGCATAGTTAAGACACTAGAGAGAAAAAGTAAGATTTTATGGAAGACCTCAAGAATGATGATACTAGAGGAAATCTTGGAAGCTTGGATGAATCTTGGATGAGGTAGTGACTATTCTAAGTATGCCTTTCATTTGGGTTGAATGATGGACCAATGGTTGGGTTATTGTGAATGGACTTGCTAACAACCGTTTCAAAGGATAGACAAGTGATCTCTTTAGAAAATTGATTTGATTTTTTCTAAAACATGTGGAGGATGTTGAACATGCAAGCACGTCAAACACATCGATAGCCCTATAAGATATTTGCTAGGATATACAAGATTAGCTAGGGGTGTCCTTGATATATGCAAGGTACGTGAGGCCCAAATCTACAGATGAGAGAAAATAATGCCACTTAGCTGGGAGGAGACAGTAACCCAAATCTCCACCTTCACTTCCCAAAGGTATAAAGTTCTTTGGAGCTTAGCTAAGAGTGACAAGATTATGCTTCCAAGAGAGGTGTCTTTCGATTCACCTCCTGATATTTATACTTCACCAGAATGCTGGAGTTGAGGTCATCCCAAGGGGTGAAGAAATCCCGAAGAAGGCCCCCTAAAAAGTGTAAAACAAGATAGGTGTTCATTCTAATTGATGATTTAGATTTTATAAGCTATTATTGAAGACACTTGTGATTATGTCATACAATGTTCATTCCAACTTGACAACGTCATTAGCATAATGGAAATTGAGAGTTCTTCAACAAAAGAAATGCAAGTGTCATTGAAATGTTTCAAAATCATGCAATGCTCATTTATTGTTAGGCATTCAAGATTGTGTTTAAGTGTTTTATACCCAAAATTGAAGTGTGAGGTATTGCAATGATTATTTGATCCTTGGCATTCAAGATTGTGTTTGTTTTTTTAAGCATGTGTTCCAATAAAAAGTTGATTTTAATCCATGGCATTTGAGATTGATTTAAGCAACATTCATTCAATGAAAGATATGTTTAAACATGCAAGTTTATTCTAAGAAAAACCTACAAAAAACATGATTAGGTTTGTAAGATGCTCCAACCTGCAATGCTACAAAAAAATTCATTTTATTAGTCACCCAAAAATCCCAAAATCAAAGCTTAACTATGGGGAAATTTTTTTAAACTTTTTTTGTTAATTTTCAAAGGTGTAAAAATGATCGGAATTACCCTTATCCTACATAACCACCGGGCATGCCAAAATGGATCAACTAGTTTAGTAGTGTAACATGAATACTAGCTATTAAGGAAAGCATCAACAATACTAAATAAGCAAACACTTAAGATAGGACTGATTTGTTATCACCACAAATGGAGGCAAACCAAGAATGGTAAACTCCAAATGATATAACACAATGATGCAATAGATTTTTCCTCAATTTAAGGTATGTGTGCTCACAAGTATAGCTCAAGCTTCAAATGGATGGATAGGGTGAGTGATATAAGGTTGCAACAATGGAGTCATGGAGTGATTTTTCCATTATAATAGTATTTTGGTAGTGTGTGTGCTCTCAAAATATCATTATAACTTTGCATGGAGGATGGATGATTTTAGTGAAGGAGGGAGGTTAAATTTATAGGCCAAGGGTTGAAGAAATGGAGGGCCAAGATGTCAAGATGATGATATGGTGATGGAGGGTCAGGATGCACTCAAAAGGGAGCACAAGGATTGTGCTAGTTTAGCACCAATGGGGAGGTGATACTTGTCACAAGAAGGATGAGTGTGAGAGGATAGGATAAGGGTTGGTCAAAGGCTTGATGAGGGTGGTTGAGTATGTAAGAGTCATGAGTGAGGATGTAACAACCATTAAGAGGAGTGTAAGAGATATTTGAGGGTCATTTATGTTGGAGGGTGAGGGGAAGATATTTTTTGACTTTAGCTTGGGTTAGCAAGTCTTAACCCATGTTTATGATTGTGCACATGATTAGAAGAGGGTTAGGATTAGCTTAGAAGGGAGGTTAGGTGGTTTGTGGTTTGGCTTTGATGGGATGGGTTAGTTAGGTGGCTAAGTGAGTTTAATATGGGTGAGTGGGTTGGATTAGGGTTTAGGATAGGGTTTAGGGAGGCTCTTTGGATTTTAGATATTTTATTAAATAATTTATTTAATAAAATGGGGAGTATGGAATTAAATTGAATAGATTTGATGATTTATTCAATTTAATAGGGGAAGAGGGATTTAATTGATAAATTGATTTTGGGTGATCATTTGATTTTATCAATTGGACTATAGTTAATTAAATTAATTAATTAACTAGAGGATGACAGTTACTTAATTAAATAGTAAATATTTAATCAATAATGTCCTAGGAGATGACTAAATATGATTACTTATTGATGTAATCAGATTTAGATGTCTACATAGGCAACTATATTCTTAAAACTTTTCTTAGCACAATATCATCATCTATGTTACTAGTAGCTCATCTTGCTGCATTAACAACTTCTTTTATCCTTACAACATATTGAGAAACATTTTTCACCTTCTTCCATTCTCATATCATCAAACTTACCTTTGAGACATTTAGCTTTGGCTCTTAGAACATTAGCTTCTCCTCGATAGATAGTGGATAAGACATCCTACATTTTCTTTGCACTATCAAGACCTTTGATATCATCAAATTTGGCATAGCTTAGGGCAAAGGCAATCTCAAGCATTGCTTAGATATGTTCTTTCTTTTTTCACATATTCTTGGTAGTTGAAACTCCAATAGGATCAACATGCTTAGTCATAATGGTATATTGTGCATGATCTCTAAGTCCTCCAAGGCGTAACTTCATCAAAATTTTCCATGTAGGAAAGTTATCTCTATTAAGCTTGGGTACTTCTCTTTTTGAAATCTTGATCTTTGTGCTTCTAGTACCTTCAAACTAGTCCTCTTAAGTAGATGGCTCTAATAATATTTGTTGGAATACTTTTGAATAACTAAGAGGGGGGTGAATCAATTATTCAAAGTTTAGCTATATAAATAAAAATTTTTACAGCTTAGTGAACCCATAAAACATTTATCATTATTCATGCATTAATAAGACTACGCAATCACTTAAATCCTTTAGGTTACTATCAAATCTAGTTGCAGAAGTGTAAACATGAAACATAACAGATCCAACAACACATTTGACACAATGATTTTTTGGAAACCCAATTTATGAAAAACCACTAGTAACATGCTACTCTTTTTCAATCTTCTAAAGTGATGCCCTGTGAAAGGCCAACTCTATTAAAGGATTTCAATCACCTTGTTAGGAGTGAGCCTTGTTAGGGGACTTTAGACCATTCACTTGGAATGTCACCCAGTTAAAGGATTTACAAATGACTATTAGGTCAACCTTAATCCAAAGGATTTACCCTAGACTAATACAATTACTATAGAGTAACAATAAGGCTTGATCTAATAAAAACTTACAACTTCATTTATAGATTATAGATATCTATTTTAGTCATCCATTCTACTTGGCCTTCATACATTTTAGCTTTGATAGCTTGTTCATCCTTCAAGCATTCATACCCTTAAGCCTTCTTACTTAACATGCCAATGTAGACTCTTCTCTTAGGTCTCTTGATGAAGCAAAACCCTTGACCCATTTTCTTCCTTAGGTTATCACACATGAAAACCATTGCTTCTTGACTAGCCATTCCTATAAATAGGAAATTAAGATCTTTTTCCATTCATTCTCCATCATCCAATTTAGGGTTAGTGAGGATTAGGTAGGATACAATGAATCTACCCCTAATTCCATATCTCTTGTAGAAAATTTTCCTTGAATCCTCTTTAAAATTTCCTAAAAATGGTTTACCTTGAATTTTGTGCCACCATCTCATCAATCTTATCTTTCACCTATTTCACACAATCCAAAAATACAAACTTGTCAACTCGGATTCATCAAATTCATGATCTTTCAAGTAATGCAACCACTTAGCATTATCTTTCTTCTGATGCCTGACACATATTGCATTTCTTGGCATCCTCTATAAAATCACTTGACATGAACTAAAGTTTACTAGTGCTCTACATCAACTAAACTTTTCTCAACATTCACTATTCTACTTAGCATACACTAGAATAAACATTTACTCAACTCCAACTTATTTTCTACTCAGCCTGTACTAACTTTTCTTGACACCTACTATCCACTTGGTTAAGCTTTCTAAATAAACTTTGTGTAACTTTTTATTCTAAACTTTCTTAGTGTAACAAATCTTTGTAATCTTAAGTAGATTATTAATAAATCATGTTATCACTATCTTAATTGATTCTTGTACTCCTTTTCATATCATAACTCAACCTTTTCTCTAGGTGTGATTGTTACATCTTTTGATCAAATCCTCTCTATTAATCAAATAAGTTATACTACTTAAATAATTTAAGTAGTTGTCTTACTAAAAAATAGTAGGTTTGGAATTAGTGACAAAGAAATGATTGAAGCATATACATTGATCATACTCATATCAATATGTTCTCAACAATCTCCTTCTTCAACAATCTCCTTCAATCTATTCTCAACAATTCCTTTCCATATAAAAAGAACTTAATAATCACCAATACCTTATGCCTCTTCTAAATTCATAGAGGTTATTTTCATTATTTAACATAAATTTCAACTAATTACTAGTTGGTTTGATTGGTTACAAGGTTAATTTCAACATTTTTCAAAAAATTGCTAAAATTGCCAAAAACTTTTATTGCAAAATGCAATTTTTGCACTAACTCTTCCTAGAACATAATCAAGTGGTTTTTGGTAACACATAGGACCTATATAAGGTGTAATGACTCTCAAAACACTTCTTGAGTCAAATTATTGAGAAAAACAACAAAAAAGTAAAAATCCTTAAGACTAAGCGAACTTGGGTTTATAGGTGACCTCAAGTTCCTTGACCTTACAAACAAGGATTAGCTTATTACCATAAAAAATAACATGTTCAAAATGAGTTGTATGATCCTCCCTTTACCATCCACCAAAATTCTCCATCATTGGATGAGGTGACATATCTAGTTGTCACCTAGGTGCCCTACACCACAAGTTTTAGCATCACCCGAGATGGGGTCACAAAATCAAAATGGAATTAAATCTCAAAAAAGTCAGATAGGTTATTGTCCATACCTCACACAAGCTTCAATATAAACCCTATAAAAGATCCCTTCCCTATGGCATTTAATAACTCTTAGGGTCAATTTGTTTTGGCATTGTTGAGAAGTTTTGAGTAGTCAACAGGATGGGATGAGATTGGAAATAGGGTTTTCCTAGCTACCTAGAGCTAATGAAATAGATAGTTTCATCCCATGAAAAATGGTTGGTGGGATTCACTAGCTGGCAACTTTGTACTAACCAACACTACAAGTTTCAACATCACCTAATATGGGGCCACAAGATAAAAATGAAATTTGATATCTAAAAAGAGAAAGAATATTGTAGGTGTCAGAAACATGATCCTATAAAACCCAAAATTGCATCCATACCTTGCATGAGCTCTGAGATATGCCTTGTCAAATATTGCTACCCTATGGAATTTAGTGACTCTTAGGGTCAATTTGGTTTGGCATGCCCAAGAATTTTTGATTCATTGACGAGATGAGATGAGCTTGGAAATAGGGTTACCTAACCATAAGGAGCTAATAGAATAGACAATTTAATCCAATGATGAACAGTTGGAGAGACTCACTAGTTGGTGACTTTGTATTGGCGAACACTACAAGTTTCAACATCACCTAAGATGGGGTTGAAAAATAAATAAAAATTGATCTCCAAAAAGTGAGAGAAGATATTGTAGGTTTCCAAAACATGGTATTATAGCACCCAAAATTGCATCAATACCTTGCATGAGCTCTGAGATATGCCCCATCAAAGATCATTGCCTTATTGCATTTTGTGAATCTTAGGGTAAATTCAATTTTTCATGTCTAAGAATGTTTAAGTGTTCAATGGGATGGGATGAGCTTGGAAGTATGGTTTACCCAGCCAGTCAAACCTAATGGAATAGATAGTTTGATCCCAGGATGAATGGTTGGAGAGATTCACTAGTTGGGGACTTTGTACTGGCCAACACTACAAGTTTCAGCATCAACAAAGATGGGGCTACAAAATTAAAATAGAATCTTATCTCCAAAAAGAGAGGTTATTTTAGGATTTGGCAACATGGTCATGTAGCACCTAGAATTATATCCATACCTTGCACGAGCTCTAAGATATGCCCCATCAAAGATCACTTACCTATGGCATTTAGCAACTCTTTGGGTCAATTTGGTTTGGTGTGCTCAAGAATGTTCAAGCACTCAATAGGATAGGATGAGTTTGGTATTAGTGTTTACTTGGCTACTCAGAGCTAAAATAATAGATAGTTTGATCCCCCGATTAATGGTTGGAGAGATTTACCAATTGGCAACTTTGTACTTGCCAACACTACAAGTTTTAGCATCACTTGAGATGGGGCCATGAAATAAAAATGAAATTTGATCTCTAGAAAGAAAGAGAGGTTATTGTAGGTATTAGCAACATGGTCCTAGAGTACATATAATTACATCCATACCTAACAGGAAATCTAAGATATGCCCCATAAAAGATCATTGCCATATGTCTTTTAATGACTCTTACCATTAATTTGGTTTGGTGTTCCTGAGAATGTTTGAGCTCTTAATGGTATAAGGCAAGCTTACAGCTAGGGTTTACGTAACCACCCAAAACTAATAGAATAGATAGTTTAATCCCACAATGAATGGTGGGAGAGATTCACCAATTGGTGTCTTTGTAATAACCAACACTACAAGTTTCAACATCACCTAAGATGGGGCCACAAAATCAAAATAGAATTAGATCTTCAAAAATAGAGATAGGTTATTGTAGGTGTTAGCAACATAGTCTTGTAGCACCCAAAATTTCATCCATACCTTACATGAGCTCTGAGATATGCCTCATCAAAGATTGATGCCCTATGGCATTTAATGACTCTTAAGATCAATTTGGTTTGGCATGCCCAAGAATGTTTGAGATTTCAATCGGGTGGGATTAGATTGGAAATAGGGTTTACTTGACTACTCAAAGCTAATAGAATAGACAATTTTATCCCATGATGAACAATTAGAGAGATTCACTAGTTGACAACTTTGTATTCACCAACACTACAAGTTTCAACATCATCCAAGATGGGGCTAAAAAAAATCAAAATGGAATCCAATCTTTAAAAAGAGAGAGAGGTTATTGTAGGTGTAGGCAATACAATCCTAAATCACCTAAAATTTCATCCATACCTTGTACGATCTCCAATATATACCCCACCAAAAATTGTTGCCCTATGGAATTTATTGACTCTTAGGGTCAATTCAATTTGACATGCCAAAGAATGTTTGATCATTTAATGAGATGGGACAAACTTGGAACTAGGGTTTACCCATCTACCTAAAGCTAAAAGAACATATAGTTCAATCCCATGACAAATGGTTGGAGAGATTCACTAGTTGGCAACTTTTTATAGGCCAACCTTACAAGATTTAGTATCACCCAAGATGGGGCTGCAAAATCAAAATTAAATCTCATCTCCAAAAAATGAGAGAGGTTATTATAGGTGTCAACAACATAGTCTTGTAACACCCAAAATTTCATGCATACCTTACACTAGGTCCAAGATATGCCCCACCAAAAATTACTGCCCTATGGCATTTAATGACTCTTACGGTCAATTTGGTTTGACATCCCTAAGAATGTTCAAGCACTCAATGGGATGGGATGATCTTGGAACTAGGGTTTACCTAGCCACTTGGAACTAACAAAATAGATAGTTCTAACCCATGAACAATAGTTGGAGAGACTAACCAGTTGGCAACTTTGTACTAGCCAACACTACAAGTTTTAGCATCACTCAAGATGGGGCTGCAAAATTAAAATGGAATCTGATATCCAAAAAGAGTGATAGGTTATTGAAGGTGTTGGCAACATGGTCTTGTAGCACCTATGATTGCATCCATACATTGCATGAGCTTTGAGATATGACCCATAAAAGATTATTTTCCTATGGCATTTAATGATTGTTAGGGTCAATTTGGTTTGGCATGCCCTAGAATTTTTGAGTGTTCAATGGGATAGGAAGAGATTGGAAATATGGTTTACCCAGCCACTTGAAGCTAATAGAATAGATAGTTTGATCCCACATAAAATGGTTGGAGGGATTTACCAGTTGGCAACTTTGTACTGACTAATACTACAAGTTTCAGCATCACCCAGGATGGGACTGAAAAATCAAATTAGAATCCAATCTCCAAAAAATGAGAGAGGTTATTGTAGGTGACGACAATATGATCCTATAGCACCTAGAATTGAATCCATACCTCACATGAGCTTTGAGATATTCCCCATCAAAGATCAATGCCCTATGGGATTTAATGACTCTTAGGGTCAATTTGGTTTGGCATGCCTGAGAATGTTTGAGTGCTCAACAAGATAGGATGGGCTTAGAACTAGTATTGACCCAGCCACCCAAAGCTAATGGAATAGATAGATCTATCCCATGATGAATGGTTGGAGAGATTCACTAGTTGGCATCTTTGTACTAGCCAACACTACAAGGTTTGGCATCACTTGAGATGGGGCCACAAAATTAAAATGGAATCCAATCTCTAAAAAGAGAGATAGGTTATTGGATGTGTTGACAATATGATCTTGTAGCACCTAGAATTGCATCCATACCTCACATGAGCTCTGAGATATGTTGTGTCAAAGATCATTTTCCTATGGCATTTAGTGAATTTTAGGGTCAATTTGATTTGGCAAGCCCAAGCATTTTTGAGCACTCAATGGGATGGGATGAGCTTGCAACTAAGGTTTACTCGACCACTTAGAGCTAATGGAATAGATAGTTTGATCCCATGATGAATGGTTGGAGAGATTCGCTAGTTGGAAAATTTGTACTGGCCAACACTACAAGTTTTAGCATCAACCAAGATGGGGCCACAAAATCAAAATGGAATCCAATATCCAAAAAAAATAGAGAGTTTATTGTAGGTGTCAGCAATATGATCCTATAGCACCCAAAATTTCATCCATACCTCATACGAGCTCTGAGATATGCCCCATCAAAGATCACAAATCTTCTATGTTGTTGTAATGGAGATAATTTGCAATATCATTTTGCTAATTCTAATTTGGTCAATAATACTGTATACATATGTAAGAATAATCTAGTTCATATATATATTTGGTTCTTAATTGTTACACTATTATGAATGACTTATTACCTTTGGTTTGGAAAAATATTTGTTGTATACAATGCTCAATATTCATAATTCTTTATATTTTTTATTGGTTAACATTAATGTATGCATATATATCCTTCAATGATGCACCTTTTCTTTATTGGATGCACTTACTTCAAATTTTGAAAATGATTGTTTATTACCTACTAGAAGATTGTGTCTCTTCGGCATCTCCTAAAGAGCAATGTCTCTTCCATGCATCTCTCTCTCTCTCTCTCTCTCTCTCTCTCTCTCTCTCTCTCTCTCTCTCTCTCTCTCTCTCTCTCTCTCTCATGGTCTAACTCATGAACCTTCGAAAGAGTCTTATTATGTTGTTTTCTACCATATTTTATCAAGTGGACATTTGAAGTGACAACAAGGTTTGAGTAATGAAGAATCTTCCTCTTTGATTGCTAATCCTTGAAGAACCACAAGTTAGGGTTCTTCATAGAATATTATCTAAGCCATGTGCTAGTTATAACCACCAGACTGATATAGTACTCTAAACCTTTACCATCTATAAATGAGTGATTGAATTTCTTTTGGCTTGGAAATAATGACACAAATAATAATATGTCCCTTCTTCATTGTCTTTAGGTGTAATAATAGTAAAAACATGGCCTGTAGTGATAAATGTAAAAAATGTGGTCACTAATTCAACAAATACTTAGGTAAAATTTATAAAGTTACATATTGAATTTACAAAGATATATAAATTACCAGGTTGCACTAGATCAGACAAGTAGTCAAAGTCAATGGATGAATCCATGTCTACCATTTCCAGTACTTGTGGGGGAGGATAGGAGTTAGTTGGGTCCAAAACTCTATATCCCAATTGTCCACCCATTTAATCAACTCAGACTCATTCCAATTTTCCACTACACATGATGGACAATAGCATGTCATTCTACGTGTGTAGATACTCCATGAACTTGCATTAGAGCTTTTAAAATAGTGCAACTCACTTGATCCTATTAATGTGCAACAATCCTCATATGGTGCAATGTTAGTATTATCTATCAACCAAAGAAATCTATGAACCATAGACTCACCTTCATTACCTAGACCCATTATAGTGTTACACCACTAGACAATGAATTTTGTATTTGTCAATTTTGCTCCATATTTTTACTTTAGTGCTTCAAGAGCTAAGGCTCTTTTGATGTATGCACCTACACCATCGTGTTCTCACTTTCTATGACTAGCCTTTTTGAAATTTCACATTTATTGAATTCTAAACAACTTGTGCATCTTTCTCAACCAATAGAACATTCATGATTTCTCAAATTAAGATGCACAATTGTTTGACCAAATAATGTGTTGGCGATATGGTTGTCATTGTTAGCCAAATCTCCATAAAATAGTTGAAAAAAAATATTGTCACAAAATTTTGTACCCTTGTCCAAAGTTTTTACCTAAGTACAACCTTGTGAAACATGGAAACAAGCTCCAAGCTATGGGACTTGAATAGTGAGGTTGAGCCTTCAAAGAAGGCTGGCTTCCTTTGCTATTAGGATGCACCTAACTACTCTTGAGAGGAAAAGGGAGAAGGAGATGCAAGAAAAAAAATCTACCTAATCTATTCTAAGGAAGTGATGCACCAAAATATAATGTTTTGTTGGTGTGTTGAAACACTACCAGTTTCAAATTACCCAGATGAGAACAAGACACATCTAGGGGCAACTAACTCACATCCTTACATATCTTTTCAGACACTAGACCAACTATAAGGCTAGACCCTTCTTTTACTTTAGGTTCTGCAAAACCTAGGCAGGTGGACCTTAGATTCAATTTATATGGTACCATTACTAAAACATATTCTTGAATCTTTTAAAGTAGATAAAACCCTTAATCTCCTATTGACTCATGCAATAACATATATCTATGATAGCTAAATGAAAATCTATAAAATTCACAAGCTGAGTGAGGGCATCCCTTTTGGCTCTTCAACATGAAAGGGAAATACTATTGATTAATGATGTTGAATATCAGCACAACCCCAAATATGCAACATTATTAACAAGTGATCCTATAACTAATTAGTTCCTTAACCATTGGGCAATTTCATGAATCAAATGCATACATCTGTGATATCAAGGACATATTTCATACACCTAGACATCAGATCTATCCTATCACTTTGTGAATTAGAGATTAATGTTCATAAAAACCTCATTCTTATGAAATATCCTTCTCAAAATAACCAACAATCCTATCAAACACATCAAGCATTCACTTGGCCCTTTGTTCCAATAGAAAAATATTTCTAACATACAACATTAAAGGGATGAAAATGGGTCTCAGTTATTTGCCATTAAAACACATAAGATTGTAATTTTCTAAGATAGGAGATGAGAATCATAATGAAACTAAAGAAATTCTTGCTCATTTGTATTCATTTCTTTGAAACAATACATTCAAATGCATGAAATAAAAATAGAAAAAAATCTAATAGATCTAAACTCTCTCTATAATCTTCACTACTATTGTTCATACAAGAGAATTATGCTAGAAAATGTGGTGTCATGGTGATGGGAACACATCAAGACTGGAACCTTGGTTTCACAAATCTAAGAACACTCAATATTGGAATACACATGGCATCATAGCAATGAATCATTTTTTTCTCCAAATTTGGAACCAACCCTTAGAATGGATGAGAAAGAAGAAGATATAGATAAGGAGTGAATTCCAAAATCTAATCTGAGGATGACATGTGTCTACTTGAAATTCCATTGTTTGCTATTACAAAACCTCTTTCCTCTTTCTACCCATTTGATCTAATTTAGTTTTCATCACTTTCTTGTAACAAACCTAAAAAATATCTCTGTCGAATGATGAAAACTTTTGTGTCACCAAAAATCTAAATGACATCATGAAATGTAGGTAAAAATTTGGGTTTAAATTAAATAAAGGTGATCAAAATTGACCCCAACTACATTCTTACCATGTTTTACCAAACCTATAACTATGTTTTCAATTTTAGCCCATTTCACTGAGAAGGCCCCAAATTTTACATTTCTGCCTATAACTCAAACTAGTGACTTCATGTGCAAAATTAAACTCTATAATTAGAAAGTTCGTCTTCTCCCAATTTTGGTGATATATAATATCACTATATTTTCCTATAGGAAACCCCCAAAATCTCAATTTGAAAAGTATTCCCCTAGCATGGTGTCATGCCCAAACTGCAAGGGCAAAAACACACACAATTTTTTTGAAATAATAATTAGAATGCTCAAAGTTTAAAAAGGTTAAGATCATAGTTAAAGTAAAGGTTCTTTACATTTTATCTTAAGTTTATAGTCTTAAGGAGGAATACATCGTTGAGATTAAAATTCTCGTTATTAATCAAATCTTGACATTGTTAAATTACTACTCTCGTTATTAAGTTGATAAAGACAAAAGTTTATGATATTACATTAACTTATAAGGTATGCGAAATTTACTTAAATAACAATCTATATGAAAAGAAGATTAATTAAACAAATTCCCCATTTAAACTTATTTCAAAAAAAAGAAATCAACCCTTATATACTTAGATTAAATTAACATTAACGATAAAACTATTTAAATTTAACTAATTCAAAAGTAATAACAATTTAATCAATAACATAATATAATGATAAAACATAATATATACTACTAACTAAAACAATTATAACGATTAAAAACAAAACATCAATCCCAAACTTTAAATTAAAGATTATTAATGTGAAATATAAATTAGACATAAATTTAATTTACTGACAACTAACTAATTTAACTTAAAACTAACTAACTAAATCTAAAATTGATCTAACCATATACAAAATGAGTGACTAATCTTTAAATAAAACTTAACTTTTAAAATTTAAATAAAATTAAAACTAACTAATTAAAACATAATATTAAACTAATACTACTAAAGAAATATATAAATTTTTTTAAACAAATAGCTTCAAACAATTAACAATATTAATAGAAAATTTAAACTTTATTAAAAAAAACTATTACTAAACTTACATTTAAACTAACTAACTTAACACCTCTACTAACATTCTAAAGTTAAAATGACTTACAATTTAATTTAATTAAACTAACAACTAAAAACAACTTACAATAAAAAAATTATTAATAAATAAATTATAAACAAAACTAACTATCATACAATACTAACGTAACTAACTAACCTACTAACTCTACCCTTTAACCCCCTACACACCTACACTAGCTCCCCCCTACACCCACGTGCTTCCCAAGCACTGCGCTTGGGACAGCGCACTGCCCAAGTGGAGGGGGCAGGGTACTGTCCAAGGTCTACCATGAAAGGTGGCAACCGGACCAAGGGAAATGAAGGATTAAAGGCAAGAATTTTTATCCATGCCTTTAAACAATACAATTTGCATCCCATCATGAGGTGAGCGCCCAACCATGGTAAGGAGTAGATGGGAGATGGGATGTGGGGACAGAATGATGTCACACTCCCACAAGAAAATGACTTTGATTAAAACAAAACAAATTCCATTTTAAATACAATCCAAAATTGACATCCCCTATGGTGAGAAGGGTATCATTAAACTCATAAAGTTTTATGGGTGAGAAGATATATTTAGGATATTTTCATAACTATGATATTTTTATTATTGTTTTTTCATTTTAATCAAATTTTTCAATAAGTAAAAAGGATATTTTAAGAGAATCTTTTGATTCTATGTTACCCAAAAGAATTAATTTGAATCTCTCATACAAAAGGCAGAGAGTTGTACTCTCTTGAAACACTAATTTTTTTGAAAATTTTCTAAGTATAAATTTCAAAGCCATGCATGCATATATTTTTTTTGTCTATATTTTTGAATAGAATTAAAACATGGATACAATAGTTTGAAGCATATTAACACCATATTTAATATGATCTCCTATACAACTTGAATTTGCAATATATCAACCATAGATGTCATTTTCTTTCCTTAACATAATTATCATTTTGAACATATAAGGAACATAAAAGGAACTTGAATATTTGCTCAACTAAACCATCATCAAATCCTCTTATTCCTGATGTGCATCCATCTAATTTGAAATTATGATTAAATCACAAGATAAACAATTTTACTCAAACACCAATTTTATTGGTAAACCTGATTCAAGGGCTCAGCCGGGAAAGAACCAGGAAGAAAACCCGATGTCGTTGCCAATCTAACAAAGTTTGAAATACCAATTTACATAGGATATCAATCCCAAATTTCAACAATATAATTGAATTTTCTTCATGACCCTCGTCAAGGGATTCATAACAATTTCTGCAACACATTTCTAGAACCATGGATGGAACAAAATTTGATCAGGTGACAACCAAGCATAACCAAGAGGCAATCAAACAAGCATAATCATACATGGTTACATAATAGGATTCACAATGAATCAAAACTAGGGAAAGGTGGATTCTTCCAACCAAGAGAAGTCAAGCACAACACCAAATAGATGCCCAATCGGGGCTATATACCAAGAACTTCCGTTCTTCCATTTCAACATACCATAATCATACAAGGTTTGTGCTGATAGGTAGGGGCCCATAACACCCTACCCTTTCTCCCTCTTCTCATCCTGCGAAGAGAATCTACACTGGTTGGAGTCCGACTAAACAGACATTTCCAAAAATTGGTCACTTCCGCCCTCTGCAAGGGTGAGTAATACCAAAACGCACATGCAAGAAAAAATCTCAAAATTTCAAACATAAACATGAAAGGAAATCATCCAAAAAAATAACATGATTTTCAAAGCTTCCCAACATACCCACAAACATACAAACATTGAAACAACAACAAGGTAGCATGAGTCTAAAACAAGAATGAAATCTGAACAAGGGAGATGAGAAATCCAACCTTCACAAAGAGGTAATGGAAATGAACAAGTTTGAGTAGAGTTTCCCTTTCCTTGCTTCAACCTTCAAGAACTCCTCTCTAAATGTAGAGATTGGGTAACAAACCCCACAAGTCCATGAAGGGCCTCTAAATAGGCCTCCAACTCAACCACCCAAGGGCTCAATAACTACCCCCACCCACTTGCAATTCTAGAAACTCCTAACTCAACCTACACTATGATTAAACCCTAAGTGGAGATGAGGTGAAGTAACTCAAGATAACCATGGTCAATTTTCGCACCAAGGCAAAAAGAGACTTTTTGAGTGACCTCAAAAGTCAATAAAAGGGGCTTAGGGGTTGGAAAAGACCCCTAACCCATACCCATACCCTTTGGGTATAATTATATCAAGTTTTAAGCCTTAGGAAAGAGGTTTAGAGACAAACAAAATCTAGGAATAAAATAGGACCATCTAACTACTCTAACATTGCAGATTAAACACTAATCCAGATTAAGGATGACTAAACTCGATTAAGAACCAAATAGCAAACTAACACTAACTTAAACCAACTTGGGTCCAAAGGTTACACAACTAACCCTAATCAGCATACTGAAGAACATAACCAATTTATGAGTGTCAAGCAACACTAACAGAACATAGTTACGAACATTAACATTAACTAAACACAAAGAGATACATACATACATCTCACATACAATACTTGAATTACGAACAACAAGTTTTCCAAAATTAACACATTGAAATCAGTTATGTTCCTCCGTCAGTTTTCTCAACTAAAATATCTGCACACTCATTGCACACATTAGTAGTGCCATAAAATCACATGTACATATGTATATATACGTATCAGGAGTCACATAAATTAAGACATACATCAATAAGGGTTTCGTCATCCTACTTAATTCTTAATCATAAAGATTCCAAAAATCAATGTGTTAATCCTACATTTTACTTAATTCATCATCATACATAAACATAAAGCCTTAAATGACAAACATCAATATATCTGAAAGTAACATCACATAACATGAAATAATATAATATGTTCTAAGCATCAAATAATGTCTCGACATCTTGAGTTGTGAGTGTCAAAATGATAAAGTAACAACTAAGGCTACAAAGGGTCGGGGAGAGGCCTCACACATGGCTTCTAATCTGCAACTTTTAATTTTTCACAAATTTAAAAAAGTCTAAAGTTCACACTTTAGCAAATAACCTAATAAATTTAAATCTTTGTGTGTGCCATTTTCTATGAGAAAATATTTTAAATTTTTTTTTTATCATTTTTTGATTTTCCCCTATCCCTGGATCTCAGGTCAAACCTAGTTTAACTAGGCTACCATGTGGCAGCACTTGATTCATTCTTAGACTGCTACATCATCTACCATGTCATGTCACCTACCACATCATCACCATGTGGCACTTTATTATTGGTCCAAAATCTACATCTGCCACATCACAATAGGCCAGGTGTGCTAGCACATGGTGGCTTGGTGCTTTTGTGCATTGTTTATCTTCCTCGCAACTCCATATTGCAGGCAAGCACCAACTATCAGATCTCACCACATGGAAAAACTTGACAGTTCCATCATTAGCTACTACTAATCAACTATGACCTGGGCCCACTATCATGTGGTACCTAGGTGCATTCCCACTTTGTTTACACTTCCTGCATCTTTATGAAGTGGGGAAGCACTATAGTGCCACATGTCCACTGTGGAATGTGGAACCTCTCCATGCTAACATTATTATGGTGGTTACAAGGGCTTTGGCATTCAAAATTTTCTTCCTTCTAGCTGACCATGAGCCCCACGTGAGCCTATCTAGCCTCAAAAGGTATTGTTTTGTTGACACTATGCTATTGCACAAAGGTGTATTTAAACATTTAAAAGTTTCCAATATGGGAAATGTGGGATTTAAAACCTATTATCATTTTCCCTTTCATTGCGAACTTTGAACTAGAACCTTTCACTTCCCACTATCTCCAAATTAGCCATGCTTCTCTACTTCCTACCAAACCATGGAATGTTCTACTACTGCCTTCATCTTGCATGAACTATGATGTTTCTCTTCCATGCTATGGTCATGGGCTTTCTACCCTATTTTATATAAGTGCCCTGCTTATGGAAAATCGAGAATAGACAACCATGTTAATCATAATCCCCACCCCCTTTGCTTTGCCATAGTTATGGACTATAGTCCTATAGGAAAGGGCCTTCTCAAAACATAGTAATAGAATCATTTTTCATTTCTTACTACGCTATGGGATTCCATATTCACTCATCACAATGAGTGACCTCTACCATGGGATACCTCCCTTGCATCTAGGCCGCATATGCCTTGATGTGAATGTTGCTTTTGCCTTAGTCAATTCCACATGGAATCCAAATTGCATCTTGTCTTTGTTGACAACTCCTTGTTAACTAAACTAACACTCCCTCCTTTTCAAAACTACGTTTTTCCTTTTGAAATGTCGATGGGTTTCTTATTTGCATGGTCTACCCTCTTCCCTTGGGCAACTTACTCTTTGTTCTCTGACTTGGACATGGTTTACAGTAATATTTCTTCCATCCAACTCACATCCATTCATACCTTCAATGGCATCTTTCATGGATTGTTCATCCATGGACCAAGAAAGCCCATCATTGGATTAAGCAAGTGCAAGGATTCGATTGGGTATGGTAGCAAATCAAGGCATTTTCAAATTGGTAGATTTCTTCCTCCATGCCACTACCTATAATGTCCATTTTATTTCACAAGGGAGAGTGCTCTATTTTTTATGAGTCGTCCTCTTCTTTTTGCATGTCATAGCTTCTTTCAATGCTTGGCATCTCCTCTACTTTGCAATGGCTTGATCTTCTTCTTTCACTAGCAGCTTCATTAAGAGCCTTATATTGTATGTTTTTTTAAATTTTGAGTGCCAAAAAACTTTTCTCTCAAGTTGATTTTATCCTTCTCTAAAGTATTTGAAGTCATTCCTATTAGAAATGATTGAAAAGATCATGAATGAAGAGTAATGGAACTGGTAAAGAATGTTTTCAATCATTCTTTTGTTATTGATGTCAAACTTGCTACTTGTAGGAATGACAATTGCTTCAGTGATCCAAATACTATCAATTGGTTGATTGTCAAGGAGGTGGCAATCAATAAGATCTATCTAGAGTATCTAGAGAAAGGTTGAAGTTATGATGTTGTAATGAAGTATAAGGATCAGCTAAGCCATTGATGAAATAGTGTATTGATGAAATACTCTAGGAGGTTGGACACACTAAGACACATCAAAGATGTAAGGTTTAACTAAGTCATTCTTAAAGCCTAACTAAGTTCATTGGAGAGAGCCAAGCAAGCTAGTTAGAGCTGAAAAAATTCTTAGTTGAAGCCAAGAAAGTTCAACTTTAGTGTGTGTCGAATGATCTTTAGGTATCGAGTAGCCTTCAGGTGCCAAGTGATCTTCAGATGCCAAGATGCCGAGCATGATACAGGAGCCGAGTGATATTTAGGTGTCGAGTAACACAAAATTGGTCAGGTGCCCAGCATCAGAAAAAGGTAAAGGATGCTGAGAAAATTTCTTTAGGTATCAAGCATTAGTAAAAGAAGTAGAATCTGAGTAACACAAAAGGAGCCGGGCATTAGTAAAATGATGCCGAGTTGCTACATTATTTGTTAAGTCAAAGATTCACTAGATCAGTAGCAATAAGTTTGTTACATCAAATTTTTTGAATGATAAGGATGATGAGTAGATGTCATAGAATTTTAGGTAAACCATGTAAACCAATTCAAGGAAAATGCTAATGGATTTATCATGACATTTCTAGAAGAAGCAATTTGGAGGGAAAACAATATCATTTTCTCAAGATCAAATCAAGATTTGAGCAAGAAATGAACAAAAAAACTTCTACATAAGAAGTTATAGGTCAGAGATCAAATGTGCATGTGTGAGAGGGAGTTGGTCATAAGTATGGTTGTGCGAAGAAGCCAAAGGGGTGTAAGTACAGAGCATCAAGACTTTGAGTTGATTAAGTGATCATGGAGTGCATTGGCATAAAAAGTGGGAGAACTCAAGGAGATAGATCTTGAAGGGTGAACAAGCTATCAACAGTGCAAGGGAGGAAAGCCAAGCAAATAAATGAACTGTAGAGTGATCTGAAATCTGCAAGGTTAGAGTTGCAATTTGAACCAGGTCAAAACCCTTCTAATAATCTCTTACCATTGTATTAGATATTGAAATCCTACATTTCTAGGTTAGCTTAACAGCTAGGTGGATAAGCCTCAAGAAAAGGATAAAGAGATCCCCAGGAGAAGGATAAAGAGATCCCTAGGAGAAGGATAAAGAGATCCTTAGGAGGAGGATAAGAGATCCTTAGAGAGGGATGAAAGATTCTTTTGAGAAGGTGACGGTAAATCCCATGGACTTGGGTGAGCTTAACAGATCTATGTAAATCCTTTAATAGGGTGACATTCCAAGTTGAATGTTCTTAAGTCTTCTAATAGGGAATACTCCTAACAGGGTGTAGAAATCCTTTAACAGGGTCACATTAAACAATGTGTTGTAGCCTTTAACAGGGCAGACCATAAAAAGTGGTTGAAATCAATTACACAGTTATTTTGTGGGTATCATCCCCACCCTAGTTTTACCTTCTTATTCTTGGAGGGTTTCTAGGTCATCAAAATCCTTTGTGTTATGGTGTGATGCATGTTTACTTTTCATGATTGTTTAATGTTTAATTGGATGCATGATAAGAAAGTAAAAGGGATAGCACTTCTGATTCACTCTTATTTTATTAGAAAGTTTGAATTAGACATTATTAGACCTTGAATAAATGATTTACCCCTACTCTCAGTTATTCTAAAGAATTCTAACAATTCTAGTTTCATTTCTGGTGTTAAGAGAATAACAAGAAACTAAATTGGAAGAATGTGCATCAAGGTCTCCATTCTGAGCATTAAATGGTGGAATTTCAATTGTCTTTCTAATATTATATGCAACTAATGTCTTTCTAAATTAGAAGACTCCATAGAAGCCACGAGACTAGATGGTGGTGAATCCTTTTGTAGAGGAGCTAAATTACTTACACTTTGATCTTTTCTATTATTTCTCTTTGGAAATCCTTTAACCCTATCTGCTTATCTTAGAGTATTGAGTGTATGTTCACAGGAACCTGCATTAGGAGAAATACTTGAGATCATAACTGTATGAGAGCCACCAACAAATGAGTCATGAAGCATCTCTGTTAACTTGCTTCCTCAAAAATGAATGTGAATTTGATCATTATCTAGAGCGCGTATGTACTCTTTCAAAGCCAATAGGCTCTTATTAATCTCAGCTCCCTCTACCCTTGTTTGCCTGTCATTGTCTGTAGTGTCAACACCATGTTCACTTCCATCATCAGTTTCTTCCACAATCCATGTAGCATGATAGTCTAACATTTCCCATGTAAAATTCCTCTTCTCCAACTTCTTTTTCTTAGTACTCTTAACAATAAGCTTCAAATCAGGTGATTTCTTAAAACTTCCTTTACAAGTTCCCCCAAAACCATTCATTTTCTAAAATCTCAAGTAAATTTATTTTTTAAATCTTTTTATATAATGTCATGATATTTGAACCATCAAAGTGAAAATACCCTACTATCAAAACAAATAAGATAACACCACATGATCACAAGTCTAATGTTGCCCCATCATAACCTTTATCATTGATGACTTCAGGGGCAACATAGTTGGGGGTTTCATAAGTAGCGTGAAGTAAACCATCATCCCTAGCTTGATTAGAAACATTTTTTGCATTGAAACAACATAATGACCAAATTCATCATAAAACATCCTCAAACCTACCCTATCATCTAAACGAAGTCAGCCAGGCCTCAAAGCGGGTCTGGCTAAAAGAAAATTCATTTCCAAACAACTGAATTATCCAACTGATCCATTAATCATCTAATAGAAATCCAAATCAAAATTCATCATTGAACTGCCAGTTAAAACTCATTTTATCACTTTATTTCAACTTGTTGACTTTGTGCCAGAAGGTCCTTTGACTGGCTTTAAAAACTGACACAAACAACTGACCAGGCTCTTAAATCAGACAAATTAATTCTTTGTCTCATAATCTCTTAACATGTCAAATCTCATCTCATGAGGAATTCTTAGTCAAAAGATATTGATTTTTGAAGTTGCCTTCTCAAAATTGCCTACAAGAAAACATGTCAGAAAACCATAAAACACGTTCAAAATTGGCTTTGAAAACTAGGTAAAATGACACTTGGGAGAATGAAAGTTGGGGTGTTGGTTCACTATCATGAGGATAATATGAACCCATGGTTTGGGCTCATAATGAATAACATGACACATTTGGCGAATGGTCAAAGTGAGCTACTTAGAATTTTTAGACTAGGAGCACTAACAAAAAAGCATTTTTTGCAAATGGAATTGACCTAGGAATGTATGTAAATAGATTTGTCAAGACTTGGAAATTGGCACACTTGAAGTATAGGAGAACACAATGGTATAATCCATTTGATCTCACCTATTATAGATCTTGAGATATATAATCACAAATAAGGGTTCCAACAAATATGAACTTCTTGACACTAGTGAAAAGTTACAAGTTGCATTTGGAATCACATTCGAAAACTGACCAAATGAATTCATCATAAGCTCAAAATTGAAACATAGTAAGTCTCTGACCTCTAAAATGTAATACAAAAGGAATTTTTTCATTTTAGTCAATTGGGTCAAAGTTATAACAATTCAAACATGGCTTCCTAGAATTTTGAACATTTTGCATCATCATGACAACAATAAATGACCAACTTTGAGGGATTCAAAACCTAGTCAAACAGATTCAAAATGACTCAAAATGTGAAACATAGGCTGTTTGGTATGAAAATTAAACACTCCCAAAGTGGAAAGTCATGAAATGTTATTGGGTATGAGATATTCAATTGCAAACATAGCCTCCTATCATTGTTTGACACTTCAACAAAAATGCAGATTTAGAAATTGCTCAAAATAAGACTTCACAGAATAACTCAAAATGGAAATTTATCACATGGGATGCATAGATGTACTTAATGCATGGTGTTAGAAAAATTAAACACCTTGTATGCCTCAAATGGATAGCCGAGTAGGCATGCACTTAAAAAGCATTTATAGGGCTTGATTTCTCAATGGTACTCAAAATCAGGGCTTCAATTTTGAGTCACAACATGTTCAAACCAATTTATGCCCATATATGCACTATTGAACCATTATAAAACCAAAATATATACACATCCAAATTTTTTTTAATCTAACAATCACATGCAAATCAGAAAACCAAAATGAATGATGCAAGAAAGAAGAAAATTCACTTATATATCATTCATAGGTCAAAAAGAGATGAAGTCATGCAAAATTGCAGATATCCATAATACACCAATGAGAGGAAAATATCTCTTGCACAATACATCAATGGCTAAAGGAAATAAGGAAAAATGTCATACAATTTAAAGGTAAAGGGGATTTATAGTAGCAAGCCAGAGCAATGCCAGAGAAATAGAGAGGGTCAGACCTTAAAACATTTTACAAAATCTACCTTTATAGCTTAGGCATAACTAACATATTTTGTACCCTAAATCAAACTCAACCACTACAACTAGTAGTTATTGTAAATCCAAAAGAAATCTGATCATGGAACAACTCCAGATGTAATGGTGATAGGAAGAAACCAAAATCAATGCATCTAGCCACAAGAGATCAAATCCAAAAGATTTGATCATTGAACATAATAAAGAGGCATGGAGATGCATTAATGCCATGGAATAAGCCCCAAAATGCTAGTCTGCCTCAAAGAATCAATCTTTTTAATGTGCCATGACCACCACAAATAAATCCACACCATTGTCAAAGAAAATACAGGATGGGATAACACACAAGTTAACTTGCCGCAAAAATCATAAAATTGACCATGTGGAATAGATTTGATCTTCCTATAAAATGTAAGAATCATTGATCGAGATCTTCATTTGAATATGGATGGCCTAGATGCTACAAAAATATCTATAATTGATGAATAAAACACAACTATAGATCTAATATCTCCACCTAACCACACAGACAGCTGAGATGTACTCATAAATATCCAAAGATTCCCCAAGATCTAATGGACATCATATCTTCGTACGAAGAAAAGAAAGAAATGTGAAAATACAACCATTTTCTAATTAAAAGAAACCCAACATAAGAAGGATCTGCCACATGGTATGCAGTAGTTGGTTGGCACATTTCTTGAGCATTTGGTTGAAGAGACAACAATGATTTAACAATTTCAAAAAGAGAAAAAAGTCACTATCTAAAATGGAAAAAATGGTTAACATGAAATGTTAACCTTGACAGAAAATTCACGTTAACCTTCAACTTGACACATGAAGAAAAAATGAGCCAACTTGGCACATGAAGGAAATGAACTAGCTCGGTACATGAAGAGATCAAGTTAACACGAGATGTTAACCCGACCAAAAAGCATGTTAGCCCACATCAAAGAATCCAACCCATTGAAGATCTCTCAGATTATTTATCAATGATGGGCTAAATAGGGGCCAAAATGGCTAACAAAAACCATGTACAAACTTCATAGAATGTGATTGATCATTACTGATGTAAAAATGATACTCCCTCAATATCTTCCTATCATCCTCTGTACTTGTAGGTGAATGCATGAATGTTATGTGACCAAATATGGAAACTTGCTTAGAAGTATAATACTTTTCTTGCACCTCATCTTATGGTTGTAGTGTGTAGTTCACTATGAAGTCTACAACTAAAAAAATGGTATCTAGTGGAAATGTATCCTTGCACAACTTGAATTACAAATCCATCCATCAAGCTCTATGTGCATGCCTTGCATACTCATAAATAATTTTTTCACAAAAAATCTTCATAAACTCATAGACTTTAATATTTTTAATGACTAAATCACATATTTTACCCTATTTCCCATCTTTTACATCATATGTCACTATCTTATATTTTTTGTAATCTATTGTTTCATTTCCAATTGCATGTGTACTATCCATGTGTTCACAAGTTGATAAAAGCTACAAATAACAACAAAATAAGCATGATGTCTTGTAAAATTTTTGACCATACCCTATTTCACATAAAATGTTGGATACAAATTGCCTTGAAGATCTAGGTGGCTAATTCATGTCACAATCCTACAAAACAAACTTAGAGTGCAAAAACATGCATATATGCCTAAAAACATCAAAATGGTTAGAAAATTCAAGAGGTATCCTACAAAAAAAAGTTGTGCATGTTTGATATATCTTCACATAAAAAGGTTTACCCATCTCAAAAAATCATTGACTTATTTGAATTTGAGGATACACACCAATAAATTTTGCAAAAAATTGTGTATGAGTTGAGTCCAAAAAATGTTTCACATGTGGATCGTGATTTTGGCTACCAATCCTCCTTACAACATCTCTTTGATTAGGGGATACATGTGTGTTATTTATCAAAAAATATTGAATAATGATTTCAAAGCTTCACTAACTTATTTATCCTTTTGCAGTAGTCTATTGCTAAATGTCCATAACTCATTTTTTGTTGGATTTTCCAATTTCTCATGCCTTACCATGGCTCTCTTTAGAGTACCTCTACCAATTTTTAATTTTTTTTTGTCTTTCTCATGAGTCAAACTCTCTTCATTTGGCTACTTAATATTGTCAATGTAAGTATGCGTCTTGTGATATTACTATCTTTGGTACATGATTTAGAACCCACTTTGTCATATGCTCTCATTAGATTCTTTACAATGCTTTTTTAATTTGAGTCATCCATCATTCTTAGCCTAATAATCTTCATGATGGGCCTAAATTTCAAATTCCTCATCATTTCACCAAATAATTTGCATTGAACTATAATATTTAATTATTCAAAGAATAATCTCCACATACGATTAACTTTTCTTTGACAAGTACACTTGCTAATCTTGTTAGGCATTGATTCAATATGTTAGTATCAATATCAATCAAATATTTTGGTCTTCTAAAACAAATTCTAGAAGGTGTTATAATCTCTTCCATTCCCTCAACATTCTGAACATTAACATAAGGTTGAGTATTTTGCATACCTTGAACCAATAATGATGTGCCTTGGAAATAAGATGTAAAAGATGGAATATCATCTACTTGATATATTGATGTTGTTCCTTCAACATTGCATGATGTAGTGTACATTTTTGGATGTAGAAATTAGCATCTCTTCAACATGAGATGATGATATGACTCCAACATTGAAAGTTGGTGTAGCTTCACAATTCAATTGTCTTCTTGAGTTTAAGAGTCGCATTCGTTCTCTTTGTCCTTCCAATTCTTCCTCTTTGTTTCTTTGTATTGGTGGTTCGTGTTCCTCTTTGAAAGGAAATTATTCATTATTACATTTCAATTTTTTTTGTTCACATAGTAGTTTCATTTTTTCTCTTTTAATTTCCATATCTCTTTCCATCTCTTTCATTTTTTGAGTTTTTGGTTTCTTCCTTGGCATGATGATGATTTCTATATGTCAAATTATTCAAACATCTGAATGACTTACAATTTGTAAATTACAAATCATTCAAATACATATATAAATTACAATTATATCAATTAATACACAATATATATTAAAAAAATTGTCAAATATCTAAGCATTTCCAAATAACAATTCATTTAAACATACAAATTTCAATGAATTCACTATATATCAAACAACTTGTCAAATTATAATGAAATTTGTCTCTATAGTGACAAAGAATATTTAAAAATGATTGCACTAACATTTTCTATAGAAATAATTCTCAAATAGTCTTCAAATACTATATCCAATGATTGAATTTGGTGTTTTCTAGCTTCCAATAGCATGAAATAATGCTCAAATAGGCTTCAAATAGTGTATCCAATGATTGGATTTGGTGTTTGATAACTTCCAATAGTATGAAACTCGTATTTTATGTCAAAACAAAAATAGACAATAGACAAAAAAATAACATGGGTCAGTAGGGACCCAAACTTTTGTTATAACCATTTTTTGGTGTTTTCATATAGTGCATACACACTATAAAGTGGGAATTCATTATAGTGTGTACACACTATCTGGAAAATCTCTCTCTCCCTATCCCACCCTCACATCTCTCTCTCTCTCTCTCTCTCTCTCTCACACACACACACACACACACACACACACACACACACGCACACACACACACACACACACACACACACACACACACACACACACCTTCTCCCATCCCCTAATCTCTCCATCTCCATTTCTCCCTCCCTCTCACCCTATCCTACCCTCTCCCACCCCCTACTCTCTCTCTCTCTCTCTCTCTCTCTCTCACCCTCTCCCATCCCTACTCTCTCCCTCTCCCATCCCCTTCTCTCTCTCTCTCTCTCTCTCTCTCTCTCTCTCTCTCTCTCTCCCATCCCCTATGCTCTCTATATCCCACCCTCTCTCTCTCTCAATCCCACCCTTTCTCACTCTCTCTCTATCCCATCCCCTACTCTATCTCACTCTCTCCATTTCTATAGCTAAATCTCTCTCCCGCTCCTCTCTTTTACTATATATCTCTCACACACATCTCTCTCCCCCTATCATACCCTATCTCATCCCCTACTCTCTCTCTCTCTCTCTCCCTCCATCCCTCTCTCCCTCCCCCCCCTCTCTCTCTCTCCCCCCACCTTCTCGCATCCCCTAGTCTCTCTCTCTCTCTCTCTCTCTCTCTCTCTCTCTCTCTCTCTCTCCCTATGCCACCATCTCCCATCTCCTACTCTCCCCATCTTCTACTCTCTCTTACTCTCTACCCCCTCTCCCTCTCTTCATCCCTCTCTCCTTTCATCTCTATTGAAATCTAGGCTTACAAAGTGTGTGTGTACTATAGCACGTATACACTATGTAATTCTAAATTTAAAAATGTTTTACATAGGGTGTGCACACAATTTAAAGCTTTGGATTCTACTAAACCTATGGCTTAGATTTGTGTTGGGGATCCAACCCAAAGGTTTGGAGTCTCTAAATTGGTCTGAAACATGTTTTGTAGTAAACATACAAAAAATGATTCATTTTTCTTGTGTGCTCTCCTTAAACTTCCTTGTGGTTTACCATCTATAAAATCAGGTTTTGTGACATTGTAGATCTTTGTGTTAACTATTTAACCATATAATTTAATTTGAATTTGAACTATTTTAAGCCTTTCAAATATAATTTCTTTTGAATGTATGTTCATTTTCTATCAAAAACCAACATGTACTTGTTAGGGTGTAGATTTTAGCTCATTCATCAAATTTTTCAACAAACTAATTTTTTAGAAACTAGACTCCATTATACACACTTTTTAGAAAAGAATTTTTTATTTTAGATTATTTTTCAATCATTTCTAGGGGGAGCACATAGATATTTCACATTTTTGGGATGTGTCCACTTGAAAAATTCAAAAAAAAAAAAACATATTATAAAATTACCCAAAAAATCTTCGATAAACTACATAAAGTTAGGTAACTTTTGACATGAGTGATTAAAGAATTTCAAAAAAAAAAGTTTAAAATTTTAAGGGGGCCACACTTTGCACTATGTTTTTTTTTTTCTAAAAAAACAATACCACTTTCTATGCTCCCCTTTTTGGAGGACCTAAAACTAAAACATTTTGAAAAAAAAAATAGTAGTTTAAAAACTAGATTCAAAGGACTACTACTTTTGTTTTTGTCATATCTTAAAATTTTGAGCATAACTATCTTTAAATTCTTGTCAAAGTTAAAAAATTATTGATTTTAGAAAAAAAAACTAGCCACTCTTACCTCCTTTTGGCACCACAACTTGGTGCACTTGCCCACTTATGATTTTTGATAAATCACACCCTCTTATTCACAAGTCTATCTAATTGTGAGACCCTATAGGAAAATTCCTTTTACCTATCATTTCCATAGAAATCAAAAGGTTTTTTTTATGTACTGGTGGTATCAAGATCCCATCATTGTCCTAAGTTCTTATATAACATATAGCTACAAGAAGAGCTTGAGTATATCTTTCACACCCACTCAAAGCCAAGAGGAGATTAAGTGTTAACAAAATATAAAAAATCTTTAGGAGGAGTTGAGTTTCATTGAGGAGGAGCACACATACAACTATCGACAATGAGAACTCAACTCTAGAGTTTATAGATGATTCAATGAGACAACACTTATGGATGAAGCTGCTCTTGGTCTCAAATTGCTTGTCCAAGCATTTAATTATTATACTATGAATGCAATCAAACCTGCCATATCTCTTTCACTCACCTATCCTAAGCTCATAAAATAGAATTCCAATGCATCTAGTGAAGTCCCTACATTCTAGAATGACTATAGTATTTCTTGTTACTTAAATGTTGTCGAACCACTAACCTCTTCCACCAACAAAGAAAGCGTTAGCATGACTGAAACTAACATCAAATATCTTGAGGATGCTAGTTGGATAGGACTCATCTAACTTAACCCTATATAATTCACCTACTTCAAGGAGGTTTTCATAGACATGAACTTGATCTATGTCTTTATCTGTAGTTTCTTCTGAGAGAGAGACAAATTCATACTCTCAAGAATCTATGCTACATGGAGACAAATTTTAGAATTCCCCAACAATGATAGGGACAAACTCTCCTTCATCCTCTAGTTTTTGCAAAGGAACTCAAATTTAGAGCATGACTAAACTCTTCTTGTTCTTGTTGAATGTGGGGAGAATCACCGATGTCATTAGAAGAATCAATATCACCATCCATGGTACTGACACATGGTACAAAATCATCTAGTTCCGTAAAGAATTTAGCAAGATCATCAGGAATTGGATAAAGATAAGGATCCTCATCATCAATGTTATCTGCATGGTCACCAGACTTAGCTTGTGACTCATTTTCAAATGAATTCTCAAGTTCTAGTATAAATTTGTTAACTCCTAAATGGAAGGGAATCTTCTTGAAGCCTAAACTAGATGTGTCTCAATTCCTTCTAGTTGTCACCTTGATAGGGTCAACCAAACCATTTTTGTTGTATCCAATGGGACCAATCCCTTTGTAGCCAAAATTTTTCATGAGTTTAAGACTAGGACCATACTTTTCAGGATTAATTTCATGAGCCTATTCTATAAGGTCAACTAGAGTTTCTTCTTTGTAGATCCATGCAACAATAGCTCTATTTTCAAATACCTCCTCAAGAGGTACAATAGATTTAACAAACGTATCATCATACTTAGTTTGAGGTGTCAACACAAATGGTTTCTTCACTTTAGAGTGTCTCCCATAATGACGAGGAGACTTAACAAGAGATGTCAAAGACCAAACTAGTTCTATGTGATATTCACCCATTCCAGTTTCTTTTAGCTTGAGTGATTATTCAATTTTCTTTAGCTTGTTATCATGATGGTCTATAGATTCCCTATTAGTAGGTACAAATTTTTCAATATATTTCAGCATGCTACAGGTATAGCTATTCTTTGTAGGTATGGTGACTTCAAAGCTATGAAATGGGAATTTTACTTATTGATGATAAGTAGATGGCATAACTCACATCTCATGTATCCATGATCTTCCTAGCACAATATTGTAAGCTAAGGAAATGTCAAGGACCTAACAAGAAAAATCCCTTTCTATAGGACTAACACAGAGAGGCAATATTACAAAACCTAAATATTTTTGCTCAACTTCATCATATGCTTTGATAGTTATCTTACAACAGAGATCAATGGATTCTTTAGAATAGCCCAATTTCCTTAAGTAGAGAAAAAGAGACAATGTTTAAACCAACTCCATTATCAATGAGCACATCATGGATGCATTTTTTATGTATCATGACCTCAATGTGTAGAGGTTGATTATGTGGATGACTCAGTGAGTTGTCATCCTCCTTAGAGAAAGACATATAGTAAGATAAGGTTAGATGACCTACCATAGATTGAAATATCTCAAGATCCAGATCTTGAGGTATGTTTTTCTTAGTGAGAGCTTTGTCAAGAATCTACCTATGAGTAGGCAAGATTTTAAGTCATTCAAAGATAGTAGTTTGAGCATTCATTTGTTGTAACTAATCAAGAATATTATATCTAGTAGCCATATAATTTGTTGCAAGTTTCATTCCTTTGTTAAATGGATTGCAAGAGGCTTGTCTTTGTGTTGTTCTATCTCAAGTGTAGAATTCATAGAGCCTTTGACAACTAACTTAGCATGAGAATACATAACAACATTGGCACAAGATTGTGATAGTTCATTGTTAGATGTGTTGGAAGAAGGACCCGTTAAGACAAATGGTGTCTTAGTTTTAGTTTCATCTTATTTTGCCTTGATGGTGATAACATCATAGTACTCAACATCCATAGGCTCAACCATGTGGACTATGCCATCGTCATCATTAGAGTACATATAGTTGATCTTTTTATGAGATTTATATTTTTTGTTTTCTCCATTTTCATAAGATGGGAATGGCTTCTTGAAAGCCTTATGATCTACGTTCTTGTTATGTCCATCCACAACAATGTCACCATCATCAATTAGGTCTTGGATTTTTTGATGCAATTGTTAGTTTTGTGACCTTTTTTTTGGTGATATTTTCAAAATGTGGTTTTGTTCCACCATGGTGGTTGTGGTTGTGGATTTTAAGGATGACAGTTATCCAATGGAGAAATAAGCTTGTTTTGCAAAAAGGTCTTATAGGCCACATCCAAAAGTTCACTAAGAGGTGTGAATTCTTGTTTTGGGCATGTAACCCAAGATGAGTTCTTTGGTTTATTTACAACTATCTTGTTTTTAGAAGGAGGTTTCTTGACATTCTTGGATGCTTTGAGATTATATATGAGATCAAAATCTACCTTAGTAGGTTTAGGAGTAATGTTATCAACAACTCCATCATGCACAACCTCTCAATTTTTGTTCACATACTAAGATTTGTCCTTATTATAAGTTTATCCTTGTTTAGTATCCTTTTGAAAGCCTAACTCACACTTTTTGACCATGAATTCCTCTATTTTGATAGCCTTTGTGACCATATCTTCAAAGGTAGGTGGACCTTGAAGTTGAACCTTATACCCAAAATTAGGTAAAAATTATACATAAAGATATGAAGTTTTTTTGTTTCATGGATTTTATGTGAGTATTTGGTGTAAAGTTTTCACCATCTTTGAAGGAATGTGAGGAAAGGTTCCCCAACTCTCTATTTAAGGTTACACAAGTCTTGAATGTTAACTAGGTGTTGCATGTTGTGAGAGTACTATTGGACAAACAAGTTTGCAATCTCATCAAATGTTTTGATACCCATAGGCAAGTGTGAAAACCAATCCATAGCCTAACCACCTAGACTTCTTGGAAATAGGCACATGAGATATTTCTAATTATGTATAAATTACATAGATAAGGCACCAAATTCTTATAAATTCTCTTGGGGATCTGTAGTTCCAAAGTATTTATCATACTTATGTATCTCAACTCCTCTTGGAAAAGGAGGCATGTCTATACTCTTGTCAAAAGGAAATGGACAAAGAGCATCTAGAGTGTATGTTTTGGTAGGTTCATCTTTATCATGCATCATTTGGGCTAGTTGGTCTTACATGATCTTTAGTTGTTTTTGCAATCTAGATGTTTCAATTTTCTCTTCAGGTGTAATGATAGTTTCAATGTTAAAGTGATGAGGTAGCTTGGCTCCCTCTTGAGCAAGTTTGAGAAAGTATTTCTCTTTCTCTTCATTAAGAAAGATCTCCATGACTTTATGGAAGTTTTTGTCTGTATGACATTTTTTGATATCCTTAGGGAGTATTTCTATCTCTTCTTCATTCTCATCAGTAAAAGATGCCCAATTTATTTTAGTCTTGTGTCGATCTTGGTCTCTACTATGTTCTCCATGTTCTAGTTCTAGTTCAGCCATTTTAGGGATGTGATAAGTTTCAATATATGTTGGTTGAAAATGTTTTTTGAATAAGAATTCAGCTATGTTGTTTGGAGATGTATGACCTTTGCTAGTTTTAAGATACTCTTGATACAAGAGGTTCTTGATTTGTTAAAACTTTATAGAAAATGTTCTTAGAACACAAGGAGAACTGAGAGGTGAAGGAGATCTTGAAAACTCATCACTAGATGAATTGGACATAGATCATGTATAAAATAAAGAGAAACCTCTACCATGATTACATCCTCTAGCTCTACCTCGTCTAAATCTAGAAGGATAAAACACATTTCTACTTCTTGTTGTCATAGTCATAGACAAGGACAAAAAGCAAAATCCTAGACAAGGACCACACTAGAGCATAGTCTCAAAAAGCAAGATAATAGTGTTGTATACTAGGGTATGAGTTGTCTGAGTAATTTTTAGAACAACTAAAGATTATGACTATCATGACACCAAGTATGATAAGCATAATAGAAAATAGAAAAGATAATTAAGAGACAAGACTAGTTTGTGAGTAGGTCACAAGTGTTTAGCTAAGTGAGATGATGTTGTTTGACACTATTTATAGATAGAAAAGAGGTAAACTATTGCAAGTAATAGACTAGAATTAGAGCATAGATAACTTTGACAAAGTAATTGATAGTTTTAATGCAAGATCCTATGTGGAGATTCCTAGGGAATTGCATGAAAAGGCACAAAGAACTAGTCGAAGATTCAAAACAACAAATTTTGACCAAGTTTCTCGCATGAGGACTTGTACAGATCCATGCAAGGATGTACTAGACTAATAATAAAATATGGTTTTGACATTGTAGGATAGATTGCAAGATCTCACCTCAAAATTTTCACAGGACTGCACGAGGACTTGGACATGGCCATGGGAAGAAGTGAGAGCTCAACAGGTTCTTGTGCAAATTTTTACAAAATTGTGTGTCAAAATAGGGACCAGACTGACAACTAAGACAAAGTTTTGAAGAGACTTTCAACCTTTTTGATAGTTCAGGATAGATTGTTGATTGTTTGATAGATTTCAAGTAGATATCAAGAGGGTTTTCTAATTTTGGAACAACATTTTGGTTTCAAAAAGATAGTTTGTTTTTAGATAGCATGGGAAGCAAGTAGTAGTCACAAACAATTCAACTGAGGGAAAAGAAACTCGAAGAGATGGGGAAGTCTTGGTCTTTTTGTTTTTTTGAAAAGTTTGGAAAAGTTTAAGAATCAATAACAAACACACTTTTATCCCTATAACCAAAAATGGTAGAGGAAGCAAAACCTTTTTCCCACAACTTATGTGCATGTGTTCACCTCACATAGTTGTGTCACCCCACTAGAGGGTGGCTATGTTTTTGGTGTATTATAAGGGCTCGATAACATATACACTGAATGAAAACCCTTGTGGTAGGGGTCAAGCACATATACCACCTTCCAACACCTAGGTACATGCCTATTGTGAGTTCTACAGGGGAGATTCTTCCCCCTCCTTGCATAAAGATTATGCCCCCTTTCAGAGGTGAACTAGGTAGCAACTATCTAAGAGGTTTTTTCTTGGTAAAATTCCCTTCATATTAATCCCATGTGGCTTTACAAGTGAAGTTGAGGCTAGTAGCCCACACTAGCATCTATAAGTATACACACTTGACTGGCAAGACTGGGGCCAACACTGGCCAGTGTAGTTTACAAAGCCTCTTCTTGATATGTGATATCATAATAAAGAAGAGTGAATTAATATGACTTTGGAATCTTTCACTCTACAAAGCTTCTTTATTATAGTGAGGTAGAATCATTGACAAAAGGAATGTGCTCACTTCAGTTGTTCTCAGAGGTTAGATCACTCTAGAAAACCCTCTAAAGGTCAATTCAAACTGGTGGTTCAGATCTAAGGGTCTAAGTTTTCAAGTTCCCACAAGGGAAAGAGCATACTCCTCTACCTTGTCACCTTAACCAAAAATGAAAAACATGCTAATCACTGAGTTAACTTATCAATCCCACCTTGTCCTATTCCAAGACTTTGATTCCCTAAAAGGAAATCATCATGATAATGAGGAGATGAGGATCATCATGCTAACCACTAACTTGCTTGCCTCCCTTGAGTATCATCTTTTAGAGGCTTCTAGGTTTTTGATTTACCCTTGGGCATCACTTCCAAGTGGTAAAGAGCATACTCCCCTGTTCCCCTATCTTGCACCCTACAAAGTTCACAAGCCCTATTTATACTATGTGTGGAAAGCAATAAAGAAAACACAACATTTTAAGTGGGTTTAAAATGATCCTTTGACATGCATATCTTTGACAAAGCATCCTACAATCATAGAATTAGTACTTGTTTCAAGTGTTTTGAAAATGTGTCCTACAAAACACTGTCAAGCTATTTAAAAACTAGAAATCAGAAATAAAATTGTTCAGAAAATACTGTTAGTCACATGGAAGCTTAACTATGGAAAATAAAATTTAACTTTTTATTTTTATTTTTTATATCCATAAAATAGCTTAGAAAATGTCAAAACCTATGAAAACATCAAAAGTCAAAATTCATTTTATACTTTTTAAAATAAATGTCCTGCTATTGAAATCCAAAAATCTGAATGAAAATGCTTTAGAAACCACTGTTAGTTAGATCATCATGATAAACAGAATCTAAAAGCTACATAATGCAATTGTTGATGCAAAATTTCACACAAAATCTTGCACAGCCCTGTGCAAGAAAATAATGTGTACCTCATGAGAATGTGTGCAATTATACACTTTTTTGCATGGGGAAGTGCATAACAGGGAGAAAAATCTTAGTTTCTTCATGTGAAAATTTGGAAAATGGTACAGAAGACCATAAAAGAATAATTAAAAATGCAAAAAATAGAGTAAATGAAACCAGAAAAATTTATTTCTTGGCCCAATGGTGGGTGCCAGAAATGTATATGTGAAATGTGGGCCTCAATTCCTCACACACACTTCAACATGATCATTATCTAAAAGATCATCCCATAATGAATATTTGATTATTCAACTAAATAATCCAATAGTTTGACCTATTGCATTCTAACTAGAAGGATTTTTCCTTTGCTCTTAGAATGAGAAGTAGTCAACCAAACCTCCAGAACAAAGGATTTTATAGCTAAATGAGAATGTAGATTAATCTAAATGTATGCAAGATTATTCTAAGAATTAGAAAGAAAAATTAATCTAAATGGGTACATTCTTAAACTATATGAGATTGATATAAGAAAATATTAAGCTAAGAATGCAAGAGAAAATGAGTAGATATTCTAGCAAAAGTTCAATACAAATTCAAATCAACCTCCATTATGAGGAATCAAAAGCTTCTTAAATAGAACCCTAGAATCAACTGACAGTTGAGATTAATCAAAATGGATGATCCATATTGAAGGTGAGACTTAGTCATAATGGAAAATTCCTTAAGAAAGGAAGTTAACTGGTTATTATTGAGTGTAAAAAGGAGTTAACTATTTTGATTTGGAGTAGAATAAGGAGTTAACTAATTTAATCCCTTTTCTGATTTTAGTTCACCCAGAGTTTCCATTTCTGAACTAAAGAGAAGATTTGGAGAGAATAATTAATTTAATAAAATAGAATATGACCTCATAAATGGATAAACTTTAATTAATTGAATAATTAAATTCATTAATTAAATAGAGGAAATATCTTATTGAATCAAATATATTTAATTTCTTTATACATTAGCTAAAGGGGTGAATTTAATTTAATTAAAGTATGAACACTTATAATTCAATTAATTCAATTAAAATGTTAATTTAGCCAACTTAATGAATATTCAGGAATTAGTTAAAGTAAGTGATTAATAGAGATTAATGATTTTCTGTATTTGACACTTAGGTCAAGAAGAGATTATTAGAATTAGAATCTCCTAGTAAAATAGAATTTAGGAAGAATTGAATAGATCAAAATTGGTTAATATGGCAATGTGCCAATTTTGGGGTATTACAGGTACATGCCTATGTCAAGTATCTACATGAGAGATTCTTCCCCCTCCTTGCGCAAAGATTATGCCCCCTTTTGGAGGTGAACTAGGTAGCAACTAAGAGGTTTTTATTTGGATTCCATTCATATTAACCTCTAGTGGCTTTGCGAATTAAATTGAGGTGAGCAACCCACACTAGCATCTGAAAGTGCACACACTTGACAAGAAAGATTGGAGTCAATGCCGACTAGTGCAATAGATAGAGCCTCTTCTTAATATGCAATATTAGAATGAAGAAGAGGAAATTAATATTGCTTTAGAGTCTTTTGTTGCACAAAGCTTCTTTATTATAGTGAGTTGGCATCTCTGGTGAAATAAGTGTTCTCACTTGGGTCATTCCTAGAGGTTGGATCACTCAGGTAGGCCCTCTACAAGGTTGACTCAAACTAGTGGTTTAGATCTAAGGGTCCAAGTTTTTGATTCCATCAAGGGGAAAGAGCATACTTCTATATGTCATCACCTTACCCAAACATTCATAACATTTTCCTCAACAAGTTAGCTTATCGATCCTAACTTGTCTTTTATCAAGATTTCAATTTCCTAAAAGAAAATCATCATCTCTTCATAAAAAAGACTCATACAAGAGAAAGACTAACTTGTGTGCCTCCCTCAGGTACCATCTTCCAAAGGCATCTAGGTTTTTTATTTTCTCTTGGGCATCACTTCCAAGTAGCAAAGAGCATACTCCCCTATTCCTTTTTCTAGATCCCTACGAAGTTTACAAGCTCTATTTAAACTATGTGTAAGAAAGTAGTAAAAGAAAACACAATGTTTAAGTGGGTTTGAATTGAGTCTTTGACATGCGTATCTTTGACAAACATCATATAATCAAATGATTAGTATAGTTTCAAGGGTTTGTAATATGGTTTCTTTGACAAGTGTCCTGCAAACCATTGTTAAGTTGTTGAAAATTAGAAATTAGAAATAAAATTGCTTCAAAAAAACTATTAGTTAAATCATTATGACAAAAACTAAATTTGAAAACTAGACTTTGGATTTGTTGATGCCAAATTTCATGTGAAATCCTACAAAGGTCTATGTGAGAAAATTGTGTGTATCGCACGAGAAACTATACAATTATACACTCTTTCAAATGAGGAAGTGTAGTACAAGGAGTGAAATCTCAATTTCTTCACACAAAAATGAGATCTCTCACACAAGAAACTGGAGTACTATATGAATGATAGTGACAGAACATTAAAAAAATGCAAAAAAATAAACAAATGAGGCTAGGAATTTGATTTCTCGGCCCCATGGTGGGGACCAAAAATGTATATGAGAAATGTGGGCCTCAATCTTCATACACACTTCAACACAATCATTATTTGTGAAATCATCCTGAAATGAACATTGAGTTGTTCATTTGAAACAATTTGGCAAACTAATATGTTGCCTCCTAACTAGATGGATTATGCTATTGCTCTCAGACCTAGAAACTAGCAATCAAACCCCTAGTATGAAGGATTTAATTAGGGTAAATGATAATGCAAAATTAATCTAAAATAAGATATGAAAATTAATCTATATGTAATGCATATATTAAGCTGAGAATAAAAAGAGCATATTATTCTCAATGAATGTATTTTAACACTAGAATGATATTATGATGCTAGAAAATGAAAAGCTATGAAAGTAAATGCTTGAGTGATTAATTAAAAATAAGTTTGATTTATTGAATTTGCAACCTCTATAATGAGGAATTAAAGGCCTCTTAAATAGAATTCTAGAAATCAATCAATAGTCAAGATCAAGTAGAAAAAATGGTTGGGATTGGAAATGAGATTTAGTTAGAGTGGAAGCTTCCTTGTGTGGATGGAGTTAACTAATTCAATTTTGACAATTTTGAGTGTCATGGAGAGTTAATTGGTTCTCTTTTGAGTGTGAGAAAAGGTTAACTAAATTAATTCTATTTCCAATTCCAGTTCACTTAGAGTTTCCATTTCTAAATTGAAGAGAGAATTTGGAGAGAATATTTTAATTTAATAAAATAGAGTATGACCTCATAATTGAATAATCTTAATTAATGGAATAATTAAATTCAACAAATTAAAATGAGGATATATCTTATTAAATCAAATACATTTAGTTCCCTTGAGCATTAGCTAAAAGGATGATTTTAATTTAATTAGAGTATAAATACTTATAATTAAATTAAATTTAATTAATAGGTTTAATGTAGCTAATTTGAGTCAATACTTAGGAATTAAATAAAGAGTGTAATTAATATAGATTAGGGTTTTCTACATTTGACACAAGGTCAATTAGCAATTATTAGAATTGAAAATTTCCTAGTAAAATAGGACTTAGGATTGATCAAATAGACTAGAATTGGTTTAGCACGGGAATGTGCCAATTTTGTGGTATAATAGTGGTGAGACTACATGGTCTACCAAAGAGTATAGTTTCAGATTGAGATACCAAATTTTTTGGGTATTTCTAGCATACATTATGGAAGAAATTGAAGATGGAGTTAAAGTTTACTTCATCACATCATCCACAGACTGATGGATAGATAGCTATGAATCATAGTTTGGGAAACTTGTTGAGATGTTTGGTTGGAGACAAGCCAAAAGGATGGGATATGATTTTACCATAGGCAAAATTTGCATATAATAATTATATCAATCAAAGTACTAGTAAATCACCATTCTAGATTGTATATGGGAGTAGTCCTAGAAATGCTTATAAATTAAGGCAGTTGGATAAAGGAGAGGTAAGTAGTGTTGAAGTAGAAGAATTTGCTGAACATTTGAAGAACATCCATGAGGAGGTGAAGAAGTACATTATAAAGATGAATACATGGTACAAGGCATAGAAAAATGTGAGAAGAAGTTATAAGAAATTTTAGATTGGAGATGTAGTCATAGTTCATTTGAGAAAGGAGCATTTTCCAGTGGGTGCATATGATAAGATGAAGATCAAGAAGTTTGGAGCATGCAAGATAGTGAATAGGGATGATTCTGGAAATGCTTATGCAGTGCAGTTGCCTGCTGAATTAAATATTTCACAAGTATTTAATATTTTAGATTTGACAAAGTATTATTAAGGAGGTGATGGAGATGAATTTGAAGAAGTGTAGTGGACTATTCTAGCAGCTAGTTCGACTACAAAGGAGATTGAGGAGATATTAGATAGTCATGTTGAAAAAAGTACAAGGAATAGAGCTTATTAAGAATACCTCATCAAATGGAAAGGGAGGCTAGTAGAGGATTCATCATGGCTAGTAAGGGAGGAAGTTAATTATCTTTGTTTTCCTATGAACACCTGAGATGTGATGGGGTCACTTCTCAAATTACCCTGGGTGTCTAATGCAAGAGCATCCTATGTGTAAGAGCAATCTTGCATCACCCAAAAATATTTTATTTTTAGTCTTTTCTATTTTAATAAGGACTAGTAGACATGGTGGTTACTATTTATGGGAACTTGCTATTTTTAATAAGTTTGTCACATGAGCTCATAATTTTCTCATTTTCTACAAGAAGGTTCATGTTAGAGATATAAGCCTACCATTAAAATCTCATTGCTCTAGCTTAAGTATCAGAGAAGTTATTAAAGATTTTCAGTGGAAAAATTTGTACAAAAATCTCCAAGCTCAATATTGGAGGTCTTAGAGTGCTTGGATGAGGTCCAAAACTTGACAAAAGGGCACTTGCATTATTTTGAGCCTGTAGACTAGGAGATGTCATTTCTAAAAAGTGGTTATAATAGCCAATTAGAGCAACCGTTTGAGAGTTATGGGCTTCCGATGTTGGGCTACCTAAAATATCTAAAATAATTGTCAAATATGTATTTGGCTAACCCTTTATGTGTTGTTATGGTCTATCAGCCCTAGGTATTAAGTTTCAATGTCTAGAACCTTCTCGGGTGACATAAAATTACCTGTTTAAGAAAGGCTCAAACATTGTCTAAGACAGCTCTAGGTCATAGTTCATAGTTTAGTCTTGTAGATTATTGTAATCAAGGAACCCATTTTGGTTAGCATATTGTACATATGAATTGTATAATTCCATATTTGTGAGACAAATAAGAATTCCATATTTTGTTCTCACATTCATTGTTGTTTCTTTGTTTCTGTTATGTGTTTATGGTATTAAGGGGAGCACCCTTCATCATTTTATGTCGAGTTCTATGTTTAAGGGTTTTCCTTTAGGGATCATTGCTTATATTCCAATTGGAGGGTTCCATTATGTTCGTTGATACCTTGCATTGATGTAGCCTATCTGCGGAGTCAAAGATTTGGTGCATCACCTTGATTTTCATCAAAATCTCTCTCTACCCTTCCCCCCTCCACTCAAAAAATAGTCATCTTGTTAAAATCCAAATATTTTCTAGCAAGGCATAACAAGTGTCCCCCACTCACTAGACCTATCATAGCGACTCCTACAATCAGAGGAAAATTTTAGGAGTCAACATTTAGCACAACTAGATTTCTATGTGTAGCATTAAAAGGCATCAATATGTATCATTTTATATATCTTATAAAAGTATTTCCCATCATCATTTTTAATATGAATTTTTAGTTGTAGTTATTTATAACATAATTTTTTTCAATTTGTTCTAAGATATTTGAATGATTATGAGTTGGAGTCCTTAATCATTTCCACACATATTTTTCTTTATCTTCTACATTCTCCAAACAACTACTTTTATTAATTCAAGTTATTTATAATATATTATTTTTTCAAATTGTTCTAGTATATTTGCATAATTATAAGCTGATGTCTTTAATCATTTCCATGCATATTTTACTTTATAGTCTAAAATCTCCCAAAGCTATTTTAATAATTCTCATTTTAAAAAAGTTAATGCTAAACAAATATTATGTTGGGTTTAACTACAATATTCATATTGTACTAGATCACTAACATGAGTTACCTACCACTTTTACATAATAGATCAATTTTATCCTAGGTGGGATCAATCTTACACAATACACATATTGAACCTATAATAATATTTCATATTATTTTGATGATGTTGGTGTAAATATATATTTACTATTTACACTTACTTAAGTTTACTTAGGTTAATGCATTATTTTATTATTTATTTTTGTGAGACACTTAGGAGTTTGTGTAACTTTTTGAGTTGTCATGTTGACAACACAAAAGTATGCAACTCTGATTCAACACATGGTGTGTACAACATTAGAGTTTGCATCATTCACTGAGTTTTCATATTGACAACATAGTTATTCACACTCCCTTTTTAGCACATGTTGTCTACAACATAAATTTGTGTGCTACACCATTGTAGGCTTATCCTCTCATCATCACACTTACTTCTGTTCCTAATGGAGGATAACCCATATTTGGTGGATATGTGCCTAGTTGTATGACTTATCATGATGTTGATTCCTATGCATTCTAGATGCATCTTAAAGGCCTTCATATATAAGCACTCCTAGTGTAGTTTCATTCATATTGAATTGAATACATATCAATATTCTGATCATACTCTTTTTGATCTATAGTTGTGCTTGTGTTTGAGTTCTCAGTTCTTGGGTGTATTTTTTCCTAAGAAAAATTCTTACATGGTATTATGACTTGGAGAATTTCTCTTCACATAGCTATTCAAGATCACTGTTGCTTCATCACCTCAACCCGAATCTAAAGTATTGCAGAAATTGGGAGTGTCTAGAGGCCAAATAGACCTTGCCATTGCATACAAAATTTCAATTTGGTGCAAATCAGCAATAAATTCAGCTACCCTAGGCCAAAGTCAATCGTAAGAAAAATTTCTTATGCAAATCGACATTCAGAGGCCCCAATTTGCAACTTGGGTATGGTCATTTTGCTGATCTAATTAATTATTTTTTGGATTTGTAATTTTATTATCTCTACATTTTTTTAGATTACAATTTTGAATTTTTTTTGCCCTTTGTGCAACAAAGAATTTTTTTTGGTATATGTATCGAGCAATTAGATCCTAGCCCTACACCCTATGCAGAGAATATTATGCAAAGAACCAAAAAATATTCCTTGGCTTTAATGGTGGGTTCAACCACCATTATCTAGTGATCAAACAAAACCTAACCACTACACATAAAACCCAATGGATGGTTTAACAACAAACTTGATGATGATCTAACTTTATTTTCTAACTATAGGTGAAGTCTTTTAAACACTATAGGAAGTTCCAACACATTGCATGTGGGACTAATCCCACTTCTCTGGTTGTCCTTTCAAAGGTTTCTAACATTGTTTTGAGCATTCTTGGTGTCATCTTCAAAAATTTTCCAAACAATCCCGATCATTGATAACTGGTGGTAATTTTCTAGTCTTTGTTGTGGCTTTGTTTTTATCCTATGTTTACACCCATCAGTGTTCGTTTATCTTCTCGAGTCAACTTGGCTTCTTTTTTTAGTAGCACACATTTCTCTAGCACCGTAGAAATTTTTCCCTCCCATGATGGCAACTTTTGCACTAGCAGCAAGTCCTTTATGACAACTGCTACATAATCTAGAATGGCCATGTCTGCCACATGGAATTTGAACCCACCTACCACATGTATAGCTAACTCAACTATGACAGACTATCATCATACCTTGCCATGTAGGACACCACCTCAGACTATGTAGTATAGCTAACAGGAATTTTTGGATTGCCATGTCAGCCTATCCAACTCAACTTTTCCATACATGTGTCATGACCATACATTGCCACATGGACCACACCTTTGCCACATCACCAAGAGGGCTGATTTTTTTCCTACATCAGCATTTCATGAAGTTAAGTTTGATGACTGTATGATCATAATTTCTAGTCTTTTAATAACTACTGTAATGGTCATTTGACCATCAAATTTAAGCTAGCATTTTTCTACCTAGACCTCTCTCCAGATTCTTTTTGATCTAGTAGCCCAACTTTGAGAAGCCATAACTTGATCATTTGGACTTCAAATCAGGTGCAAATTTTTTTGAAATTGGGTAGAACTTCTTGAAATTTCTAGTGGTGGTGTTCTTTTCTAATTTTGGTTCAAGGATTTTTTAAAAATTACACTTTTTGGTGACTATACCTTTTCAATCCTACATTTTGCAACTTCAATGCTTAGTATGGGCTCATTTGGACATGACAATAGGTTCTATTTTTTTTTGAAAGTGTGTATTTTTTCATCTACTTTCTAGATCTACAATTAAGTTCTGAGGTTGCATGGACAAAAATATCACTTTCATAACTAGGGCTTTTTCTACATTGTATTACTTTGATTACTTTTTAGAATTGTTGTATATCTGAGCTATAGTGCTTAGTGATAGATTTGGGCCTCAAAAGATAGTTTTAAAAAGAAAAATCAGAAGTCCACATTTTACATTTTGACAAGTGGCCTATTGTACACGCAATACATATAAAGTGACCAAATCATCTTTTTTGGGGGGTCTTTTGATTAAGTGAAAAGGGGGTGTGTACTATGTTCTTGTGTCCTTCTTTTGTGCTCTTTTCATTTCTACATCATGGGTTCACCTAAATGTCCACTTCTAACTTTGTATAATTATTCTACATGGAAATATATTGCATGGAGTAGATTAATGGAAAAAGGTTTAAGCCTTTATGTTGATTGTACAATACCTAATCCCATTTATGGTACAAAACTTATTGATTGGGAAAAAAAGACCAATAGGCTTTAAGAATTATCAAGAATTGTGTACATAGAGATCTCTTCTTCACATTTCTAGTTTCAGGGAATCCAAACCTACATGGGACAAACTTGAATCATTGTATGGTAAGGTGGATGAGGAAAAGGGTTTTTAGATTGAGGATGATCTACTTCTCTTAGATCCAAAGAACTTTGGCACAATTTAGGATTACATGAATGAAGCCAATGAATATAGGGCACTACTTAAAGATTTTGGAAATCCTATGAAGGATGGCAAGTTGATTCATCACATCCTAAAGTGGCTACCTTCGGAGTATGCTTCCTTTGTTTTGAGTTATAATACTCATAGGTTGACCATGGGAAGTTCTTTCAATAAGCCTACATTTGATGCATTTTTAGAAATGTTGATTGTTGAAAAATCTCACTTGATAGATTTGGGAATTCTCACATCATCAAAGACCAAAGCATTGGTGGCTAGTGATGAGACCCAATCAAGTCAAGGAGGAAGAAGTTCTAACAACAACAAGAAGAAGTAGTGGAAGTAGAAATAACAATCTGAGACACAACAATCCTTCTCACTACAAGGCAATTCTTCTTCCAACAAGAAGGGAAGTAATGAAAAGAAGGACCAACTTTGTTGTGCATATTACAAAAAGCCAAATCATGATGAGCATCATTGCAAGGTTAAGAGAATCAATGAGTTGGAAAACCTACTCAGAAAGAACAAAATTCAAGTGCTAGGTACTTCCAAGGATTCAACTCCAACCTCTTCAAAGGGAAAAGGGCAAGCACTTATGGAAAATACAAGTTCTTCTTTGGAATGGATTCTTGACTTAGGTGCCTCCTATCATATGGGTTCTTCAAAGGGAGACTTTTCTTCATTGAAGCAGTCACATGTACCTCACATCTTCGTGGAAGATGATACATAAATGGAAGTTGAAGGAAAAGGACATGTGGAAATGGAAAATGGGGAATTCAAAGATGTTCTCTACAGTCCAATCCTTAGCTCTAATCTCCTCTCAATGTACCAAATCATTCATCTTGAAGATGGAAACAAAGTTGAGTTCCTTCCAAATTTAGTGATGATGCAAAGTCTTAGAGATGATTCATTGATTACAGTGGGGAAAGTCAATCATGACAAGAGGCTTTATTCCTTCTACCACTTTGTGCCTAAGTCTCCTTCTTAAGCCTTGTTGACTCACTCTACTTCACAAACCACACTATGGCATGAAAGGTTTGGTCATCTTTCCTTTCACTATCTTCAACAACTTTGCTTCAAACACATGGGTAAAGGTGTACCTAACATCAACTTTTCTAAGGGTGAGTTTTCATCATGTTCAATGGATATGCATCTTGAGGAGAAGTATGATAAAGGGAAGTCTTTTAGAGCACCAATTGTTCTCTAGTTGGTTCACATGGTTTTAGAAGGACCTTTTGTAGTGACTTCAGTCAACCAAGGCTACTACATCTTTACCTTGGTTGATGACATTTCATGCTTCACATGGGTCTACTTCCTTCATTAAAAGAATGAAGTGGTTGATAAGCTTCAAACCTTCAAGATTCATGTTGAAAAAAAATCTAGGAAAGCCATCAAGGTTTTATGGATGGACAATCAGAACAAATATGTGGACTGAAGACTTAAGAAATTTTGCAAGCTTGAGGGAATTGATCTTTAGAATCCACATCATTCAATCTACACAAGACAAATGTTGCAGCATTGAGGATTAGGACTCTTAAAACCATGACAAGTTGCATGATAAAAGCCAAGTCACTTAATCCAACACTTGAAGTTGAAGCTATTAGCAGTGCTACTCACATACTTAATAGGTCTTCTCATAATGCCATAGATGGTAAGACTCCTTTTGAGGCATGGTGTGGTAGAAAACCAGTTGTGAGTCACTTTAGAGTCTTCAGTTGTTCAGCATGGGAAAACCTACCTTCTAGGGGATGCAAGGCACCAACACCTAGGCCCTGTACTTTCATTGGGTATGAAGATGGTGTTAAGGATTATAGACTTATGGATCCAAAGACACATGAGCTTTTTGTGGAGAAGAATGTTCACTTTGAGGAAAGTTCACCTAGCTAATCCTCTAATCCTCTCTATAGTTCATACACTACGGAAACTAATAGTGACACCAAAAATAGTACTTCAACAGATTTAGATATGTAGGGTTCTATCGACAGTTGTAGTAAGAGGTTCTAACATTAGTATAGTCCACATGCATATATTACCATAGTGAAAGGTCCAACACAATAGGGTACACTTTGTCTTCCAACTCTAGCAGAAGTTAATGACTGCATTGTAGACATTGTAGGTTTGTTTGTGGAGTCACACACCATAGACTTGGGAGACATCCTTGATGATTTACATCTTCTCTTTGATGAAGATTATCTTCTATAGTTGTTGTGAGGGCTCACTCTGACCCTCATGTCCATTCTCTACATGATTGATCTTTATAGGTTGATGTGATTGTGGATCCTTATGAATAGTAGTTGTTTGAGGTCTCTTTTTTAGTTGAGGTGACTGTTGGTTCATTGGAATAGGTTCAATAGATATCATTGCTAGATCTACATTCATTCTTTTTTATACTATTGGAAGGGGCAACAAACAACATTGACATAGGGACACTTGAGCAGGTTTTAGGGCCACCATACATCTTTAGGATTGTACCTTTGCCAATGTTTCCTCCCAAGGGGAGGAACATCATTTTGCACTCATGGACGAGCTTGTTCCTTGGAGTAGCACTCACTAGTTGGCATTCTTCATTATGGGGGTGGACTACCCTATCTCTTTACCTCTTCTTTCTTATGGGGGGACTTTTTCCTCTTATGAGGTATTGTCTCTCTCATTCTTCACTATTATATATACTTTATGTCTATTTTAATGGCAGGGGGGGGGAGGTCTTGATTACTACATCCATCCATGCATCTTTTCTTTTCATCTCTCTTTTTGGGGGAGTGTTTTATCCATGAGGTCTTCCCTCTTTCTCCACTTTATGAGAGATTGCATATCATTATGTACATGGGTACCTAACATGGCCTAGTACCTGGGACCCATTATGAATTTTATCCTAGTTTTCATAAGGTTAAGGGCATTCCCCTAAGTTGCACTTAGGGGGGGTGTTGCTGTAAATACATATTTACTATTTAAACTTACTTAAGTTAGGTTAATGCATTATTTTATTATTTATTTTTGTGAGAAACTTAGGAGTTTGTGTACCTTTTCGAGTTGTCATGTTGACAACATAGAAGTATGCAACTCTAATTTATCACATGTTGTCTACAACACTAGAGTTTGCATCATTCATTGAGTTGTCATGTTGAAAACACAATTATTTGCACTCTCTTTTTAGCACATGTTGTCTACAACATAAATTTGCATGCTACACCATTGTAGGCTTATCCTTGCATCATCACACTTGCTTCTATGCTCAATGGAGGATAACCCATATCTGGTGGACATGTGCTTGGTTGTATGACTTATCATAATGCTAATTCCTAGGCATTCTAGATACATCTCAGAGGCCTTTATTTACAGGCACTCCTAGTGTACATTCATTCATATTGAATTGAAAACATATTGATATTTTGATCATACTCTTTTTGGTCTACATTTGTGTTTGTGTTTGAGTTCTTAGTTCTTGGCTGAATTTTTCCCTAAGGAAAATTCTTGTAGTTACAAAATTTCATATTATTTTAATTTTAATAATATTTCATATTCCTCTCCACTCAACAAATAATTGACTTGTCAAATCCAGAAGGTTTGCTAGCAAGGCACAGTAAGTGTCACCCACTAGCTGGACTTTCCATAGGCACTCCTACCATTCGAGAGAAACTTTAGGAGTCAACATTTAGCATGACTTGTTGTCTATGTATAGTATATAATGGCATCAATATGTATAATTTTATATATCTCATACAAGTATTTCCTATCGCCATTTTAGACATGAATTTTTAATTGTTGTTATTTATAACATTATTTTTGTTAGATTGTTGTAGGATATTTGCATAATTATGAGTTTATGTCTCTAATCATTTCCGCACACATTTTCCTTTATCATCTACAATCTACCAGAACTATTTTTATTAATTGCTATTATTTATAACATTTTTTTTTTGAAATTGTTCTAGGATATTTGCATGATGATGAGTTGATGTCTTCAATCATTTGCACCTGTATTTGCCTTAATCATCTGCAATCTTCCAAACCTATTTTTTAAAAATCTTATTTTAAAAAAGTTAATGCAAAACAATTATTGTGTTGGGTTTAGCTACAATATTCATATTGTACTAGATCACTACAATGAGTTGCTTGTCACTTTTACATAATAGATCAATTTTATGCTAGGTGGGATCAATCTTACACAATACATATATTGAACCTATAACAATATCTCTCTCTCTCTCTCTCTCTCTCTCTCTCTCTCTCTCTCACTCTCTCACACACACACACACACACACACACACACACACACACACACACAAAAAAAAAAACACACACACACACACACACAGAGTAAGTAGAGATGATGGTAATATAATCCATGTATTTTCTAGTAATTAGTTAATTGAAACAATGATAATCATTATTTTTTTCATGTACTTAGATAACATGAGTTAAAATTTATTTGGCATTATTACCTTCCCCATATAAACATCTTAGTTATAATTAAAATCATAAATGTATGTACAATGGATATAAAAGTATTGATCTATTCTCTAATAGTTTGAATGTACATACATGTAGAGTGTATACTATGATGATTTATAAATAAAGATATTATTTGAAAAACTATATTATTACTCAGATGAAATGAAATTGAAATATCTATTTATATTTATCATTTTTACTTCAACATCAATATTACATATATTAAGATTTTTTTTTTTAATTAGAATAAAATAAGACTAAATATTTTTACTTATTTGTTTAAATCAAGCTATTATATGATGGGGATACAACCCAAGTACAAAATGGACACAACAGGAAAGGGGAAATTTTTATTAACTGTGAGAATATGCTAGTACACTTAGTATAGAGGAAATAGAAGGCTCCAAAAGCTGCATTAGAATTCAATGCAAATCTAGAAGAATCTAGAAATGGTAACCAAACTTCTGGGAGGCATAACTTTTGAACCGTAGCTCCGATTGACAAACCGTTTACATTTCAAGAAAGCTCTCGAAGCACTCTATAGCCCTATGGAAATCTTTTCTTGTCCCCCATTTTTTGGCCCTATTCAAGGTCATTTAATGCCCCTAACCTGACTTTGAAGCATTCTTAGGAGGTCTCCAAAGATTGAAAAATTGCAATAACTTTCAAACCATGGGGCTTTTCAACCTGATTCTTTTTCTGGAATGTTCTAAATTATAATTACATTCATTCGGCCAATTTACACCTTCTAGTTCACCAAAATGATGGCTCAATTACATACTCCTATTTTTTTGACATTTACACGTATCCCAAGGTGTTCAAATACTCTATCCTAGAACACTGATAGTGGAACTGTGAGAGTTGGAACCTTTATTTGACCCAAATGGGTATCCAGAAATGAAAACACATGAAACAAAAACTAAGTCTAAGTACATTTTTTGGGTTGACACAAGATTGCCCTTATACCTCTAGATGCTCCTGCAACATTATAACAAATTTATATCCTTTTAAAACTTAACCTCATTCTATCATAATAATGAGGAAGAGTTATAAGTGGTTAAAAATGAAGAGACACCAATTATATCCTATGTAATTACAGAAGAAACCAAAAGAAAATCAGGGGGACAAAATGATCTTATAGAGAGGAGACCAAATGTCATAAGGCATGGCACATTAAATGTTTCAAGTACCCCAATCTATGAATGTGCTACCTTTGGACAGATTACATTCATGTAAATATAGGGGAGAGCCTATCTAATTTCACCAATGTGGTGTCATCATGAGCCATATTTACTAGTCAAGAACATTTTGATATTTTAACAAGAGTTGCACACAACTAGTGTACATGCCTTAGGTTCATAGATGAGGGAGTAGGAGGAAGTGATGAGTCATTTGGCTTAGCGTTGTAGAAAGCGATGATCAATAGCTTAAGATTGTTCTATTCCAGGATTATATGTCCTAGAAATAGGAAAATGAGGTTTAAATCTTTGTTAAAAAACAAAGACCACTCTAATAATACTTAGAAAGTGAGCTTTAAAATATTGTTTGTAGATAGAAATTTCACTGTATTGAATATTTTAGGTTAAATTATTTAGAATTTTCTTTGCGAATGGAAGTTTCACTGTAATGAATGTTTGAGCTTAAACTGCCATATTTATAATTTTGTTTGCAATTTGAATCTTCACTCTAGTGAATGTTTGTGTTCTAAAAAATTCTTCATGATAAATATAAATAATATTTATTTAGATATAATTCTTGATAACCATCAAGATATTGATGTTATTTGATATAATATAATTTATTGCTATTTAAAGTATCATTAATCACCTTCATAATACAATAAATGTAATATAGTATAAATAAATGTGGGGACATGAAATTATTAAACCAATATATTAATTAACTACAACAACTACAACATGCTTCTCCTAACTCAAGGAACTATTCAAGAACAGTTTTTTATTTATTTCAGTTACAAGTATTGTCTATCAATAGTAATATAACATCTTATTCTCTATGGTATAGATCTATAGTAGACATTGGAAAATGTAATTTTAAGTGACATCAATGGAGGTGAATTCTTAAAAGGGCTCCAAAATGAGGGTATGATATGTTTATCAATACCTTGAAGAAAAACTTGGTGTAAGGTCATGTATTCAAATAAATATTTATTTTTATTATGAGGATGCCAAGATTGGATTATAATGGAACCAGAACATGAAATTAACTCTTAAGATGTTAATTAGTGACTTATATTGAAAACTTAATCTAAATATGTAGTACTACTAATTATTCCATAGTTCAAATAACTAAGATAAGCTTCAATGTCCATAAAAGATGATATGGTTTCCATGAATAAAATATTAAGATTCTCTATGAATGTACTTCACAACTATAATTATCACATTAACATTTATTGATTCTCAATTTGATTGATCCAATTTTTCATTTTCTTTGATGTTTTAGAACACTCCTTTTCTTACTTCTACTTTTGAAAATAAATTATAGAGTTTGACATTTTAGAATAACCAGTTTATCCAAGCATCAAATAATAAAACTAGTAATCAAATGTAAAACCATGGTTTTAAATATCATTTCTCCAACACCCACAAATTTCAAGCATTCCAAATAGCTTAGAATAAATTATATTTTAAGTCTAGTCGAAGTACATTATCTCATATATAACCCACTTGATCCTTCAATTTGTAGGTAAAATAACAAGCAACATTGTTAGAAATTTCGGATTCAAACAAAATAATAACAAGTCAAATTTATAAATAGATTTACTTTGGTTGTAGGTACATAGAATTGAAGCTTTAACAAGTGGCCATGTCTAAAATTGAAATGAACAATTGATGGGTAATTTTATCAAATCAAATTATATGGACATAGGGAATTATAATATAATAAAAGTAGCATTTCACTTGGATTAAAAAGAACTAAAACAAAAGGTTGTTACAATCAAGCATAACTAGATATTTCTAAGCACAAAGTTTTAAGACTTTGATATCCATAAAGTCAGATCATAATGAGAATCAACAATAGTAACCCTAGGAGAATATGCATACCTTATAATTTTAGGCAAAATTCTACACAAATGTTAGGGAATGAAAGCATCTCCTCATTTGGTTTCTCTGTATTTTCTTTTTGCATAAACTATAGAGCTCATCATGCTCATCATGTTGTTGATTTATAACATTTGTCTCTTCCATCACTTGACACAAGTCAAGAATTGAGTAATACAAAGGGAAATGCAAGTGGTTCTTAACAAATTTTAACAAAAAAATTTACTTTCAAACTCGAGCATATTTTATTTAAAATGACCTTAATAAGAATCAATTTTATGACTATAATATCCTTATGCTTTGAAATGAAAATAAATAAATAGAAAAATTCAAAATTGCTCAATTCTCAATGGAGGGTTTCCATCCTAAAGCTTTTATTGTGTTTGACGTTTATGAAGATCTATCTCCTTGAAAATCTGTGCATTTTCCATTGTATTGATTTCTATTGAGTATTTTATTCATGTTGCATCTTCTGTATATGGTTCCAAAACCTTCAATTTTTTAGTCATTTTTTATGTTTTGGTGCATTTTCTCAATTCACCATTGTGAGTAATATTTTTTATTACATCTTATATTTGAAGGATAAATTTCCAGTAATTGGTAAGTATCTATGTGTTATTTCTCATATGAAATAACATAAGGGCTCCCAAGCTAAAGCTTTTCCCTCTTTAAGAAAACTAGAAATTATTAATAAAACTAGTTCAAAAAGCTCAACCAGGAAAGAACCAAAAAGAAAACTTGGAATCATCGCTTGTATACAAATTTGCATAAAGATATTTGTCAATATTTATAATAGATATTATATCAACAAAATTGAAACTCATAAAACTATATTGTTTTCTAAATTCTACCCATATGAGCCACTTCAAAAACCTCAAGATATTACAACATTAGAGGGAATTGAATCAAACCAAAAATATTTGATCTTTATAATACTTTCAACAATCTATCTTGATATTTATCGTTATCTTATTCTTGCACTATATAGCTTCATCTCCTTCAAGTATTTTAACTTTTAAAAATAAACTATTTTATATATAGTTGCTAGATTCTAGGTCTCCACGATGATTGTAGAACATTTAAACTAAAGCCTTTCAGCTAGGATTTTTATCAATAGAGAAAACTAATAAGATCAATTTTACAATTACAATTCTTTCAAACTTTTTCAAAGGTTATTCAATTTTTAAAAATATATTATAAAGATTTAAAATTAATTATAGTCAACTTTTAAAAACACTAAAAAGAAACAAAATCAAGTCCATTTAAACGTATTCTAATTTATTTACATATTAAAATTTAAAGTATAACATTTCAAAATTTTAATATTATTTTCTATATTGACAACCATATTATTTTGCATACAATCACAATGACTGTCATAAACAACAAAATAGAAATGAGTTATAGAGGGATTGTGATCTCTCTATTTCTAAAATTTTGAAAGATGAGAGCAAGGCAAAATCATCAGTATTAGCACTCTCCATTTGTAGGAAAAGATTTTAGATGAATTATTAAGAATATAACCAATATAAATCTATTTATTGTGGGGTTTGGAGGTGAAATATCTTTAGAATGTGATGAAGGGGAAGAATCTTTCATGTATCAACTAATTTATTTTAAGAAAAAAATGAAATGGGGTCCCAACTCTAACTATAAGATAACAGAGGAGGATAAGTAGAAGGTTGAGATTTGGGCTTGTGAGGGCATTGAGAAAAATTTCTATAAAAGTGGAAGAGACATGGAGAAGATGAAAAAGGAAGAAGAGGAAAGGCACTTGGCACAAAATATAAGTTACAAACTTGAGATTTCTAATTGGGTACATCTTGTGAGGAATGGTCTTGGTTCTCATTTGGAGAATGTTAACTTCCTAGATCTTTGCAAATGTATTAACAATCACCATTGTAATTTATTGTTTTCCAAATGCATATTGAATTACTTATAAATATGACAGGAAGAGACATGTCTCATGAATAGACATGTTTCTTGTGGTTAATCATCATTAGATATAAATAACATAATAACAATAATAGATAATATACAATCATATATATTTGATATATAACTAAATGATTATTTACCAATAATAATGAATCTTGCAATCAAATCAATCTGATTATAACTACAAACTTAACACTCCCTCTTAGTTAGGGAGGATTGATATATAACACATTATACTCTTGAGTATAAGAAGAGACATTCCTAGAATGATATATTAAGGATATCAATATGAATCCATCAACACACGCACGCACGCACGCGCACACACACACACACACACACACACACACACACACACACACACACACACACACACATATAAAATATTCTTAGTATAATAATATTCCCATAATAACATATTAAGGATATCAACATGAATCCATCAACACCCATAAATATTAACATATTTAACATATGGAACTTCAATTCACTATGAGGATAAATTCCTCAACACTCCCTCTTTAGCAAAGAGGGAATTGAAGAAAATACAATACAAGATTAAATTCCACCTTAATTTTGGTTTATGATAGATTTAAGTTATAGTGTCTAGAAAGATCTAGCCTAAAGAACCATAAGAAATTATTTTCATGGTGTCTAGAAAAGCTAGCCTGATAACCATAATGGATATCAACGTGTCTTGCAAAATTTGGCCTAATAACAATGGCACCAATAATTTGCATGGTGTTTGACAAGATCTAGCCTAATAACCATGATGGATATCAATGTGTCTGAAAAAATATAGCTTAATAACAATGATACTAATAATTTTCATGGTATCTGAAAAGATCTAGCCTAGTAACCATGATGGATATCAATGCGTCCAAATTTTTTTGGCCTAATAAAAATGACACCAATAATTTTCATGGTGTTTGGCAAGATCCAACCTAATAACCATTATGGATATCAACGTGTCCAGCAAAATCTGGCCTACTATCAATGACACCAATAATTTTCATGATGTCCAACAAGATTTGGCCTAATAACCATGATAACACTTGCTCCAAGACATTTTGGTGTTAGAAGATAGGTCTAATAATGATAAGATCATCACCTTTCAATAGTTACCTTTTGTTCATTATCATAACATTGGGCACTCTGGGACAACAACTTAATGTATTCTATTGTGATAATAAGTCTAGTTATTGATAAGATCATCACCTTTCAATAACTCCCCTTTAATTATATACATCAATGAAAGATCATCACCTTTCATGACATAAGATCACAACAACATTATGTAGTGACTCACATGATATCCACCATGGACCAAGTCAGAGGGTAGAACAAGGGATTTTTACCTCATACTTCTGTCTCATAGAGGAGAGCATATTATAAAGAATGTATCTTAGAACTTCTCCTCATAGAGAAGATATTATCCATAAAGGATTACATCTCAAAATTTGTCCCTTTGAACATTGATCCTAGCTGGTCAGGTCCTTTAGTTACTTTCTTAGAAAATCTCTTCACCCTAGGATGCCTATTGACCTCACTTTGAATTTGATATCAATTTATGGCCATTAGTCATCACTTCCTCATGGTATACATACAAGTAGGTCCATCAACATCACTATAGCCAATACATATATTTTTATACTCCCTTTGAGTATCAATCTTCTAAGCTCCTACATTTCCTTAGAAGAATTGTCATACTCCCTCTTAATATAGAAGGATTTCTTATTTTGTATCATCAAAGATGTAACACTACTACAAACAATACCAATATAAATGAATCCAACAACAAGTACAAAGTACGCAATATTTTTTTATTTAACTCTACTTAATACAAGTACAAGTATATAGATTGAACCATTCTCAATCTGAAAACCTCTAAATACAAGTAAACATCATCCAAATATGATTCCAAAAAGATTCTAAAACATATTCAGTTCAGTACATTAATGGAGTACAATCTCATCCTTAAATGTCTATGTCCAAAATATGGACCCTAGAAGCAAATGAATAATGATTCAAGAAGAACTTCAATAAGAATCTTTAGCTACTTGTAAACTCAAAGTACCTGGAAACACACAGGATGCAACAAAAAACAAAAGAGGGCTCAGTACAAAATGAGTAGAAATCCATCTGCATGCACATTAGTCCAAGCATAAACAAAAACATAATGCATATATCTATTTTACTATAACATGGTGCAGTTCCAAAATTAATATGCAAGAAGTAAACCTTTACTCATTATTACAAAATTAAACTCGCACTAAGAATAATATGTAAATGAAACATATATATACTGAGGTGTCATCGTTATGGCACTAAGATACTGCATCCATGTATGGTATGCTCATAGTCAACACATAATGAGTTTCTCTATTATACTTGTCAATGACATAATAGAGAAATGCCTTGTTCTCCGTACTTAACCATATAGGTTTAAGTCATAGGTAAGGCTAATTATCTATTAATATGTAATTAACCCACCCAATTTCATTTAATATTATCACTAAATTTAAATTACTGAATAGGATAAATCGTATTCAGCCACCTCGATAAATGTTCATCACAGCTATTCTTAAAGACACTTCAAACATATTTACTAGGATTGCACATGTAATGAATAACAATTCAGTGTAACATGTAATACTACATTCCTTATCAAATCAAAACTCATCCACTTCTGCCAATTCTGAAAGTATACTTAGGTCATTACAGTAACAAAAACCAAAACTATAGTATCAAGATCACATAAATATAATCAAACTAACTTAATGGTTTAATGATATTTACCAAACCTTAATACTATACAATTGAACCCTGCTGACATAACAATCTAAACTTATCCCTCGAAATGACTAAGATATTAAAATAAAAATAATTATGATAACAATGAAATTTCATCAAACATATATCATAAATTCACCTTTTATTTGAAAACAACTTTTCTTTTCAGTAATGAACTCTAAACAATTCTGAATTCAAATATATAATAGAATACATCTTTTGAATAAAAGATTTCTATTTCATAACATTTTATTTCAAAGAAATGTATAAATGCTAATGAAATAATTCTTATTAATTTTAGCATTATTGGCAGATTTCCTATCGTCTAGATTCAGTCAATGCCTATACAAAGATCAAAACAATGATGTCATTTTAACATCTATATATTACATTATCCAAATGTAAATTATTATTTTTTATGAAAAGCTCTCATGTTATATTTTTAGAATTTTACACAAACTGTTTAACAATATGTCATTACCCTGTTCTAACTATATTTTAGCTTTCAAAAATACAAATTAGACACCATATCATAATGTCATTCTCTATCAGTAATTGAAAACAATCAGATCACAAAATCCTTTGAAAATGTATAATAGGAATCGGCTAATACTATTGACAAGTTTTCTGCCGTCTGTTCTCACCAATCAAATTACAACCTAAAGTTACATATTGATATTATAACCAATTGTTTACAAAACGCGTTGAACAACAATTTTTTTTTTTTAAATCTGTAGTTTTTCTATAACGTTATACCCTAAACTTGTATGCGATACTAGGGTAAATAACTGTACCAGAATCAAATGCAAACCATTTGACTAAAAGACCACACCAAACCTCATTAACATTGTTTGAGACACATTCTCAAAACTGATAACATCCACAGGTACACAATACACAATGATCTCCAAGACACATATAAAATAGTAAAAACCCATTTACACACAACATAACCAAAATAAATTTACATTCTCCTATTAATTAATCACAGTGATATGTTAAACACAGAGTTCGGCTATATGAAACCGACAACTGTGAGCTATTTGACAATAAGCAACAAAGCCCAAACATATCCATGTTGCCCAAGCATACTTCCAAAACCTCCCTCGAGTATGGGAACAAACATTGCTTAGAAAAACATCTCCAAACCATGCCTACTTCTAGGCTCGAGAGTTGATTATGCAAATATACTTCAGAACATTATTGAATCATACTCCTAACATTCCTATTTTAAAATTAAATACAGTAGTAAGAGAGAAAGAAGGGATAGAGAATGCCCCTACTTGAGAAACAGAAAATGGTAATGCTTGACACAAAGATCTTCAACAGCACTTGCTCCAAAGTCCGAAATGCCAAATCAAACATCACTTCCAGATTGAGAACACTGTCTAACCAACATACATCCATGATATAGAAGAGACTGAAATGAAAAGAAATGGAAAATCTTGCTATGAGAAAATTAACTGTGCTCATTTTTCATAAGCAAGTTTCTCCTTCCAACTAAAACCCTTCATGTTGCCATCTCTTCAGCAATAGAACACATATGTAACACTTCACAGAGCAAAAAGGCCAATTCGCCGGCAATACCTTCGTAGAAACCAAACTCACAATTGACATGGACAACCAAGAACTTTAGTGCCTTAATGGCCTCACTATAATGTGCATTCAATGCACTTCAATTCTACTCAAAGTCATGTATACGATAGATTCAAAGCCACCACCAAAGTTGGCTTTTAAAAACAATGCATAATTCCCTAAGTTATTGCATTCAAAACCCTTTAGGGTTTTAGGGAAATAAAATCCTTTAATCAACAAATTATATGTATTCTATGAAAGCCACGTACTAACATTAATGTTGTCATAAAGAATTTGAATTATGGTAACATAAACTATTTCCAATCATGAAATATAATATGTAAACCTGTATTTAATTTAAAACTTTTCAAATGCTTTATCCAAAATATTTTATCTAGTGTCTTTACACAAAAGTAACAAAACTAGAGAATTAGACATTAATTCTTACTACTTCATAGAGTAGATAAAGTTCTTAAATTATCAGCAATAGTCACATGTCCCAAGGACATTACCTTAACCAAGTTCTACAAATGAAACAACATAACATCTAAAAGATACTTCAAACAGTAAGATTTTAATATGTAGAAAAACCCTAAGTTGTGGTCAAGCATGACAAAAGATGTTTGTTTCAAGAGCCTCACTTCATCCATCTTGGGGTCTTTGGAGCTACTATCATTAGATTGAGTCTACACAATATTTGGTAGCATGTATAAAATACCAACCTTCTTTTCCTGTAAGAACATTCTCAAACATAAAGGAAAAGGACAAGGAAACTAACCTTTATAGTATGTATAGAATTACAAATAAGAGAGAGACTATAATAAGTAAGTAAATATTATAACCAAGGATAATAAATACTTATCTACGCATTGATGTTCTTGATAAAAGTTTCTCCAATGAAGGTCCATATGCATCCACCAAGAAAATATTTCCAATGGGGAATGAAACATTGATTAAGGTAATCATTCACTCCCACAATCTAAATTCCCACTTGTTCCATTGTTTTGAATTTCCAGTTACCCAATCTTCCCTTTTACTTCTATTCAATGGTATTCCATATGGACTTGTAGATTCATCTAGTATCATTTCCACAATGTTTAATGAGAAAACAACCTTATTTTAGATGGTTGTAGATTTATATAAATATGGGTATTGAATAGTGTTATAACTTTCCTTGTACTGAAGTGACAAATCTGTTATAACCCTGATTCTTAACTAGATGATGAGAGCTGAAATAGGAGATAAGTTTGACTAGAGTATATTTAAAATCTTGCACTACAAGGTGAATTCCATATGTCTTATTTACATCCCAACAATTTATCTTCTCTAGAATTCCCAAATTGATATGAAGTAGCTACTGATAATACTTCTCATTATCTCTATTTTCTGGTTATCATGTCTTCTGCAAGTACATTAGTATATTTCCTTACTATGTCTTATCTTTCTATTTGCATTAAGTCTAAAGTCATATTAATCTAATAATATTGTAATAACTTTCGTTATAATCAAACTAAAATTCTGATATAGTAAATTGTTTATGAACAACCTTTTAGAACAAAGAATTTAACTTGGGATATGTAATGCACACCCATTGTTTTTTTTTATTCCATTATATTTACTATAGTCTTTAATGTCTATTTCATGGATGTATTATTTTCAAGGATATTATTTCATAACTTGAACTAGAGATATATCAAAAATGATTACTTAGTTGACTATATTTCATGTGTTATTTAATGATTATAGTTATTGGTGAATTAATGATGCTTTAATGATTTGTAGTTAATAAATGTGATTCTTTTCATAGCAATGTCAAATGATGTTTTAATGATAATTTCTTCATATTTGTAATGATGCATTATTTTACCTAAGCATTTGATGTTTGAATTATAATTATTATGGTACTTACCCCATACTTGCATGTGTATGGTGCATGTTTCTATTTTATCTTTATGTTTGTCATGTTTGACATGGTTAAGGGAGGGAGTTGTAGTCACCTACTAGTCAGGATCTACACAATGTACCACTCCCTGCCATTGCTTATTTAGTTTAGATATATTTATATACATGTACATGCTCATCTTTTATAAAAAATGTAGGTATCAGGCATTGACTTCCTTGAATTGCCAGGATGAGCATGGCCTATCACAATAACTCAATGGTAAGATAACCACTTGTAAGAAAACTTGGCAACAAAGAATATAACCATTTCCACATAGCCCATAATAGATCTAAAATAAACAAAAAATTAAAATCCACATGCAAGAGAATAGACAACATACCCACAAAATTGTGACACAAGATATACCTTGGGAAACTCTCATTGAGGGAAAAACCTAGCCTCCAAAAGCATCCATCACTATATATTATTTAGCAAAAATACCATTGCCATACAACCATGGAAGCCTTCAAAATCCATAGCCACAACCGAGCAAACTATGTGAACAAGCATGAATCCACACATCCCATGCCATGCTTCCAACCTTCATAAATGCTCCCTTGGCTAACCTGTCAAGCCTTGTCCCGCTCGACTCTTGCCTTTCTCGCTCTTACCCAACAACTACCCTTGTGGTTGCTTATATAGTAGCAAGTCCAACAAAACCAACAAGTGGTATTAAATAAACCATATGCTAAAACCATGTGCTACCTAACTCATTGATCTCACATTTAATATTGGGCATTTAATTCTTTTTCCCAATATTAAATAATTACATGAAATATTTTCACAATGTTATAATACAACTCATCAAGAATATTCTATGGGAATCTTTACATGTTGCATGCCCATCTAAGTACAACATTAGATAATAAAATAAAATAATAAAATATAACAATACTATGCAATGTGTGCAACACCCATTATCTCAACAGAATTCGCATGCATTCATAGATTGTCTCAGATTTTAGCTATGGTTTTGAGGTAGGGTCTGAAAACTCATTGTAGAATTTTATTGAAAGATCTGTCTACTTTGTATCTTTCTAGCTACTTGCATATTGCTTATTAATTTATTGTATTGATTGTTGAATAAAGAATTATGTTGTAGATTTTGAAAATGGAAAACTTATTAATCAAGAAAACTTGATTGAGGAAAATTATAGAAAAAATGTAGAACATTATTGTGAATGTATTCTTATAAACCCATTTCTAATATAACAAAACAATTGAAAGAAAATAATAAATTGAATAGTTAGAGTTTCACCTTTAAAATTGTCATTAGAACTATGTGATTATCATGAATTTTCTAAATATAGATCAATATTCTTCTTACATCTAATATCATTTAATTGCAATATTTATTTGGAAAGTAAAAGATTAATTGAGAGGAAAGCACATTGTAACTAAATGCATACATGCATGTGAAAACAAATATGCTAAAAATAGAAAATTAAGCATAGTGTGGTTACATGCATGTGAAAATAAATAAGCTAAAAATAGAAAATTGAGTATTGTATGGTTATATGCATGTGAAAATAAATATGCTAAAAATAGAAAGTTAAGTATAGTATGGTTACATGCATGTGGAAATAAATACGCTAAAAATAGAAAGCTAAGTATAGTATGGTTACATGCATGTCAAAACAAATATGCTAAAAATAGAAAACTTAGTATGCTTGCATGATTTGAGAGATCAAAGACATGCAAAAATATTAATTGCATGTTTATTTTTATTTTATAAAAATATAACATAATTTTTAGATTTATTTATTTAAAAATAAAAATAATAATAGTTTATTAATTTTTAAATGAAATAAATATTATCCATTTAGTTATAATAAAGTGAATCTTGGTATTACCAATTATTTAAGTTTAATTAAACTCTTAGTTGCATATAAATGAATTTATAATTATTAATGCAAGAGGGAAGTTAAGAAATAAATATTTAGAATTTTATTATATTTTAAGAGAAGTTGTGGTAGAGTTCACTTTGTAATCATTTCATTAATAACTATTTGACTTTATGAGAGAAACTAATAATAATTAAATTAAATTAATAATTTTATCTCTAGTTGCATTATGAATTAAAGGAAAAGTAAATATTAATATTGGACTTAAATAGAAGTCAAATTAATATTTTAGAAATAAAATTAATTTTAGTACGTAATCTAATAATATACATTATGTTATTAATTAAATCATTTATGATTTAAGAATATTTTAATTAATAACATGATAATATTGAATGATATTTTATATGCACAAAAAGATTGGAGATTTAAATACTCTTTTAAAAAATAAGTATATTGGCATAACAATTTATATTAACATGTATATTCTTACTTTATTTCAAAAAACATCCTTATCACCCAAACTAAACAAGTGAAATTGGTGGAATTAAATGATGTGGCTCAAAACTATGTGTTTTCTAATATTCTATTTATAGTCTTGTGATATTTATTTTCTTGATAGTTTTTATTTGTGGGTTGTTTAGTTGGCCAAGTTAGGAAGTATACTAGAGGATGTTGGCTCCTAATTTAATAGATTTGAAAATAACCAAGAAACCAGACCAATACATCTATGGCTAGCAAATTTCTATAATGGATGCACTTGACTACTGATCTCGGGCCAACTATAAGGTTAATTCCTTCTTCTTTAGGCTCTGCTAGACCTAGGCAGGTGGACCTCAGATTCTTTATATGGTACCAGTGTAAAGGTATACCACTGAATCTTAATTATAGATAAAACCCCTTAATCTTCTATGTTTATGCAAGAATTCATGAGTGTGAAATAGCTAATAATAGAGCACATGAACCTGATAAACCAAGTGAGGGGAAACTCTTTTAATTCCTTAAACACAAAGGAAAAATATATTCAATTAAAGATTTGGATCATTAGCATAACCCAGGTATGTAGCAACAAAAACATGTAACCTCTAAGATGACCAGTCCCTTATCCATTGGGCATCAACTAAACTTTACCATACACATGGATACCTTAAGTATACTTGTATATCCAGACATCTGATCCATCTATCTGGCTTGCAAATAGATATCTATCTTCATAAAAACTCTCATACTTATGGTAATATGCACTTGGTGTAACCTACAACCCTATCAATATAAACAAGCATTTACATGGATCTCTCCTCCAATAGAAAATTTATCCAGACATACAACCTTAAAGGATTGCAAATGAGTCTAAGCTCTTCATTCTCAAACATAAAAGATTGTATCTAATAGACGGAGGAGATGAGAATGAGAATGAAACTAAAGAAAATGAAGTTCTTGTATTAATTTTATTAAAAACAATACATCATTTGTATGTCAAAATTCTGAAAATAACACCAAGGAATGACTGTATATCTTAAAATGGTTCAAAAGAAATACATTACTGCAGTTCATAATAGAGGAATACGAAGGATGGTATCACAATAGTCAGGAAATTCTCTAACTCTAAAACCTATCTAGTCTCACAATGATGTGAAAATCTCAAAAATTGGAACCCCGACAAAGAGTAGAGTAGAAAGATATATAGAATAGAAGATATTTCAGGATCTAGAATCTGAAATTGACATGAGTCCCACTGCAATAATCTTCAATCTAATGTTGTTGAAACTAATCTTCCTTGATCTACCTACGATCAAAAACCATAAATGATGTAGAAAATATCAGATATATCCCTTTAAAATAATCTACAAATGATGGAGCCTTAAAAATTGATTTTGGCATGTCACTTCTACCTTTTCCATGAAATCAAGTGTGTTGTTGCCAAAAACATCCATTTCCAACCAACTGTAATTAAAACAATCAAATCTCCCTTAAAGTTGTCAATGAAATCAAATCTAATGAAATTATGGCTATATTTGATCTTACTTCAAACGTTAAACAAAAATCTACAATTTTCATTGAGAAGCCCCTAGAATCACAAAACCTCTTGTAGCTATTTCTAGTTAATACCTATTAAAACCTAATTGTTGAAATGGATAGTTTGTTTCTTCCTAATTTTGATGGTATATTATAGTGCATATTTTGTAAAAAAATCATGCCCCTGAGACAAATTTGAATTTCTAGCTCTCAGACTATGAATAGAACATTAAAATGAAAAATTTAAAATAATTACATAGTTGAACTATATAACATCTTAAATTTATTCAAACCTCTCAAAAACATGCATTAAAATTTTTGGATTTTGATTTTTAATATTCACTTTCCATACTCTCCTTATCTCATGTGCCAAGTGTCCACCACTTATTGGCTATCACCATTCAAGGTAGGCCCCACATCCATCTTCCTCATTTGAAATATTTAAACATTATTATGAGTCAAATGTACTTCTACTAATGTCTTACCTTCTCATTTTAATCTTCTCGATCTCCTGAGCAACATGAACTCATGAAATTTTAATTCTCCATCTTCATGGCATCTTATATCTCCAAATTATTCTTTCCAATCTCCTAACATCTTAGGCTTATCTTGATATTGCACATCCTCTTTTTTGGGCCTCCGATCTTATGCAATACCCTGGGACCATCGTAACATTGTACGACAACAAAATTTTCTTGGCAACCATACATTGATCATAATGTCGAAGGACCAAACTTTATCTCTAGCAATCTCCCGACATCATCCATCTTCATTATACACCATGTGGGTCAAAATTATATTGACCACAATGCCCACTAGCTATAGCGGCCCAACAATCAACATACATTGAATCCACATTGACTCGTGTCTTTCAAGTTACCTGTACCTTGTGCTCCATCCAATAAAAACACAAAAACACAACCTACACAGGCAATATTGGATTTTATTGTCTTCCTCCTCCCATGGGCTTGTTACATTTTAACACTAGAGTTTTCTCTGCATTGACATGAATGTGGGTGGAGCTTGTGGATTTCTCCTCTAGCACCCCTATTTCTTTTGGATTGCCATGCCTTGTCACTTCTCCTCTCAAGCAGTGGCTTATATGTTTCCATGTGGCTTCCTCTCTACTATGGTCTTCATTTGGCATGGAGCTCCTCTATTTTTGTGGTGTGAATGCCCTCAGCTAATTACTTCTTCAACATGGAGGGAGCCATGTATTTAGTCTCTACTATGGTTTTTCCCTTTCCTCTTGTGTGGAAATTCATTTCACAATGTGGGGGAAAACAAGTGTCATGTCTACTCAGAACCTTATGATCTTTCTTGGACATGGAGTGCCCTTGCCACAAATCTCTGACTATTGGTTGACCTCCTCTGATGCTACAATTTTTATCTTTGGCCTATGAGAGATGAGCACTATTGTAACAAAAAGGTATTGCTTTCTTTTTGATGCAGTAAACTCTAAAGAGAATTCACCACCCCTTTCATGATAGAGGCAAGAAACATTAGACTAATCTGAACCCGAAATATGCCTCCATACCTTATCATTACAATGTATTATCAATAGTAATTGCATTCTTAAAAGAACTCATACAACTCCCAAGAAAAAGTCTCTATCATTTCCATCTACAACCTCAACATACTTTATATGCTCTAGCTCACTGAAACCAATCACATACCTTTTGGAACATTCTCATGGAGATGATGCTAACAATGAGAAACCACTATGATAGAGTTTGCCACAATTTCTTGACCTTCAAGGTATGATCATGAAAGTTCAATACAAGACTTTGAGGTTTTTTGAGCACCATGACATGCTCACTATACAATAAGAATGTTCATCCACTTAATCATTTTATAGCTTTTATAGTCATTGTTAATCTGATGAAATCAGTTGGGCTCCAAATTGGGCCAGGCTAAAAAAAAAAAGCATTTTTGAACAACTAATAAGAAGACTGATTCATTGATCATCTCAGATTGTCTAAAATCAAATTTGATCACAAATTCACCACTGAATACTTATTTAAATCATTTCTGCACCACTGTGAATTCTGTGTTAGGAGAGCTATTGCCTAGCTTAAAAAAATAATTTAAACACCTGACCAAGCTCTGAAACTCTAGATATCTTGTCTCTTTGACATATTCAATAGGCCTGCCACATCTCATCACATGATGAAATTAGGGTCAAAAGACATCGGCCTCAAAATTTGCTTACTTAAAATCAGCTACAAATAAACATGTCAGAAAACCACAAAGTGGATTCAGATTTGACTTTGAAAACTAGGCAAATAGACACTTGAGATTCTGGAAACTAGGGCATTGGTAGAACTTGACATAGAGAGTATGAACCTCCAATTTGGTCTCATGATGAATGAATGGGTAAATTTGGTGAAGGCTTGAAGTTGGCTACCTAGATTTACAGGACTTGAAACATCAATAGAAAAGTTTTTTTTGCAAATGGAATAGCCTTGGGAAAGTGTGCAGATGGATTCATCAAGGTTTAAAAACTAGCATACTTGAAGTATTTTCAAATTAGAATGTAGGGATGCAATCCATTTGATCTAGGAAATCACGAATTCATAGTTATAACATCTCAAATTGGGGTACCGACCAATCTGCATTTTATGACACCAGTAAAAGTTATAAATTGCATTTGGAATCACATTTGAAAACTAATCAAACAAATTCCTCACAAGCTCAAATCTAGAGTGTATCAAGTCTCTAACCCCTAGAATATGATGCAAAAGGAATTTTTTTATTTGGGTCAACTAGCCAAAAGTTATAACTTGTCAAACATGGCTACCCAAAATTATGAACAATATGTAGATTTACAACAGAGGCAACTGACCAACTTTGAAACATTCAAAACCTAGTCAGTACACATCAAAATGACTTGGAACATAGGCTATTTGGTATGAATGTTAAAAATCCTCAAAGTGATGAGTTATGAATCTTAACCAGCTACCAGATATTCAAATGCAAACATGCCCTCCTATCAGTTTTTGACACTTAGGCAGAATTGTGAAATATGACACCAGCTCAATACAGAACTTTGCAAAATGATTCAAAATGATAAAATAATAATACAAAACACATGCATAGGCTAAATTAAGGGTGTTAAACAATTGAAACACCACCTAGGACTTGAAATGAAAACCAATTACATATGCATGAAAAGCATTCATAAGGGCTCAAAATGACTCAAAATCTATAATGGAACTCAAAATAGGCAATGCAAATTTGATTCTCATCAGTGGCTTTGTTTGGGGATGCATGCCCCTTGTAGGAATTTCAAGAGATTAGATCTCTGGAGGAAGAAGACCACTCCAACAAAAACTTTCTCGAAAAACTTAATGAAAACAAGGAATCTATTTTTACTGTACAAGATGGTGACCCCGAGCCATTGAAACTTCTTCAAATTTCTTACCTCTATCAAACACTTGATTCTTATTTATGTCTCTCTAAGGTACACTGGAAAAATCTTTTCCGTTAGTTTTACCAAACACAACAAAATTCTCAATTAGCTTAGCTGGCAAACAAAATAAGTTCCTTTATTTTTGTAGTGCATACTAGGGACATTCTTAACATAATGCTCAGTATGAAAATAGGAGTTAGCACACTCAAATATACTAGGATCAAACTGATAACTATCTTCAATAGATGAAGTATGCATGCTATCAGATTTTGGAAAAAGATCAAACACATCTTGAAAATGTGTATCTCTATATATAGCTGGTTGACATTCAAATGAGTATTTAGGTTTGTACTCACCAATATTATCCTTGTCAATGATTGAAACTAATGTAGGGCTCTCCATTGATTCTTCACAATCAACAAATGGATCAGTCATATTATAACATTCATCATAAAACTCCTTGCGAGGTGCAAGCAAATTTTTAATAACCATTTCATCTAACACCTCGCCATCATTATCACAATTGAAATGCTGATTAGGTTTTACCTCATATGAATCATCATAAAAATTACTATGAAGTGATGGCTTAATTTCAAAGACAAATCGATCAAGCACCTCATCTTGAAACTCACAAAATGCAAAACCATTAGAATATTCATTGTCAAATATGGAAGAAAAATGATCTGATTTGTTATAGCAATATGACAATGTGTAACCATTTGCATCTAGCTCAACTAAATCTAAAACTTCCATGTCCTCTTCAAAAAATGGATTGATAACTCCATGCAAGGATCCTCTTTGAATACTCTAACAAAAGCTAGGCTAATCATCATCAAAATCTTGATCATATAAAGCATTAGTATAAACCTTGAAACCATTTCTGACATCATTGTCATGAAAAATTTCAGCTTGTGAAGAGGGAAAATTAGAATTGTCATCATCATTACTTGAAGACATGACATCCACTTCATCAACTAAGCATGTAAAATATAAATAAATATTACTCACATCATCTTCACTAAGATAAATTCAAATGACTTACCCACCAATCATCTCTTATGTTATCACTAGGTGTTGTTGCAACAACTATAGAATTACTTATATGTTGATGATTACAGTTACACACAACCCCATGGAATTCATCTACACAATTAGGTAATTGATCTTTGTAAATAATCTCTTTGTCCTCACATTGTTTATATAATTCCTCTTCAAAACTTTCAACTACATCCCAGTTTATACAACTCAAAGATGGAATTTCACTTTCATTTTTAGATCTAGAAGAAGAAACTATACTTTTACTTGGATAAGGACAACACTTACTCTCCTCATTTCTCTCTTCTTCCCAATTAGCATCAGACTCATGAAGATGAACATGTAATATCATTTTCCTCACTTTGATTCGAGTAACCACTCTCATCATCTTCTTCATATGATGCCTCTTGATTATATACCAGATCAACAACATTGTTCACATCACTTGAAACACAACTTTCAGCTTCTTCACTCACATAGAATTGAGATGAATGCCTTGCAACTTCATGATTAGTTACATTCTCAACACAAAATAGATCATCAATTGGAGAAGCAACAACTGAAATTAAATTTTCTATGTATAACTTATCAAGTGAATCAACCTTAATATCTACTGCTAAAGTACCACAAACATATGTACATCTATTCAACAAGTACAAGATCATCTCTCCTTTGAAACAAAGATACTTCAACTTCAACTTCACATTTTTTTATTGTGAAATTGTAATAATATTATCTACAATAGTAGGGGAATGCATACACTGATCTATATTTGAATACTCAATGTGATACTCCACTTTATTTTTGACTTCATCATACAGGTAGGCACCCTTATAGAAATGAATCCTAGTAAGTCCATACTTCAAATTGTTTTCGATATCCATAGCAATCATAAAAGCCTGATATAATGTCTAAGGTTCTTTATCCCTTAGTAGATAACTCATTTTCTTATCAAATGCATCAAGATAAACTATTAGACTCACTTGATCATCTAGTCTACATTTCTCAGGGATTTCGTTCAAGGTTCTTACAAATTTGATATTAAATTGAGGAACAAGTTCACCATTCTCAATATGAATCCTTAAAAATTTACTATATGAATTAGATATGCTTACCCTTTCTCCAAATTGCTCCATGAAGGCTAAATGTAACTCACTCCAAGATAAAATAGAACATGCTAGTAAAAAGAAAAATCAGCCTCTAGCATCACCTTCTAAAGTCTGAACAAATAATTTCATGTGCACATCTTCATGAGCAATCTCATAGTCACCCATCAAGTGAGTAAATATCTGAATATGATGACTAGCTAAAACAATATGGTTCCCATTAAATTTAGGCAAAAAATTTCTAATATCATTAGGAATGACATTTGGGAAACCATAAATACCACCAAAGCATAATGACATGTATCTTTTTCTAGAAAAAGATCTACAAACATCACTAACTAGCTACATACTTGATGAAAAGAAACTTGGCATTCTTCAAAGCCTTGATAGTCATCAACAATAATTGTGATTTGTAATTTTCAATAGGCTATAACATTCTACCAAATGAATTTCTTCAAAACATTTCACAAAACTTTATACAACAAGCTAAAACTTATTGTAATGAAGTCTATAAAACTTATACTATTCTCATCCTCCTAGTGCTGAATATTCACTTGATGGAGAACACATATGTATACCAATTTCTTTCATGACAAAAACAAAATCATGAAAAGAAAAATACCTGAAGTGTTGATGCTAAAAAAATTCCTCTACTGATTCTATCATGTGTGTGAACTGATACTCTTTCACACATTGATGAAAACCTTGTAGAGCCACCACCTCCTTTAAAAGGAAAATTCAATCACAATAGTGATTTACTTTGAAAATTCAGATTTCTTTCAATAGTAGAAGCAATCAACACTAAACCTTAATCAAGAAACACTTCTTTTCCAAGAAACTATCAAGAGCTTTAGATCTACCCATACAACTGAAAGGCCTTCAACTTTTAAACATCAAATCAACTAGGATACACATTCTTGTTCATTCTTGACTCTGAACACTACTACACTTTGAAAACACTTACCAACTAAATTGACTAGTGATGGATCCATTAGTGGCAATAAAAAAATTGTTCAACCTCAAAAGCTACTATTGTCCTAGATAAAACATCACTAGGAGGCATGAAACTTCAACATGACCTTGCTGTTGATAAAAAACTTTTCACATGCCTTTCTCATGGATAAAACATCATTAGGAGGCATGAAACTTCAACATGACCTTGCTGTTGATAACAAAATTTTCACATGCCTTTCTCATAATTTTATTGAATCACCTTTTAGATTTCAATACTCCCTAGTAGAGTCACTATTTTCTTGGCTCCTAATTTAACAGATTTAAAAATAACCAAGAAACCAAACCAATACATCTAAGGCTAGAAAATTCCGATAATGGATGCACTTGACTACTAATCTTGGGCCAACTATAAGGTTAATTTCTTCTTCTTCTTCAGGCTCTATTAGACCTAGGTGGGTGGACCTCAAATTCTTTATATGGTACCAATGTAAAGGAATACAACTTAATCTTAATAACAGATAAAACTCCTTAATCTTCTATGTTTATGCATGCATTCATAAATGTGAAATAACTAATAATAGAGCACATGAACTTGATAAACCAAGTGAGGGAAAACTCTTTTAATTCCTTAATTCCTTAAACATAAATGGAAAAGATATTCAATTGAAGATTTGGATCATCAAAAATAACCTAGGTATGCAGGAGCAAAAACATGTAACCTCTATGATGACGAGTCCCTTATCCATTGGACATTAACTGAACTTTACCATACACATGGATGCCTGAAGTATACTTGAATATCTAGACATCTAATCTATCTATTTGGCTTGCAAATAGATATCTATCTTCATAAAAAACTCTAATACTTATGGTAATATCCTCCTAGTGTAACCTACACCCCTATCAATATAAATAAGCATTTACATTGATCTTTGTTCCACTAGAAAATTTATCTAGACATAGAACCTTAAAGGATTACAAATGAGTTTAAGCTCTTTGTTCTCAAACACAAAAGATTGCAAATAATAGAGGAAGGAGATGAGAATCGTAATGAAACTAAAGAAAATGAAGTTCGTGTATTAATTTCATTGAAAACAATACATCATCTACATGTAAAATTTTTGAAAATAACCCCAAGGAATGATTGTATGTCTTAAAGTGCTTCAAAATAAATACACTATTATAGTTCATAACAAAGGAATACTAAGGATGGTATCACAGTAGTCAGGACATTCTCTAACTCTAGAACTTATCATGTCTCACAATGATGAGAAAATCTCAAAAATTGGAACCCCCACAAAGAGTAGAGAAGATATTTCAAGATCTAGAATCTAAAATTGACATGTGTCCCACTAAAATGATCTTCAATTTGATGTTGTTGAAACTGATCTTCCTTCATTTTCTTGCAATCAAAAAACCATAAATGATGTAGAAAATATCTGATATATATCCCCTTAAAATAATTTTAAAAATATCATATGGAGAAAATATTAGGTACATATCAAATTTGTGATGGAGCATTAAAAACTTATTTTGGCATGTCACTTTGCCTTTCCATTGAAATCAAGTGTATTGTTGACAAAACCATCATTTGCAACCAACTGTAATTAATACAATCAAATCTCCCTTAAAGTTGTCAATGAAATCAAATCTGATGAAATTATGGCTATATCTAATCTCACTTCAAACTAGAAAGACAAATCTATAATTTTCACTAAGAAGCCCCCGGAATCACAAAACCTCAAGTAGCTACTTCTGGTTAATACTTGTTCAAAAACTAATTGTGGAAATGGATAGTTCATTTCTTCCCAGTTCCAATGGTATATAATAGTGCAAATTTTGGACAAAAATTGTGCCCCTAAGACCAATTTGAATTTCTAGCTCCCAGACTATGAACAAAAGATTAAAAATGAAAATTTTAAAATAATTACATAGTTGAACTATATAACATCTTAAATTTATTCAAACCTCTCAAAAACATGCATTGAAATTTTTGGATTTTGATTTTTAATATTCACTTTCTATACTCCCCTTATCTCATGTGCCAAGTGTCCACCTTTTATTGGCTATCACCATTCAGGGTGGGCCCCACATCCATCTTCCTCATTTGAAATATTTAAACATTATTATGAGTCAAATTTACTTATCGTAATGTCTTACCCTCTCATTTTAATCTTCCCACTCTCCCAAGCAACACAAACTCATGAAATTTTAATTCTCCATCTTTGTAGCATCTTATATCTCCAAATAATTCCTTTCGATCTCTTGACATCCTAGGGTTATCATGGTATCACACATCTTCTTGTTTAGACCTTTGATCTCACACAATTCCCTAGGACCACCATAACATCATAAGACAACAAAATTTTCTTGGCGACCATATGCTGATCGTAATGTCAAAGGACCAAACTTTATCTCTAGCGATCTCTTGACATCCTCCATCTTTATTATACACCACATGGGTCAAAATTTTGTTGACCATAATGTCCACTAGCCATGGTGGCCCACTAATCAACAAGCATTGAATCCACATCAACTTGTGCCTTTCAAGTTATCTACACCTTGTGCTCCATCCAATAAAAACACAAAAACATAGCCCACACAAGCGATATGGGATTTTATTGTCTTCCTCCTATCGTGGGCTTGCTACATTTTAACATTGGAGTTTGCTCTGCATCAACATGGATGTGGATGGAGCTTGTGGACTACTCCTTTTGTGCCCTTGTTTCTTCTAGATTTCGATGCCCTATCATTTCTCCTCTCAAGATACGGCTTTTATCTTTCCATGTTGCTTCCCCTCTATTGTGGTCTTTATTTGGCATGGAGCTAGTTGATTGCTTCTTCAACATAGAAGGAGCCTGTATTTAGCATGGACCTTCCCTTACCTCCTACATGGAAATTCATTTCACAATGTGGGGGAAAACAAGTGTCGTGTCTGTTCAAAACCTTATGATCTTTCCTGGACATGGGGTGCTCCTGCCGCAAATCTTTGACCACTGGTTGACCTCCTCTAATGGTAGGGCTTTTATCCTTGGCCTATGAGAGATGAGAACTATTGTAACAAAAAGGCATTGCTTGCTTTCTAATGCAGTAAGCTCTAAAGATAATTCATCATCCCTTTCATGATAGAGGCAACAAACATTGGTTGATCTGAACCTAAAATATGCCTCCATACCTTATCATTACAATGTATTATCCATAGTAATTGCATTCTTAAAATAAATCATACAACTCCCAAGAAAAAATCTCTTTCTATCATTTCCATTTACAACCTCAACAGACTTTATATACTTTGGCTCATTGAAACCAATCAATTTCCATTTGGAACATTCCCATGGAGATGATGCTGACAATGAGAAGCTACTATGAAAAAATTCACCACAATTTCTTGACCTTCGATGTATGATCATGAAAGTTCAATGCAAGACTTTGAGATTTTCTAAACACCATGATGTGCTCACTATACAGTAAGCACATTCATCCACTTAATCATTTTATAGCTTTCATAGTCATTGTTAATATAATGAAATCAGTTGGCCCCAAACTAGGCTCGTCTAAAATAAAACTTTTTTTTTGAACAAATAATAAGCATATTGATTCATTGATCATCTTGAACTGTTTGAAATCAAATTTGATCACAAATTCACCACCAAATACTTATTTTAAATCATTTCTACACCACAGTGAATTTTGTGTTAGAAGGCATGTTGCCTAGCTTTAAAAACTAATTTAAACACCTGACCAAGCTCTGAAACTCTAGATATCTTGTCTCTCTAACATATTCAACAAGCTTGCCAAATCTCATCATGTGACAAAATCAGGGTAAAAAAAGATTGACCTCAAGAGTTTCTTACTTAAAATCACTTGCAAATAAACATGTCAAAAATCCACAAAGTGGGTTCAGATTTGACATTGAAAACTAGGCAAACAGACACTTGAGGTTCTAAAAACTGAGGCATTACTAGACACTAACATAGAGAGTATGAACCTCCAATTTGGGCTCATGAAAAATGACTAGGAAAATTTGGTGAAGGTCTGAAGTTGGCTACCTAGATTTATAGGATTGGAAACATCAATAGTAAAGTATTTTTTGCACATGGAATAGCCTTGGGAAAGTGTGTATATGGATTCGTCAAGGTTTACAAACTGACATACTTGAAGTATTTTCAAAGTAGAATGTAGGGGTACAATCCATTTGATCTAGATATTCATAGATTCATAATTATAACATCTCAAACTAGGGTATTGACCAATCTACATTTTATGACACCAGTAAAAGTTATGAATTGCATTTGGAATCACATTTGAAAACTAAACAAATAGATTCATCACAAGCTAAAATTTGGAGCATAGCAATTCTCTTACCCCTAGAATATGATGCAAAAGGGATTTTTTTATTTGAATCAACTAGTCAAAAGTTATAACTTTTCAAACAAGGCTACCTGGAATTATGAACAATATGTAGATTTACAATAGAGGCAACTGACTAACTTTGATACATTCAAAACCTAGTCAAAACACATCGAAAAGACTTGAAACTTGGAACATAGGTTCTTTGGTATGCATATTAAACATCCAAAAAGTGGAAATTCATGAATCTTAATTAGGTACTAGATATTCAAATGCAAATATGCCCTCCTATCACTTTTTGACACAGGCAGAATTATGAAATATGACACCAACTCAATACAGAACTTCGCAGAATGATTTGGAATGACAAAATAAAAATACGAAACACATGCATATGTCAAATTAAGGGTGTTAAACAACTGAAATACTACCTAGGCCTTGAAATGATAGTCAATTACATATGCATAAAATGTAAATTTGAGTCCCATCAGAGGCATTTTTGAGATTTATTTTATAATTATTTTACTGGATGTCATGATGAAATTTATGATTTTAATTGAGATTTATGTTTTATGAACTTTATGTTATTGAGAATTTATGTGAACTTGGGTTTTGAGAACCAATATTATTTTTGGGTTCCTTGTTAAGGAACCAAATTCGATCAATATTACTCTTGTGGTATGTGACACTATTGTGGTTTGTGGTTTTTGAGAAGGTATTCTAGGTTCATGTCTATGGGAATGGCTTGCAATGGGGGCCGGGACCCAAAGTGGCTGCTAGAGTAATTCATTGTAAGTTGTGTAATAAGTGATATCATAGTAATTAAAATATCTTGCCTAGCCCTTTTCCTTGAGATACATTAAAAAGATAAGTTAAATATTTTTCCTTGTCCATGGCTTGAGTGCTTGTATAGACTAAGGATGAGATGGAGATGATACCTTGAGAGGTATGACTAGTTTTCTCATCTTCATGAGATGGTATCCTAGTTACACATAGAGTCACTAGGGGGCGAAGGTCTTGAGAGACTACTAGGGTAACCTTAGAGTTGGCTCATGTGATGACACTCCATAGTATATAGCTTGAGTCTCCTTCATGATTTTTTAATATTTGATGGTGTTTGTATTGTGAGTTGTTACTCATTGATTGGATGTCATTTATTGTTGATAGTTGACTTTTATTAATGAATGATCAATTGTTTATTAGTGATATTTTTATTGTTGGAGTTAGTGATTGGTAGTTTATTTTTATTGATGACAGTTGTTATCTATTGGTCATTGTGCTTGTGACACTTGACATTGATTTTGAAGTGGTTGTATATTTTTGGTCTTGGTATTTATATGTTGACTTGGTATGAGATGTTAGTATTGAAATGAGTGTTATTTCAACTTTGATTATATTTTCTTCTTGAGTAGTTGGTGTTACCCTTGAGGTAGTTTTGACTATCAAGATTTTTTGCCTAGGATTATTTTATGATTTGATTATCTGTGTGTGGATCATACATTATCTCTCCTACATGGTGGAAGTGGGAGCTTGAATAGGTGACCATGTGGTCGGGAGGTAATGTATTCTTACTGTTTGGGTCCCCTTTACATTTCTAGTTATTGGATGCTTGTTGATACAATGGTACTATTATCATTCTTCTTCTTATCTTGAAGACTTCTATTCCTTTGATATATCTATGTATCATGTGTTTTGAGATCCTATGGAATATTGTATCATATATTGATGTACTTGTATCTATTTTCACATACACTATGACATGTGTAGTGGATGTTATTCATTAGATGTGCTTTCATATTATTAGTTGTACTTACATGACTATGTATGTGTTTATTCATTTTATGATTATGGACATTATAATTGAGACTTAAACTTATTGGTAAAACTTTATTAAATATGACTCAACGTGTAGCAACCCTTAAGGAATTGAAACTATATTTATAATTGATTATGTGTTCTTGATGTATATGTATATATTGCTTTTGCATTATTGATAGGTTTATTTCTTTTGGGTTCCTAAGCAGAATGTTATAGGATATATAGAGCTCCCTTGCAAATTAAATAAGATATTATAGGGAAAATGTCTCTAGAAAAATTGAAGCATGTATCGAACAATATTACAGTTATTTCATACATGAACTAAGCATTGATTTGTTCAACCTATTTTGAAAATTTTTAGCTTTAAATTCTAAACTGTATTACTGAATCCTCTTTCTACAGTACATGGATGATCACAACTTATCTTATCACTTCCAAAAGCATTGAGTCCACATCACCCTTTAGTAGACATACTATGAATATATATGTTTTATTTTAGACATAGTCAATCCATCTCTTAGTTTATTTATTTGTGCAGTTGAATTTCTTTAGATTTTACAAGGATGCATTTCCTTATCCACACAGGCATCATAAAGGAATTGAGAGAATAAGTATATACAAGTCATTTTTTTTTACCCACATGTGTTATATTTGATACAAATAATCAACTGACAAAACAAACAAATTAGTTTATAACAATATCCTTAATCTTCCAAGTTATCACAAATAGCATAGCTAAGTTGGAAGTAGAACTTGTTGTTTATACAATAATGATTGTATATTCACCAAATGAGCTTTATTTTCTATTGAGTATTGGATCTTTAAATAGTAGCACTCATAAAAACCCAATTTGCATGTGGATTGGCTCATGTGCATTTGGTCTGATCATTTCTTATAGGCCCTAAGCACACCATCAAGGGTGTTAATAGTCATATCAATGTATAAGAAAAAATCCCTACATCAGAGCTACCACATGGCCCCATCTGTGGCACATTGGTGAAGACATACTAGTTCCTTGGCATCATAGAACATGAACCAATATGCTAACAGATCCACACTCCTACATATGAGATCTTTGCACAAAATGAGCAATTTTGAACAATGACTATGATCTAAGCATCAAATCTCCTCCAAATCTAGATGCCAAACATCTTATGGATTGTGTGACCGATGGTGGAAAAAAAAATTGATCAAAGATGCATCATTGATTATGAATACAAGCTTGATTCATCTTCATTGATATATCCAATGAGCTGAGTTCACCAGCAAACCTTCCAAAACTTTGTTGAGTCTAATGAGTTCAATACTTGACAAACCACTTATCAATATTAATATGAATTTTTACTATTTTTTGTGTGATTAATTTCATCAATTTGTATAGGAGGTTTCTATAATTCAACAACACTTATAGATGATTGCACATGATAACCTTATTGCTGAGTATTGTCAACAATTAAAGTTTATTATCATTGAACCCTTGATGAGAATAAGAAATCTTTGTGGTAGAAAAAAGTAAAACTCCATTTTGTCTCTAATGTTATTTAGTGTGTATTATAGATGTAATACTGTCATGATGAATCTGATTCCAGACCTTACATATACCTGGAACATGATGGGTTAACAAGTAGGTACCCAACTTACTCCAGAGAATAGGAAGACAACATTTGATTCAAAGAAAATATATACTATTGTAGTTTGGTCTATATAGACTTTGGAGTATTTTCTAAATTGAGATTCAACACATCAACACCACTACTGTATGGGAGTAGATATATATTTATCTAACCTATTTCACTATAGTAAACGTTCAAAATTTTAAATATTGGTTCTCTCTTAGATTTAAGATTACAATTATCACCAATCTCTAGGAATGTCTTTTGATTACATTTCCATTCAACCAATTCAAATTCAAATACCATTCATCAACTCTTCTTTTCATATCTATTCTTACATTTGTAGTTGGCTCTAATATCATGTTAACTTCCTAGATCTCTACAAATGTACTAACAATTGCCATTGTAATTGATTGTTTTCCAAATGCATATTGAATGACTTATAAATATGAGAGGAAGAGACATGTCTCATGAACACATGTGTTTCTTGTGGTTAATCATCATTAGATATAAATAATATATTAACAATAATATATAATATATAACTAAATGATGATTTACCAACAAAAATGAATCTCATGATTGAATCAATCTGATTGTAACTACAAACTTAACAGGAAAGTGGCCTAAATTTCAAGACCATCTTGGGTTGCTCCCAAAGGAAGATATGCTTGTTGTTTTCCCTAAGAAATCCTTGTTAACATATTAATCATTAGGGTTATAGAATTAGTTTATAAATTTTATTTTTGGTAGTTATTAAATAGTAGTTGAACTACTATATACCACTTTATTTATGTAATGAATCTGATTGAATAGAATACAACAAAGTTTCCATTATATTTACATTATTTTTTGTTACATCAGATTTCCTAGCCTAACATTGGTATCACGGCAGGCCATAGCCGAGAGAGAGAGAAAATATAGTTGAGGAAGTAAATACCTAGTTGCCATCCTGCACATTTAAGAGTAAGTCCATTGATTTTGAATGGTACGAATTGGTCATTTATTTGAATCCAATCAGATTTATTGAAATAGAATATCAATTTTTGATTGCATGCATGAATTAGTTCTATATTATACAGTCCAAATTTGTTCTTTGTGAAAATATTCAGTCTCAATTTGGGATACATATAATATGCATGCATCAAAAATTTAATCAAAATGATTTTTGTCATGGTATTGACCATAAGAGAAAACCAATTTGAAGAATCTGTAGTAAAAAAGTGGGTACTGTATGAGATAATCAGGCCTATCTTGAAGTAGATTTGACATGGGAAAAAATATGGTTTTTTAATCATTGAGTTGGTAACCTTAAATGAATATTTGAACCTGTAATAATTTGATTTGTTTAAGCTTTCTTAATATTAAGAATTTGACCTCTAAAGACCCAATTGGGATTAAGCTTCCAAGGTTTGGAGAGTGAAAATTTTAAATGAATTTGAGTGGGTATTTATGGTTGGCATCAGTTTGAGTCAATGGCTACAGAAAAATAGTTTGATTTCATAAGAATGTGAATTGATCTTCTTGGAAGGACAAACTTTGGTACAATTGTGTAATGAGATTTATTTAGTTTTCTATAATGGTATTAAACCCCTTTATCACTATGATTTTGGTGTACACAAAGGAATGTCATTATTTTCATTGATGTTGTATCAATTTTGGAATTTCATTTGAGAGACTCCAATTTCTTTCATTATACTAGAATTTAATAGAGATTGTGATGTTATTTTAGTCTGATTAGCTTGTTTTCAGGAGAATATTACATGTTGAGGAATGATATAATTTTTGTCTATCCTCTCATTTGATGATAGTAAATGGCATTTGATACAAAGGTTTTAGAAATTCTCTCTCATGCTCTACTTCAAATTTCTTATCAAAGTTTAATTTATCATAGCTATGTTTGTGTATTTGAAGCTTGAAATTGGTTATATAGGCAAAGCATATTTTCTAGAAGTAGTATTGTAAAAAGTTTGAAAAATAATAGATTGTCTTCAAGATATCCAATGATTTTCTTATAGTATTACAACATAGAAAAGGTAGCAATAACAGGGATTGATAAATTAAAAGAATCAAACAAATTTTTTGAATAAGGTGAATGTTGATGACAATAATCAAGGTGATATAATTGTATGGATGAAAATGCTGTTGGAAATAAAATTTGTGGTCCATAGTGATGCACTCCACCTATTTAAAGAAATGAAGATAAATATGTGGTATCTTATTCAATGGCTTATCACATGAATTCATGTTATTAAAATAATTTCCTCTCATCTACCAAGGGGAGGATATTCTTTATATGTCAAATTCAATTTCAAGGAAGTGCAATTTTAGATGCAAGTTCAGATGAGAAACGATTATAAAAATTCTTTCTAGGTTCAAGTTGAAATGAAGGAAAAATACACAACACCCAATGTGTTTTTTTATTGTACCTAATGTGTGCTATTATCAAAATGTCATATGGACAAAAAATTCATAACACCCAATATATGTTATTTCAAAGCACTCAATGTGTGCTCTTATCAAATTGTAATACAAATAAACAAGTCTATAACACCCAATGTGTGTTATTCTATTGCACCTAATGTGTGCTCTTATCAAATTGTAACATCAACAATACAAGTTCATTGCACCCAATGCATGTACTATTTTGAATAATTATGCACTCAAAGTGTGGTAATTTAAAAGGGAGAAAAAAAATCTCAAACTGAGACCTATCAAAGCAATAGGTTCATTAAATAAATTTAAAGTCCAATAATGGACAACATGCTAAAGTATAAAAGTTTGAACCCTGCAAGTTCAAATGGATTTTAGATCATATCACAGGTACAAGCTTTCAAAAGATGATTCAAATCAACCAACAAATTTTTTTGGTTGTGTTCAAGGTTTGAAGAGTTCATAATACTCCTAATTTCATGTAACTCTTTTTGATTAAAGGAGGGATGTTAACATATTAATCATTAGGGTTATAGGTTATGAATTTTAGTTTTGGTAGTTATTAAATAGCAGTTGAACTGCTATATACTACTTTATTTATATAATAAATCTCACTGAATAGAATACAATAAAGTTTCCATTATATTTACATTATTTTCTATTACATTAGATTTCTAGGCCTAATAGACCTTACATCTAGAGGAGGATTATGTTGACCATGATGATCCATTCTATGATGAACACCTTGAAGAAATAAGTAGTCCAAGGCTAGCTACTATTGAGGAATGTTTTGGAAATTGTACTGTAGTTCCCAACTAGCTTTTGGGGGATTTCATTAACTAAAGACAAGTTAAATATATAGTTGCATTGTTGTAGGCTTGAAAAAAAATCAATATTCTTTTAGGGCATGTCATATATCTAACTATCACACTAAGGAAAGTTTTTATAATGCAAAATTTATGGGTGGATTGGCTAGGAGGTTATCCTATGTACATCTTTAAAATGTTGAGAATTTTATCGCCAGTTTCATTAACAAAAAATAACTCGCTAGGAGTAAATCATGTAAAAATTTACTTTCCTAGAGAAAAACCTTCAAAATTATCTATTCAAAACATTGACAATCTCAAGAACACTTCTTACATTTTCACCACAAACACAATCATCAATCAAATTTACAAAAGATTTTCTAAATTTTTCACAAACATGTCTGAAATTAGGAAATTTATATTTCTACAAAAATTTGAAGTTATTTCTATGCAAAAAAGTTAGAATTGTCTTACAAAATGTCCACAAGATCTATTAATTTAGAGTTTGTTCCCAAAAAGAAAGCTCAAAATTTTTTGCATAAAAAGCTTTAACACTCATGAAAAAGTAGAGGATTCAATTACTTCTTCTAAAATGGTAAATTTCTTTTCCATAAAGTGACTATGAGTTTTATAATAGGGCCTCATCAATGAAGTTGTTACAAGAAAAATATTGTACAAGTACTTTATCAAAATTTTTCCACTTCAGATAGTGGCATGCCCAAAATATATAGGTAAAATACACAAAAAAAAATTTAATTTATTTTTTAATAATCTTTTAGAATTAAGATTCAATAAGATAATGTGGTCAAAAAATATTTAGATGTTTACTATAATGGAATTAATTGTTCAAGCAGTTTAAATTTTAGAAAACCATAGGTACTTTGAAGCTAGATGCAAGTTCACCATCGATAAAAAAGTTACAACTTGGTTTGAACATTTCATAAATAGAAAATTTGGGTGAACTAAAAGTTTCTTAGTAAATTAATTAATTAAATTAAATGATTAATCCATTTAACTAAAGTCCTAATCCATCAGTTTGTTTTAATAATTCCTTAAAATATTACCTCCTAAGGATCACAATGGATTAACACAACAACTTATTCAATACGTCGAAATGACCTACTAACTAAAATGACATCTATCTCTTAATTATGTAATCTTGTTTTAGTGACAATTTAATTATGATCAATATACCACTAACCTTATGATGAACTAATTGACTAGTCCCTTCTATTAGCTTAATAACTTGATTGACATTACAAATTAAATCATTTAACATTAAGAAGAGTTGAAACTCTAGAAGATCAATTAAATTTAACTATTCAACGCATGCTATCTACGTATTAAAAATGTAATCCAAAATCTAAACTAACATTAATATACACATACAATGGAGTAAACTTTATTATCAATTTTACTATCTATATTTTAATTTAATATTTTCTCCAATGTATTTATAACAATCCAATTTATTAATCTATCATTTAAAATTAGAATTGATGCCTAGAATCAATTCAAATAAATCTATAAGTAAGTCTAAACTTTATTTAAAACTATTATAAATTGAAGTCCACATTAATAATGGCAATATTGAAGTCAACCTGGCTAACTCACAATTTAATAAAACTAATTAAAAAAAAAAAACTAAAATTATTTTAATTAAAATATGTTAATTTCAAATTAAAACTTTTAAATTAGAACTAATAAATAATCTAACAACTAAGTCACTATCCTATACTAACATCTACACTAACATATAAATATTTTATCACTTCCTAATATCGTAAATTAACTACTAATCTAATAATAAATTAATGCTGATCTTATTTAAAATTAAACATAAATTTAAATCCTAACTAAACATTACTAACAATATACTACATAACATATCATACTAACCCCCACACACACTAAAACTAACCCAAACTATACTAACCTAACCTATCTTCTAGCTAGCCAAGTGGCCTAGCTTCCTTACAACCCATCCCACATTGCCCCCATGGTACTAACATGCTGAAATAGGTCTGTCAGCGCAGTACCTACCCTCTCCTTGCATGGGTGATGGGCTTTGCAAGAAACAAGCACATGGGGAATGGAATAATTGGGGGGTGGGGGTAAGGATATTAAAGGCATGTTTTTTAAAAAGGACTTTCCTAGCTCACCTTTTCAATGACATGGTCATCAAGTAGCCCAAGTACAGTGGTAGGTGACTAGTTAGTCCATGCCTAGCATTAAAATGGGAAGTGGAAAAAAAAGGGTAAGAGGTGGGGATAATAAAAATAAGAATTTAAGTGGGTGTGAATTTCAATTTTTTTTTAAAAATATGAATTGACATGAAGACCTAGGCAAATACCTTACCTCTTTTGCCACATGGAGTTTAATGCTAATGCATTTAACCTGTGCCCAAATTTGGCAGGAGGTGATTTGAAGCTAGATATAGTGATGGCTAGATAGCTCTAGGTGTAAATGCTAAAAGTTTTGTTGTTGAGAGAAGGTAAAAGGATATACATTTATATGTTTTAATTTTGAATTTATTTAATTTATATGGCATAAAGAATTAGCAAATGATTTTGTTGAATTTTCAAAGAGGAATAATTTAGAGAATATTCTCTATGAACTTGGGGGAATTAAAATTTCCTTTCATACATTTTCCAGAGAGTTTTTTACTCCTGGAGATGCACTTTTTTTTTTTGAAGCCAATTTTTTTTTCTAAGTGATGATATGTTTTCTTTTTTCTTCTTCTTATATTAGGAGTGATTTCTATCCTAGTGACAACATAGATTCCTTTGAACAAGCATACTAATACAAGGATGTGAATAAGGTTGTGTTTTATTAATCATCATATAACAAGGTATATGTTCCTTTTATTTAGAATACAAGGAGATACATAATTCTTAATCAAATTTGATTTTGTCAATTTTAAAATTTAACGAGGAGAGAGATAACTTTATTGTCCACAATGTAGGATTTTTATTGCCTCTTAATACATAAAACATCGAATTGGAAACTTCAACATATCAAATTACTTTTCCTTAACATAATTGAAAACTTGAGAATTCATAATTCGAAGACATTATCTATTACTCTATTTTCTCATATACATATGCATAATTTTAAATCACATAAGAGCAATGCAAGAAGGTTTTCACAATATTTTTCTTTCTCTATTATTCAAACTAGTTCAAGGCTCCATTGGGAAAGAACCAGTAAGAAAACTCAACATCTTTGCCAATTACATCAAAATTTAAAATACAATTTTACATAATGTTACAGTTCAATTGAATTCTCTTCTAGGGCTTTCACAAGTGATCTTTACCATTGTCTTCAATGCATCAGGGGAACCATGGGAAAGAAAAGAACCAACATGGAGGTAAAACAACATACTAAGATGAAAAATTCAAGCATGCATTCCCAACCTAGTTTTGCACAACAGGTTCAACATTGAACCAAAATAGGGGGGAGGTGGATTTTATCAATATGAAATGTCAATCACCATACCATAACATAGCCTTTTCAGGGCTAAAATTCAAGAACTTTTGTTCTTCTAAAATACCCTTTCGAGGCCAATATAACAAGGGTATTCATTCCTTCCCTTCTTCAAGAATTCAATTTTTCATGCAAGGTATGGGATGACAAGTAGGGGTCCATACTCTCTACCCTCTTTCCCTCCTCTCACCATGAGAGGAGACTCTACACTATTGAGGTCCAACTAAGGTCCTTTCCCCATACATGGCCACTTCTTCTCTATCCAAGGGTAAGTGATGCCAAAACAATCCCCATGAAATCCCCTCAAAATTTCAAAGAAAAGCATAAGAATGACATCCAAGAACAAGTCAATATCCCTCCCAAAACAACCTCAACATACATGCAAACAATACAAAAACAACACCATACGTTATGCATGATTCAAGCATGAAAAATATGAATAAACAATTCAAAAGAGTGAAGAACTCCTATCTTCACAAAAAAAAGAAAGTTATGGCAAGATGGTAAGTTCAGAAGAGCTTTTCCTTTTCTTCCTTCAATCTTCAAACTTTCTCCAAAACTAGAGATTGGGCAACAATCCCAAAACTACTCCAATTGCCTCTAAGTATGATCCTTAACTCAACTAGACTTCAAGTAACCTAAAGGTGGAGTTTTGAGTCACCAACTCAAGTAGGAGACAATCAATTTTTGCAATCAACCTAAAATAGGGTTTTTGAGTGACCCTAAAAGTCAACCAAGGAGACTAAGGGGTTGGAAAGTGCCCCCCACCTGCATCCTTACCCCTAGGGTACTTAAATTTAATATTTTTAAACCTTAAAGACTTAATAGGAAACAAAAAAAGGTAGAAGAATAGTAAGACCAAGTAACAACCTTCCAAGAAAGACAATGCAAGGATAGCACAAATTAACAAGGGGTTCAGTTCTGTCTTTCCATTGGATTTCTTGGCTAAGTTTCCTACACACTCATTGCACACATCAGTAGTTCAAGAAAGAAATGTATATATGTAAAATATGTATCAAGAAATTCATGTAAATTAAAACATCCATTTTTCTACAAATCAATTGTTTATCTCATTCTACTCATTAAAATTGGAAAAATCAAGGTGTTAGTTCTGCATTCATTCACTTCATCATCATACATGTCCATAAAGCATTAAATGATGAAATCAAATATCTAAAAGTAAAGCATCACACATCATAAATAGCATAATAATGTTTAGTGCATCAAATAATGTACTAACATATCGAGTCATGAGTATCAAGATAATAATGTATCATCAATGCTAGGATGGGTCAGGGCAAGGCCTCACAGATAGAAATTTTAATATGCTAAAAAACTTGAAAGATTATAGGAGATTAATGATGAACCTACTCAATAGGATGTGTAACATGGATGAAACTTGTCATTTAACTTCATTCCTTCTCACCATTTGAATTCTAAAGGAGTTGCATTCTAATGAACATGGATGACTCTTGTCCTTTAAAACCATTTGCCACAATCATAAGCCCAATTTCTTGTCCATTTTTTAGGAGAAAATTAAAAAGATTGTCAGGAAAAATTAGTTTAGCCAATGGAAAATTTGGAATTTATGAGGAAGAAATTCATTTTAATAAAGTCAATTCTACCAAGAATAGTATAGAATGGTATGTTTGATATTTAAATTTTCATGGTTCTTGAGAATGAAATAAATGGAAAATAGTGAACTGAAAACTATAATCCCTACCTTAAATGATAGGGACTAATAATTTGTATGCTTGATAACAATCTTTATATAACTCCCTTTTAAGAGCTTTCAAAAATAAATCATATTCCAAATCATAACATATCATACATCAAAGAAAAGTTCCCATCACTAGTCTATCATACAACAAATCATTCTTCAATCCTGACACTGTAGGTATTTTCACACATTAAAACCATAAATACATAATTTATTTCAATGCTAAAATAGTCTATTACTAATTATGGTGTAATAGAATATATGCATATATTTTGCAGCCCATTCAGCCATAGCGTTATCATGCAGGTCATTAATTTGTTCCTCTCAATGTTAAGAAACTTTACAATGCTCTTTTATTCCTCTTATCATTATTGCTCTGGAATGATCTTCTTTAAATGACGAGTCTTAAAACTAACTCTAAACTATCTCATAAAACCATTAAATTAATAAATTTTAGCATGTATATCTTCTATTTTAGAAGTAAGATTTAATGAATTGGCAATAGAGTCATGGCAATATGTTTGATTTGTCTTCGAGTCAATTTCTTGTCATGGCAATATGAACAAATTTGAGATGAGCTTTCCCTTCCTTCTCCTTCAATCTTGAAAATTCCTCTCTAAAACTAGAGATGGTGAACAAACAAAACCTCTTAAAAGTGCCTCTAAATAAGATCCTAAACTCAACTAGACCTAAGGAAAACCTCAAGGTGGAGTTAAAGTTACCAACTCGTGAAGGAAACAATCAATTTTCGCAATCAAGCAAAAATGGAGTTTTTGAGTGACCATAAAAGTGAACAAAAGAGGCTAGGGGAATGGAAAATGCTCCCAAACTATACCCTTACCACTTGGGTACTTCAATTTAATGTTTTTAGGATTTTAGGATTAACTAGGGACCTATCAAAAGATAGGAAAATTTTAAGTCTATTTAACAACCTTCAAAAAAATATAAATTATGCATCAATTAACAAAAGGTTTAGTTTCGTCTCTCCATTAGGTTTCCCAAGTAAAATATCCTACACACTCATTGCACACATTAGTAGTTTAAGAAAATCACATGCATATATGTATATAATGTATCAAGAAATCACATGAGTTAAAACATCCATCTTTCAATTCATTAGTTGTTTATCTCATTCTACTCATATTCTCAATCATTAAAATTGCATAATCAAAGTGTTCTTTCTGCATTCATTTGCTTCATCATTATACATGTTCATAAAGCATTAAATGACAAAATCCATTATCTAAAATTAAAACATCACACATCATAAAATAGAATAGTAATGTTAAGTGTACAAATAGTGTCCTGACATATCGAGTCATGAGTATCAAAATAATAATGTATCAACTATGCTAGGATGGCTCGGGGTGAGTCCTCACATCCTCCCCCACTAGGAATGAACTTCCTCCTTGATTTCATAAAAAATGTATGGGTACTAAGATCACATCCATGCTGCATCCTCTGAAGAAGCCTTGACCTCATCGTAACAATCCCACTGGACCCTAACCTGGTCTAGCTCTCAGCCTTGAAGTGCTAGGGTACATCAGGCAATAATATGGATAGGTTCTAGTGCTAACTACAGTCAAATCCACCTGCAAGGCATCCTAATCTATAATATGAGACTCATCATAAATGTATCCTCTAAGTACTTAAATGTGAACATCATGGATGCATGACATGCTAGGTGGAAAAGCTAAATAGTATGTGATTGGTCCTATCCTCTCTAGGATCTCAAATGGTCCAACGAACTGGGGTGGAAACTTAGAGCCCTTTTTGAATCAAATCAGACTCTTGTGCAATCACACCCTCAAGAAAACTCTATCACCAACCTAATACTCTTGATCTATCTTCTTCACATTAGCATACTTATTCTACCTATCTTGTGCCTCTCTCAGGCATTGTCTAATCAATATCACCTACTGCTCCATCTCCTTTACTAACTGAGGACCAATAGATGCTCAATCCTTGTTCATGTCCCGACTCAAGGGAATCTTGCAAGGTCTTCCATACAAGGCCTTGTAAGGTGGCATACCTATGGAGGAATGGTGCCCATTTTTATAGGTAAACTTGACAAGGTGTAGGTATTCCTCCCACTTGACCTAATGGTCCATCACGTACATATGTAACATGTCCTCCAAAACCTAATTCACTCACTTGGTCTGCTTATTAGTTTGAGGATGGTACACTATACTAAAATTGAGTCTAGTGCCCAATGCTACCTACAACTCTTTCAAAAAAGAAGTGAACAATAAGCCCCTATAAGAGATGATCTTACAGGGAATGCCATGAAGTCTGATATTGTCCCACAAAAACATCTGACCTATGTTTTGTGCTATGTATGTAGTATGCATGGGTGAGAAATGGGAAACCTTGGTCAACATGTCAACTATCACCAAAATGGCATCATGGCGATGAGATGACATGGGGAGACCAACAATAAAATCTATAGATATAGCATCCCACTTCCACTCTACAATCTCATGAAGCTAAAGGAGCCCATTGGGATGAAAATGCTCTACCTTCATCCTCTGACACTTGAGGCATCTCACAACTATGTTAGAAATCTCCACTCTCATGCCTTGCTAGTGATACAATTTTTTCAAAACTACACGCAAATTCTTAACATCGGGGTGCACTATATACGGTGCTCTACAAGCCTCAAGTATAATGAACTCACGCAAACCCCCAATGGAAGGTACATACAGATGTCCTCTATTATGCAAGATCCCATCAAACTCCAAGGAATACTCTGAATACTTCCCTTCCAAGCATCTTTGAGAATGCACCACCTGACTAACCTTCACATAAAGCTCATCCACTTGTAAGTGCTGTAAAATTTGCTCTCTCAAATCAGTGCTAGTAGTCATAGATGAAAGCTCATGACACCTTCTGCTTAAGGCATCTGCAACTACATTCTCCTTTCCCTTGATGTAATGAACATCAAAGTCATACTCACAAAGGAACTTCATCCACCTTCTTTGCCTAGCATTGAGGTTCGACTACATAAATATGTATTGCAAGCTCTGGTGGTCAAAATGAAGCTCGAATCTATGACCTAGAAGGAATTGTCACCACCTCACTAAAGCATGAACAACTATTACAAGCTCTAGGTTGTGAGTAGGGTAATTGAGTTCATGATTCTTCAACTTTCTAGATCGAAGGAAAGAGGTCGTCCATCATGCATAAGAACTACTCCTATACCATCCAAAGATGCATTAGTGCACACCACAAAATCTATAGAAGGATTTGGTACTACAAGAATTAGTGCACTCATGAGGGCTCTCTTGAGCTCTATCACATTTCTCTATCCACTCGTACTTTTTCCCTTTCTTTTGAAGAGATGTGATTACGTGTGCCAATCTAGAGAATCCTGCAATGAAGTGTTGGTAATATCCTACTAGTCCCATAAAGTTCATCACTTCAATGACACTGGTGGGTGCTGGCCAATCCATGATGGCCCTAATCTTCGATGGGTCCACTGAGACACCATCACCTAATATGACATGACCCAAATAATGTATCTCAAGTCTATAGAATGCACACTTTGACAAGCTACCAAACAACTGATTCTCCCTCAACTTATGCAATACCTGTCTCAGGTGCTCTTTGTGCTCCTCATCACGAGAATAAATCAAAATATCATCAAGGAAAACAACTAAAAATTTATTTAGAAAGGTACAAAATACTTCATTCATGAGGCTCATGAATACAACTGGAGCATTTGTGAGGCCAAATGGTACCATTGTTAACTCGTAGTGACCATACCGAGTATAGAATGTAGTATTGGGGATATCACTATCCACAATCCTCAGCTGATGATAACCTAACTTCAAATCAATCTTTGAAAATACTTGGGCACCCTACAACTGATCAAAGTGATCATCAATTCTAGGAAGAAGATATTGGTTCTTGATGGTTACTTTGTTCAACTGCCAATAATCAATAAACAACCTTAGTGATTTGTCTTTCTTCTTTACAAAGATCACTGGTGCACCCCAAGGTGACACACTAGGTCAAATATGCCCCTTCTCAAAGAGTTCATCCAACTGAATCTTAAGTTCACTAAGCTCATGAGTAGTCATCCTGTACAGTGCTCTCGATACTAGCTCTTCTACTAGCATAAGATCAATATGAAAATCCATTGCTCTAGGTGGAGGCCTACTAGGGAGCTCTAAAGGAAACACATTTGCAAACTCTTGCAAGATTGGAAAATCATTGAGGGATGGCTCCCCCTCTGGATCTTCTTCTCTGTCACTAATGGTGATAGTGAACAACTGACATCCCTTTTGCATGCACCATCTAATATGCATAGTAGAAATCATACGAAGAGATATGGGTTTCTTTACCCCAAGGATCACTCTAGAGACACCATTTTCATCCACACATTCCACCCTCTTTTGTTAACAATCCATCTTGGCACTATGGGCATAAAGCCAATCCATTCAAAGAACAACATCATAAGAACCTAGAGGGGTAATGCATAGATTAGACATCATGGACATGTCTCCAATATGAATCAGGCAATGATGCACCATGTAACTAACTGACACCCTAACTCCTAAGGCTAACTCTACTTCCCAATTGACATCCTGTCTAACTACCACTAGCCTGAAATGCTCCACTACATATGGAGATATAAATGAGTTGGTATCTTTGGAATCAAATAAAATAGCAACCATACTACCCTATATAATACTTGTAACCTTGATAACTATAGCTTGATGCTTGGCCTAGCAGTTGTCAACCACTACAAAAACTCTATGGGATCTACCCATGTCACCAACTATTAGCTCTGAAAATGCCCCTCTCTGACCATTGGATGACTGTCCCTATGGACACTCTCTAGCTATATGACCCATGCCACCACAAGTGTAGCATGGTCCTCGAGTGTAAGATCATGAACCTAGTGATCTAGACTATTGTGGACCTCCTGACTTGCTAGACCCACTAAAACCACCCTTGGAAGATTGCTGAGTCTTCATTGATTATGACTATGGGGTTTGTACCTTCTCATCCTACTTGGGACCTTGTGATTCCCATTGATTAGGCTTGGAGCCATGATAACCCTATGAGGGTTTTGGCTACTATTGTGGTTTTTGCTGCTAACACTATTGGCCCTTAGACGACCTTGTTGTGTAGTTCTAATTCCCTTTCCAAGGGCATTTCTACTAGGTGGAGTTTTGGTTTTGATACCAATCCCGTGACTCCTATCTACCCCAAGTATCCTCCGCAACTAGTGCTACCTCAACTACCTGTCTAAAGTTAGTAGGGAAGGCCAAACAAACTAGACCCTGGAGTGAGAAATTTAGGCCCATGATGAATCAATGCACTCACAGTTTCTCATGCTTCATGTATTCAACATATGGAAGGAGCTTGAGAAAATTGCTCTCATACTAAGCTATTGTGAGATCCCTCTAATATAGAGAATGGAATTCCTCAATCTACTTCTGTCTAAAGTGCTCAAATGGGTACCTCTCTCTAAATCTCTCCGAGAATGACTCCCATGTGAGGGTATCCATCCTCACTCCTCCTATAGTCTCCTCCTAATGCCACCAATTGGACACATCTCCTCTCATCTGATGAACTGAAAGACATGCCTTTAGATTACTCCCATTAGGACATAATCCAAAGCACTGTTGAAGACTCTATAACTAGGCCTCTACCACTATTCCCTTTTTGGAACCAGTAAAGAGTGGTGGCCCAAGTTGTATCAGCTCCATGATATCATCTCCTACATGTCTAGGAGGTCTACTGAGTGGTGGCTCTCTCTGATGTATTAACTCACCCTCATGCTCACCCTATCCCTCTTACTACCTTGGTGGGGGACTCCTACTCCTCTCTCTACCTCTGGCCCCACCTCCTCTAGGGTCCTGTGCTTGTCCTTTGGGAATCTGCTACACTATCTGTACTATAAGTGCTATCCTCTACTAGACTATGCCAATCAATGTCTGGAGGGCATTCAAAATGTCCTGATTCAATTTTAGTGTTGGAGGTGGTGGTGATCCATCCTCCTATCCTACTCTACCAGCTTTCACCCTGTAACATCTACTTCAATGGTTGCTTCATGTAATAGGAGGCATCCTACACAATTTAAAGTTTTAGTTAAGTTCAAAAACATAATGGTTTTAGGTTCCTAGTGTTGAAACACTGGCGCTTTGATACCAAAATGTCATTCCCAAAATACAGGAGAAAAAACACACGTAAATTTATTTATTTTTTGATTAATATTTTAGCTTAAATTCACTAAGTTTGATACATTCGTTAGTCAGGGAAAGTAGTAGGAACAAAGAAGACAAAACTAGGGTCCTAAAGGACACCTTGACATTCCATTTCAGTTTTAGAACAATGTGTAGGAGTAGATTGTTTAATTAAAATTTCCTCATTAATCTGAATAATTAATTTAAACAATCTAATTTTCAATTTATTAAAATATTTAACACATGGTCTCCTTTATTCGCTTCTAAAATTTTAATGAATCATACATTTAAATTATTCGGATAACAGTATAAATAAATAGAAATCTATTTACTTGAAATATTAAAGTCAATTGACTACCATATCTTTGTAACCTTTCACAATCCTTAATGTCAACTTCTACACTTATTACTATCATATTCTATTACTATTTTCAAATTTCTTAAAAATTAAGTATACTAACCATCTAGCTTTAAAGTATACATTTTTTTGTAACATTCACTAATCTCTCTAATCTTCTTAACTCATTTAAATTTATGATCTATTCTAATATAAAAATAATAATAATGATGATAATAGTAACATAGCTAAAATTAAATAAATTAAAATCTAAACTAAATTATACTAAGATAATTCTTCTTTAAAAACATAATAATTAATTTTCTTTATCAAATAGAACAAATATTTTCATTAATAAAACCTTTACTAACATTAATTAAGAATCTAATATCTAATTTCACCAATTTTTTTATAAAATAACATTATTTGACTAATCCCAAAATCATTAAACACCAATAACTACTTACTAACCAAAACATAAAACATTTAATTAAAAACATACTAAACTAAAACTACATTAATCAAAACTAAATTCAAATAATAAATTACTAACAATGTATCTTTACTTATCTACTATTCTTATTAACTAAGATTTAAAACATTAAATACATAATCATACACTAATAAGACTTTAAAACTTCATTCAATTACTTACTAACTTAACAACTAACTACACTTAAACCTAAAACAATTAATCATGAACTAATATTGAAACAAACTAATATTTAAAGAAAATATTATTTAAAACACTAATTGAACACACTAACTAAAAAAAAAAAAACCTAATTTTAAATTACAACTAAATTTGAAACTTTTAATACAATACTTTTATCCCTAAAACCACATCTAAGTGCCTTAAAGAAAGTATGGCACTGTCCAAGCCTGCCATTGTGCAGGTCTTGCCCCCCTCTTCCATGCACACACAAGGTTAAAAAGAAAGGTGGTGGATACAATTATAGCATTGGCTAGAAAGTACGCTCCAAGCACATCTCCTATCAAGGCACGTGGTCAGCAGAGGTTGCAAAACTTGGGGGGTGGGGTGGAGTGGGGGGGTGAACATGGTTATGTCACCAATAAAACATTTGAACTTGGTTTTAAAAAGTAGCACTCAATCTACCCATGTCAACTTGCAAGGAAGGTGGGGAAATGGTTGGGGAGAGTTATGAAAAGAGTTTTAACGCTAGGTCTTACCCCACTCCAAGCTTCCCACTCACACAATTAATCACATAAAGTTAAATTAGGTCATCGACAAACAAGGAAATGAAAATAAAATGTGTCAACCAATCTGCATTAACTAACACCTTTGCCCCTCTTGTGCATTCACTAAAATGACTGTCAAGTAGTTATGGGGATACACTTCCATAAGAGAATAAAATTTAATGACTACCAAATTTACTACACTCTTCCCCACATTATCAACTGTCACCATGGTACACGTAGGCTAATGTAAGACTTAGGGTAAAGGGGTAATAAGTTTTTTTTAAAGTTTATTAGGTAAGAGCTTAGGACATTTCTCAATTTTTTTAAATTTAAATTTACAAAATAAGGTATCCAAAGAGAATATTCTCTCTTGCAAAAAGGGATTAAATTTAGCTTCCCATGCAAAATCTAGAGAGTAATTTTTCTCTTGGGAGAATGTTTTTATTTTTTTCAAACCATTTTTTCTTTTAGTGTCAATTTTTGTTTTGCAACTAATTTTGTAACAAGGGCGAGCATATATTTTCTTTGCAATTTCTTTGATTTTACTAATTACTTAGTTTAACAGGGAAGGTGAATAATTCATTTTATCAACAATGAGATATTTATTGTATCTCCTAATACATACGAAATTGGATTGAAAATTCAACATAACCAATTTCTTCCTTAACATAATTAAAACTTGAAAATTGCATAATTGAAACATCACCACTTTATCCATTCCTCATTACACATATCCATAAACTGAAATAACATAAGATACAATGCAATAATGTTACTAAATCTTTTCTCTTATATTAATCAACGTGCTTCAAGGCTCTATTGGGAAAGAACCAGTAAGAAAACCCGACATCCTTGCCACTTTAACAAGAGTTTAAACACAATTTTACATAATATTACAATACAATTTGAAATCTCTTTTAGGTCCTTAACAAGGGATCCTTTTCAATATCTTCAATACATCACGGTGATCATGGAGAAGATGAGAAATTGACCTAGAGACAAATCAAACATATCATGGAGAACAGAGCAAGCATGCATTTCCATCTCGGTTTGCACAATAGGTTCAACATTGAACTAGACTAGGGAGAAGGTGGATTTTTCCAATAGGAGATGTCAGTCACAACACCATAACATAGCCCTTTCAAGGCTAAAATCTCAAGAACTTTCATTCTTCCACAAATGCCCTTTCGAGGCTAATATTACAAGGACTTTCATTCTTTCACTTCTTCAAAATTCAAAATTTTAAAACATGGTATGTGATGACAAGTAGGGGCCCATAACACCCTACCCTATTTCCCTCTTCTCATCTTGAGAAGAGACTCTACACTATTGGACTCTAACTAAGGCCCTTCCCCTATACATGGTCACTTCTTCCCTATCCAAGGGTGAGTAATGCCAAAAAAAACCCACACAATCCTATCGAAATTCAAAGCAAAACACAAATTAAAGACATTAAGAAAACATGTTCCAAACCCACTCCCAAGCATACCAATGGAAACACAATAACTTATGCATGAACAAACATGAACAACGTGAACAAAATGAGCATAATGAGCTAAATAATTCCTACCTTCACAATAGGGTTATGGAAAAATGAACAAATTTGAGATGGGATTTCCCTTCCTTCTCCTTCAATCTTGAAAATTCCTCTCTAAAACTAGAGATCGGGTGAACAACCAAAACCTCTCAAAAGTGCCTCTAAATAAGATCCTAAACTCAACTAGACTTAAGGCAAACCTCAAGGTGGAGTTAAAGTTACCAACTCGTGAAGGAAATAATCAATTTTCGCAATCAAGCAAAAATGGAGTTTTTGAGTGACCATAAAAGTGAACAAAAGAGGCTAGGGGAGTGGAAAGTGCTCCCAACCCATACCCTTACCACTTGGGTACTTCAATTTAATATTTTTAGGCCTTTAGGATTAACTAAGGACTTATCAAAAGCTAGGAAAATTTTAAGTCTATTTAACAACCTTCAAAAAATTATAAATTATGCACCATTTAACAAAAGGTTCAGTTCCATCTCTCCATCAGGTTTCCCAAGTAAAATATCATGCACACTCATTGCAAACATTAGTAGTTCAAGAAAATGACATGCATATATGTATTTAACATATTAGGAAATCACATGAATTAAAACATCTGACTTTCAATTCATCAATTGTTTATCTCATTCTACTCATATTCCCAATCATTAAAATTGCATAATCAAAGTGTTAGTTCTACATTCATTTACTTCATCATTATACATGTTCATAAAGTATTAAATGATGAAATCCAATATCTAAAAGTAAAACATCACGCATCATAAAATAGCATAGTAATGTTCAATGCACAAATAGTTTCTTGACATATCGAGTCATGAGTATCAAAATAATAATGTATCAACTATGCTATGATGGGTCAAAGTGAGGCCTCACACATACAATACTTAAACTTTGTAGGTTGATGTCCTAAGTCAAAATAACTTTGTATAAATGTAAACCTAATATACCATAAGAACATTCACATAATTTTGACACAAGTATTTATGTGGAAACCTAGCTTGGGTAAAACCACCAGTAACATGCTACTAATTCTCACTCTTTTGAAGTGATGCCCTATCAAAGGCCAACCCTATTAAAGGTTAAAATACACACTATTAAATGTGACATGGCTAAAGGATTTCAACCACCCTATTAGGAGTGAGCCTTGTTAGAGGACATTAGACCATTCCATTAGAATGTCACTGGGTTAAAGGATTTACAAATGGTTGCTAGGTCAACCTTAATCAAATGGATTTATCCAAACTGGTACAATTGTTAGAAAGTAACAATAGGAATTTGATCTAATAAAAAATTACATCTCACTTTCATATTAAAAATCTATGTTTCAATCCTCCATTCTATTTGGCTTTCATACACTTCATCTTTGATAGATTATTCACTCTTTGTCATTCATCTCCTTAAGCCTTCTTTCTCTGTATGGCAACTGCAATCTCCTTTGTTTGGCCATTACATGAAGCAATACCCTAGACACCTTGTCTTCCTTAGGTTCTTTCACATTAGTCTCTTTTCTTCTATCTTTGCATCCTCTTATGAGAAATTAGGTCTTCTTCTACTCAATTACAATCATCCATTTTAGGGTTATGTAGGATTCAATGAATCTACCCACATTTCCATTTGATTCCTTTCTAGAAATTCCTCTACAATACTCTTTGAATTCACCTCAAAATAGTTTTCCTTGAATTTTATAGTCACCAATTCATCATAGTTGTTTTCTATATGCTTCACATAATTCAAGAAATCAAAATAGTCAGCCCAGATTTGTCAAATTTTTGATTTAACACATTTATTGTCACTGAGCATCAATATGTTATCACTCAATATCTATATTGTCTTGTTACTTTTCGAACATTGGTTCACTCAAAAACCACTAAATTTTATAGATGCTCGACACCAACTAAACTTTACTCATCATATACCAATGCTTACTTGGCTTGCATGGTTTTTCTTCTTTTTCAGGCTCCTATTGATTTTTGCTCGGCTTCTACTAAAATCAGCTTGGCTTGCATTGACTACTCGACAAGGCCTAGTAGAAACTTTTCTTACTTGGTATTTTTTTCATCTTAACTTAAGTATTCTTTCATTTTAGACTGTAAGTAGGTAAACAATACACTATAGCATCAATGTCTTGGTCTTAGTGCTCCTTTTATATGCCAAATAATTCAACATTTCTCTAGGTGCTCTTGTTATCTCCTCTTTTCAAATCCTCTTCATCTATCAACTAAATGATAGCTTTCAAACCAAAAAGAAGTTGTCGCACTAGTAGGTAGTAGGTTTTACATCATCGACAAAATAATGATTATTCCATTGCAGGTTCTTTACTTCAAAACAATCTCTTTGCAACAATCTCCCTCTTTAGCATTCATAGGAAGAAAATACCAATCAACAATACCAAAAAGACAATAAATCTTTGAAATTTCTACCTCTATCAGTGTAGTATATGTCCTTCCCTTGTATAGGTTGATGTGAGCTTTGTCAATCTCCTTCAATGTATCATCTTTCTTTAACTTTCTCTATTTACTTCTCCCTCATATATATGAATTTTCCTATATATTAATTCTCCCTCTTTTAGATTACTTCTTCCTCTTTCTGATATCTAGGTACTTGTCTTTGTCTTTGACAACAATGACAAAGACTTGTCGTCTATTCATGTAGATATGATCAATTCAAGCTCTCCCTCTATCACCTTGTATGTGACTATAAATATTAAAATTCAAGTCCTTCATTATATTAGGTAGCTCCTAAAGTAAGATTTACTACATCAAATTGTAAGATACAACATTTAGCTCAGTTGACATAGGCCACTACTTATGCTTCTTAAGTAGCTTTGGATAGGGGTATCACCCCTAGTTTACCTCTAAGATATTCATGTGCATCCTTGGGTAATGATATTTTAAATATATATGCTATCTACTCTTTTATATTTACATATTCTATCCTTACTTCTTTGTTTTGAACCAACTCTCTCAAGTAATGATACTTGACTACAATATGCTTTGTCTTGGTGTGCATCACATGATTCTTTGATATGTTTATAGCACTTGTATTATCACAATAAAGTACCATAGGTTCAGTGATTTCCTCCTTCATACATTTGAGTAGATGTTTGATTGATACCACATTTGTACAATTTACTACAACAACCACATATTTAGCTTCAACAGTAGATTGAGATATGCAATTTTGTTTCTTACTAGTCCAGGTGACTAATCTTTTTCCTAAGAAAAATTCTCCACCACTTGTACTTTTTTTGTCATCAATATTTCTAGCCCAATCAACATCTATATAGTCTCTTAACTCAAATTTTCCATTTTCATTTTAGTATAGACCATAGTCTTTTATTCCTTTTAGATGTCTCATGATTATCTTTATAGTCATCAAGTGATTCTACTTAGGATTTTTAGAAAATCTTGCGATAATCCCAAAAGCTAAAGCAATGTAATGTTTTCTATGTACTACATATTGTAGCTTACCAATCATAGACCTATATAGTGTTTGATTCACTTTAGTAGAATTGTCAATGTTTGAAATTTTATGTCCTTTCACATAGTTGTGCTAACTAGTTTTCAATCTTTTAATCCAAAAGATTTCAATATTTCCTTTACATACTTAGACTAAGTGATGTATACACCATATTTCATCTAATATACTTGCAAACCAAAAAAGACCTTGATCTCTCCAAATATAGACATCTCAAATTCTTTCTTCATTTCATTAGCAAATGCCTTACATAATACATCTTGGCCTCAAAATATGATATCTTCAACAAAAATTTCAGCTAGTAAAATACCTTTACCTCTTTCTATCTTAAAGTACAATTTTTTGTGATCATTAGTCCTCTCTAAACCAATCTTCAAACTCATTTGATGTATATTCTCAAACTCATTTGTTGTAAATTCTCCACCTATGTCAAATCTTAGATATTTCAAGCTTTTGTTAGTCTCCTTTTCAACTCTAGCTAAGCACCACTTAAACATTTGGAAAGCATCACACTTTTGTTTCAAAAAAATAACTCTCATTATCCTAGAATAATAATCCATAAATACAATAATGTACTTGTCACCTTTGTAGCTTTGAACATAAATTGGTCTACATAAGTTAATATGAACTAATTCTAGAATTTCTTTAGAGGTGTGCATCTTACTTTTAAAACAAGATTGTGTCATCTTACCTAATTAACATATTTTGGAAATCATATTATCAAGTTTCTTCAATTTAGGCAAACCTCTGACTCTTTTCATGTTACTAATATTGACCAAATTATAAAAATTAACATGGAATAACATCTTGTCCCATAGCCACACATCATCAAATTGTACAACAAGTGAAGTAACATCATTCATGTCAAGATAAAAGAGATTACCTCTAGTCTGATCACCTTTACCAATTAGTTTCCATTAGTGTCATAGATCTTTGCTTTCTTTCTTTCTACCTCAACTTTCAAACCTGAACTATTTAGTTGTGACACACTCAACAAGTTACAGTTAAGTCCATCTACATAATAAGTATTATCACACGTGATCTTTTAAGTTAATTTGATTGATCCTTTACTTTTTATTAGACATGGTGCATGATTAGTAAAACTTATAAAACTATTTCCATAATAATAATCAAGGGTACTAAACTTACTTTTATCTCCATTCATGTGATGTGAGCATCCACCGTCAATAATCCATCTATCCCTCTTCTTTACACAAGATACTAGTGTAGTCATCTCATCCTCATCAGAATCATCCTTTACTATAGTATACAACACGTCATCATCATGATCATTAGAACCATCTTTTATTTCTTCCTCATCTATGTAGCAAGACTTCTTTCCTTTATCCACTTCTATTGTTCTTCTTTAGATATCTAGCAACAATATGACCAACCTCATTACAATTAAAGCACACAATAGGTAGCTTACATTTGTATTTCCCTTTGCCTCTATGAAATATCATTGCTAGCAATGCTTCAAGTTTTTCAACATCTTTCTCATCTATATCACTATCACTTGAAGCATATTTAGCCTTTTTCTTCTTCTCTTTAGATTCTTTCAATGATAATTTAGCTTTGAAAGTAGATTCAACATTTTCAATTTTGTAATTATCAAAATTGGAGAGTTAAAAAGTAGTGAGTCTACCTACAAATCCTTCAAGCATCAAGTTACTACTAGGTATACACCTTAGTTCTTGTTTAGCAAAAACTCTAATAACATAGATAGGTAGTAGTGTTCTTAGTATTTTTTTGATTATATTTTCATCATCAATGATACCATTATCTTCTCTAATAGCATTCACAACATATTTTACTCTAGTGAAGTATTAAAAAATATTTTCACCTTCTTACATTCTCATGTCATCAAACTTACCTCTAAGACTTTCAGATTTGGCTCTCAAGATATAAGTATCTCCTCGATAGATTGTTTTTATGGAATTACACATCTTTTCATTTTCACATCCTTTTATGTCATAAAACTTTGAGTAGCTTAGGGAAGTGACAATCTCCAACATTGGATGGTTTTGTTCATTATTCTTCTTGAAATCATTAGTAGTAGGGGCTCCATCAGGGTCAACATGCTTTTTAAAAATGATATTTTGTGCATAGTCTTGAAGACCTCCTAGATGTAGCTCCATTAGACTTTTCTATGCAAGGAATTTCTCCTTGTTAAGCTTGGGTACCTCACATGTCAAACTAATCCTCAAAGCAGAGAGTTGTGTTACCAATTTTTGTAATTCTCTAGAATAACTAGGGGGAGGGAGGGGGGTGGGTTTGAATAAGTTATACAAGTTTCAAATGAATAAATAATACTTTTCAATGATTAGGAGACCTATATCCATAAAATTTTAACATGCAAGCATCCATTAGCTTATACAATACCTAAACTTTGTAGGTTTTTGTCTAGGTCAAAATAACTTTTTAGAAATGTAAACATGAAATACCATTAGAACATTCACACAATTTTGACACAAGGATTTAGTGGAAACCCAACTTGGGAAAAAACACTAGTAACATGCTACTAGTTATCACTCTTTTAAAGTGATGCCCTATGAAAGGCCAACCCTATTAAAGGTTACAATACACACTGTTAAATGTGACCTAGTCAAAGAATTCAATCACCCTATTAGGAGTGAGCCTTGTTAGAGGACATTATACCATCCATTAGAACTAGTTAAAAGATTTACAAATAGTTGTTAGGTCAACCTTATTAAAATGGATTTATCTAAACTAGAAAATTTGTTAGAAATTAACAATAGAACTTGATCAAATAAAAACTTACAACTCACTTGTAGATTATAGATCTCTTTTTGAGTCCTCCATTCTTCTTTGGTTTCATATATTGCAGCTTTGATAGCTTGTTCACCCTTTAAACATTCATCTCCTTAAGCCTACTTGCTTTGTATGCCAACTATTATCTCCTCTATTCAGCCACTACATGAAGAAATACCCTAGACTCCTTATTTGTCTTAGGTTCTCACACATTATTCTCTTTTCTTTTGGCTTTGCATCCTCTTATAAAGTGAAATTAGGGTTTCTTCCTCTTAATTACAATTGTGCATTTTAGGGTTAGGTTGGATTCAATGAATCTACCCACATTTCAATTTGAGTCCCTTCTATAATCTTCCTCTAGAATCCTCTTTGAATTCACCTCAAAATGGTTTACCTTGAATTATGTGTCACCAACTTGTCATAGTTTTTTCTCCATATGCTTCACATAATTCAAGAAATTAAAATAGTCAACCTAGATTTATCAAATATTTGATTTAACACATTTATTATCACTTGCCACCAATATGTTATCACTTGAACAATATCAGTTTACTTTGAAACCACTAAAGTTTACTAATGCTTGGTACCAACTAAAATTTACTTAGCATATACTAACATTCAGTCAGCTTCAACAAATTTTCTTCTTTTATCAACTCCTATTGATTTTCACTCAGCTTCTATTGATTTCAACTCAACTTGCACTGACTTCTCAGGAAGGCCTACAAGACACTTTTCTTACTTGATATTCTTTTAGTGTTTACTTGAGTATACTTTCATTTCAAACTATAAGCAGGTAAACAATACACTATAGTATCAATTTCTTACTTGGTCTTAGTGCTCATTTTATTTTCTAAATAACTCAACCTTTCTCTAGCTACTTTTGTTATCTCTTCTTTTCAATTCCTCTTCATCAATCAACTAAATGATAGCTTTCAGACCAAAACATAGTTCTCTCACCAGCAAGTAGTATGTTTGAAATTATTGAGAAAATAATGATTATTCCATTGCAAGTTCTTTACTTCAAAACAATCTCTTTGCAAGACTTCATACATGTTTAGTGTAGTGTGAAATATGACTATGCCATTGAAATATATTCACAATAACCAATTTTAAACTTTGAGAAACAATATTAAAAAAGGTAGCAACATATGATGCCACTTGTCTCTATGACATACTTCCATGTGATCATTCTCTGGGAAGTTTTGAAAAAGACCTACATATGTGCCTCATGTCCTAATGTTCATCTCTCTTAACACTATGGGGCTTGATTTCCCCACATGAAACATTGAAAAATGTTTCAAGGTGGATCTAGCCTCATGATGTATGTTCACACATGGAAACAACCCTAGATAAGGACATTTGTGTCACACATTTTTACATGCCATCAAATTTTGTTACATGTCACCTTTTGCAAAAGAATGATAAAAGACTCATGATCTATGTGATGTACCTCCACTGTGGTTAGAGGGTCATTTAAAATGATAAATACTTGATAAATGAATGAAAGGAAGATATAAAAATTTTGTGTTACCTATAATCATGGAGGGTAGGCTATGCCCAAGCATTTAAAATGTGGAGGGAAACATATTGAAAAGGAAGTTTGAACTGAGAATTGTTACTAAAATTGAAATGATTATTGTCTATAAAACCTCAAGATTGTAATTAATTTTTTAGATTGTGAATATAATGAATATGATTGGGACACAACCAAAGACCAAAATGAACAAACATGAAAAGGGAAATATTATTATAAATGAAAAATGCCCTATGGGCTTACAATAGTATGATTCTAGAGAAAGAATTCCTCCACCCAATACCTTCTCTCTAACTCCACTCAAAACTGCCTTTAAAATGCTAGAAATGTTCTTAAATAGACCCCAATTCATTTAAGGTTAGGAATAAATTCTAGAATACACCAGTTGGCATCCACTGCCAAAACAGAAGGTTCCAAAAGTCACATTAGAAGTTGGTGTAAAATTAGAAGAATCCAGAAATGGTAGTCCAACTTTTGGGAGGCATAACTTTTGAACTAGGACTTTGATTGACAAAGAATTTACATTTCTAGAAAGCTCTTGAATCGCTCTACAACCCTATAAATAGGTTTCACTTGTCCCCCATTTTTCAGCCTTGTACAAGGTTGTTTTGTGCTCCATATCTAACTTTTAAGTGCTCTTAGGAGGTCTCCAAGAAAATTAAAACTACAATAATTTTCTAATTGTAAAGCCTTTTGACTTGATTCTTGTTCTAAATTGTTTTAAATGAAAATTATAATCATTCCACCAAATTAAACCCTCTAACTCATCATAATTTTGGCTCTATTACAAAATAACCCATTTTTTGCATTTACATGTATCCCAAAGTGCTTAAAAACTCTAACCCAGAAAACTAATAGTGAAACTATGAGAGTTGGAACCTTTATTTGACCCAATTGGGTATCCCAAAATAAAATCACATTAAATAGAAACTACATCTAAGCATATTTTTGGGTGATATAGGAGTGCCCTTAAACTATTGGATGCTCTTGCATTAGACACCCAGGGTAGATTGAAAAGTGACCCTATCACTTTATGGTAGAGGAAAACCCAAATAGGCAACCTCCACTACTAATATCCAAGTTGAGTCCTCTATTGGTTGTCCTTTCCACTTCACCAGGTACTCTTTGTATTGCCTATTTCTAGTGCTCCTGCCCACATGACTATCCAAAATCTATTCTGTCTCCTCCTTCTTAGATGTAGGAATTGGACATGGCTCCAGCATCAACCCCTCATTTGCACCATCATCATGATATTTTGTTATGTCTGCAATGTTGAAGATAGGAGAAATGTGAATCCCATCTAGCAACTCGACCTCATATGCATTTCCTGAGTCATGCTTCAAATTTTTACAAGGGCCAAATTTCTTCATCTTCAGCTTGTTGTAAGTACCCCCTAGAAACCATTCCTTTTGTAAGTGTACCATAACTAGATCCCCTACTTGGAACTCCTTATGTCTCCTCCTTTGATCTGCCCTAACTTTATACTATTGATTCATCTTGGTGATGTGTGCATGGACCTCCTCACGTAGGCTCTTGATATGTTCAACAAATTCTTCTTGCTCTATTTTCCTTAGTTTTGGTGTAGTCCTTGGGTTACTTCCATATACAATTTGGAATGGTGATCTACTAGTACTCCTATTTAAAGAATTATTGTAACCAAATTCTACTTGTGGTAGAATCAAATCCCATCCGTTGGGCTTATCTCCCACTAAACACCTCAAAAAATTGCCTAGACTTCTATTTACCACTTCAATCTATCTGTCACATTATGGATGATGTGTAGGACTAAACCTTAATTCTATCCTCAACTTCTTCCATAAAGTCCTCTAGAAATACCCCACAAATTTAGTATCTTTGTCTGAAACAATACTCTTTGGGAGACCATGTAGTCTCACCACGTCTCTAAAAAACAAATCTACAATATGCATAGCATCATGAGTCTTGTGGCATGGGATGAAATGTGCCATCTTGCAGAACCTATCAACCATCACAAATACTAAGTCATTACCCCTTTGTGTCCTTGGCAATCCAAGAGAAAAATTCATACTTATGTCCTCCCAAGGTTTTGATGGAATAGGCAATAGCTAATAAAGTCTAGTATTGTGACTAAATCCTTTGGTTGCTTGACATACTTGACAACTTTGCACAAATTTCTTCATGTCTTGTGATATTTGAGGCCAAAATTAATGTTATCTAAGAATGGAAATGGTTTTATCTCAACCAAAGTGTCCTGCCTTTCCCCCAATATGTTTCTCTTTGATCAAATTTTCCCACATGGAACTCCTTGGAATGCATAATTGACTGCCCTTGAACAACATACCATCTTGAATCAAATAATCTATCCACTTAGTTTTGTCTACAATAATAGGTTCTTTACAAGCCTTCAACACTTCAGCAAAATCAAGATCCTCTAGGTACAGATTCTTCAGTTCATCAAACCTAACCACTTCAACCTGAATTACTGTAAAAAAAAACTATCTCCTAATCAATGCATCTACAACCCTATTAGACCTTCCACTTCTATGTTTCAACACAAATGTATAGCTCTACATTAACTCTACCCACTTCATATGTCTCTGGTTCAATTTACCTAAGCTCTTTGGGTACTATAATGCCTAGTGATCAGTATACAAGACAAATTCTTTTGGCAGTAAATAATGCCTCCATTTCTTTAAGGCCTAAATGATTGCATAAAATTCTTGATCATAAACAGAATACTTCTTCTTTGCATCATTCAATTTTTCCCTAAAATATGCAATAGGCTTACCTTCTTGGCTCAATACAGCCCCAATAGCACTGCCACTAGCATCACAATCTACCTAGAACACTTTACTAAAATTAGGAAGTGCCAACACAAGTTGTTCTATCACCTTCTTCTTCAACAATTCAAAACTCCTTGTAGCTATTGTAGTCCACTTGAACTCTTTCCTATTCCCCCTTAATTGTTTTAGTCAAGTGTGCACATATGCCACTAAAATTCTTAATGAATTTCCTATAAAAGCTAACCAGACCATGAAATGATCTCACCTCAGTAGTAGACCTTGGAGTAGGCCATTCCAAGATGGCCTTTACCTTCTCTAGATCCATTTTGAGACCTTTAGATGATAAAACAAACCCCAAGTAAACTAACTCTTTATTTACAAAGCTACATTTCTTCAAATTAATCAAAAGTTTCTCTTCCCTCAACCTTTCAAGGATAATATGAATGTGCAATAAATATTCATCCAAAGTCTTACTGAAAATTAAAATATCATCCAAATAGAAAATAAATTTTTTTCCAATAATTTCTTTAGTAACTCATTCATAAGCTACATGAAGGTGCTTGGCATATTGGTCAATTCAAATGACATGACTAACCACTCATATAGACCCCCCTTGGTCTTGAATGCAATCTTCCACTCATCTCCCTCTTGTATATATATCTAGTCTTGAATACAATCTTCCACTCATCTTGGCACATTGGTCATTTCAAGAAATCCATAAGGTCATCCATTCTTGGCAAAGGAAACTATTACTTGATGGTTATTCTATTTATAGCTCAAGATTCTATGCACATTCTCCACTCTCCATCCTTCTTTGGTGCCAGTACTATAGGTATTTCACATGGACTCAGGATCTCTTGAATCAAACCCTTCCTCAATAGCTCTTGAACTTGTCTATTTAGCTCCTCAATTTTAGTAGGAGTCATCCTATGAACAACCTTGTTAGGAAAACAAGCTCTAGGGATTAAATCTATATGATGACTGATTTGCCTTACTAGTGGCAACCCTTTTGGAACATTATCAGAGATGACATCTCCATACTCACTTAATAGGCTTGAAACTTTAGGTGGAATTTCACTACTCCTTCCTTATCTCTTATAGGAATCAAACCATAACTCATACACTAATGTTTCATACAATCCAAAAAAATTATTCCATCAAAAAGACATATCCTAGCACTATTGCATACTTTTTCACCTTCCTTTATCAAGGGCTTTAGTTTGGGGTGAACTCCATCCTTTGTTAGAGAGTATGTATTTGTAGGACCATAATGTATATCATGTCTATCAAATTGCCACAATCTTCCCAACAATAAATGGTAGACATCCATTGGAATAATGTCATAGAGAACTTCATCATGGTAACTCCCAATCTTGAACTTCACTAAGCATTGTTCACTAACCAGGATGTTATGATCATCCTTCACCCAAGCAATCCGATAGGGTTGAGGGTGTTTCTCCCTCTTGATCTTTAGCTTAGAGACCATCTCCTCGGACACCAAGTTGTCAGTGTTGCCACCATCAACAATCACATCACAACACTTATCCTAGCACTTGCACATGATATGAAACAAACTCCTCCTTTGTCTAGGTTCACTTTCACCACTTAGTAAGACTCTTTCATTTATGATAACCTCTCCTCTTTCTACATCCTTAGAATGCAATGACTATGCATCCTCATCCACATGAGCAACCCTTTCTTGACCATTAGCTCTCCTATCTATCCTTCCTTGTCATTAAGGGAATTCAAATGCATGATGACCTTCTTCATCTCAATGAAAATAGGTACCATGGAAGCCTCCTCTTCTTGAACCCTTTCCACATCCTCTACCTCTTCCTATCTGATCTCCAAAGTTTTGATCATGGGAGTGGTTGAAACCCTTGTTCCTCTGGTTCCTGCTAGTACCCACATCTTCATTTTTCTTTTGGGTCTCATCTCGGCCTCCAAATGGCCTAACACCACCCCTTCCTCCTTGACTGTGCCCTCTTTTCCTTCTAACAAACCTTTTGTTTACCTTCTCTTCAAATCATAGGGAAAATTGGTATGCCTCTTCAATGCTAGTCATTCTTACTAGACTTAACTCCTCTTGAATGCGAGGTCGTAACCCACTGAGGTAATGGGAAACCTTATCCTTATTAGCTTCTACATGCCCTTCCCTAATAAGAAGTTGATAAAATTCCTCTATATATTCCTAGATAGATTTTCCTGCTTGCTTCAACCCTTGCATTTTCTTGAACAAATCAAGCTCATAATCAACAAGAATGGACTAGTTCTTTAGTTTGTCCACCATGCGATCCCACCTTGTGATTTTCTACTTTCCTCTTCTATTCCTTTCTAGCTGAATCTCTTGCCACCAGATTTTGGCATGGCCTTTCATTTTGGCCTTCACAAACTTAACCCTCTTTGGGTCCCTGATATCCTCATACTCAAAATACTCCCTTAGTTCATTGATCTAATCAATAAACTCATCCAAGTTTAGAGTTCCTAAAAACATACCCACATCAATTATAAGTCTTTTTCCAAGCTTAGAAATGGCCCTAAAAAGCCCCTCCTCTACTTGATTTAGGACTTCCTCTTCACCTTCCCCTTCCTGTCCAATATTTTCTTCTTCTTCATTTTCTTCCTTACTTTCATTTCCTATGACAACATTTAGTCCTCTATGGATCTCCTCCTATAATGCTTGAACTTGTTGATGGAGGGATCTAACCTTAGGAGTAACAACTTTGTCCCTTTGACCACATTCCCTTCATGGAGGTATCTTCTTGTCTCAAACCCACAACCACACAATCCTAGTGCAAACTGCCTCATAGTCGGCACTCTATCTATACACTCAAGAAAACCTACTCTGATACCACTTGATGCGGACACAACCAAAGAACAAAATGAACACATAGGAAAAGGGAAATATTATTATCAATGAAAAATTTCCTATGGTCTTACAATAGTATGATTCTAGAGAAAGAATTCCTCCACACAGTACCTTCTCTCTAACTCCACTTAGAATTGCCTTTAAAATGCTAGAAATGTTCTTAAATAGACCCCAATTCATTTAGGGTTAGGAACACATTCTAGAATATTCCAGTTGACATTCACTGCCAAAATAGAATGTTCTAGAAGTCACGTTAGAAGTCAGAGTAAAATTAGAAGAATCTAGAAATGGTAGTCCAACTTCTGAGAAGCCTAACTTTTGAGTCAGGACTCTGATTGACGAACTGTTGACATTTTCGAAAATCTCTTGAAGCGCTCTATAGCCTCATGGATAGGCTTCACTTGTCCCCCATTTTTTGGTCCAATATAAGGCCATTTAGTTCCCCATATCTAACTTTGAAGCACTCTTACAAGGTCTCTAGGAAAATTAAAACTATAATAACTTTCTAACAGTTAAACCTTTTGACTTGATTCTTTTTTTTGGAGTGTTTTAAATTACAAGTATAATCCAAATTACACCCTCTAAATCATCATAATTTTGGCTCTATTACAAAATAACTCATTTTTTTCATTTACACATATCCCAAGGTGCTTAAAAACTCTAACCCAGAAAACTAATAGTGGAACTATGAGAGTTGGAACCTTTATTTGACCCAAATGGGTATCTAGAAATAAAAACACATTAAATAGAAACTATCTCTAAGCATATTTTTGGGTGATACAAGATTTCCCTTACACCATTGGATGCTCCTGCATCAAAATTGCACACCTTAATCCCTTTGATCTATTTTCTAACTCACATCAAGTCTTTATGAATATCTTTTGTGTAAACTCTAACTTCAATGCACTCATATGAATAGCTATTGATGAGACTATGAATTATACTTCTTCTTCTTCTTTTTATAATTTTATGTCATGTTCAATATTTAAGGGTTTTGTCCTTTGGTGATCAATAATTATTTTCCTATTTGAGGGATCCATTTTGTTACTTGATACCTCATATTGAGGTGACTTATGCACTTAGTCAAAAGTTTGGAACATCATCTTGATTTTCATCAAAATCTCATTGTACCCTTTTCCCTTCCACTCAATGAAGAGATAACTTCTCAAACCCTAGAGATCATCTATTAAGGCACAATAAGTCTCTACTACCACTGGACTTCTCATAGTGGTCACTCCCTGGGAGTCAAGGGTTGCTTTCTTGGTAAGCCCAATGGGACACTAATCTCAATAGTTGAAGATCCAATGTAATATTTATCCTTCACCTAATTTGAAGCATTTTTTCTTAAAGTACAAGGTGATTTGTTTGGTTTTTTATTATGTACAATAACTCTCCATTCTAAAGGGAATTTATGTCTTTTGATAGATCACACCCTCTTATTTTCAAATCCATCTAATGGCAGGACCTGAGGAAAATTCCTTTTGTGTGTCATTTCCATAGAAAACCAAAGGTTTTTCTATCCACTAGTGGTATCAAGATCCCATCCTTCTCCTAAGTGCTTATATAACATATAGTTACAAGCAAAGATTGATTATATCTTTCCAATCGACCCAACACCAAGACCAAATTAAGTGTAGAAAATTCTACAAAATCTTTAGGAGGAGTTGAGGATCATTGAGGAGGAGCACACATAAAACTATCAGCAAGAAGAACTCAACTCTAGAGTTTATAGATAATTCAATAGGAAAATGTCTTGGGATTCCAACATTAGAACCTCCTCACTTTGTAGGTGAATGATAGATATGAAAGAACTAGGTGGCTAGTTAAAATCCTAGAATTGTGTCTATCAACGCACATATTATCTATGGTCCACAAGCATATGGTAATGGTTCTGGAGGGATTAAAAAAAGGAAGTGATATACAAGGAAGGTACAAAAGATGGGTATTCAAATGTTAAATCTTGATTGCTCCTCCCAATACTTTCCTGGAAGAAGCATTTTGTTCATGAGGAAAATCTCACTTTAATAGCTTTTAGAGTTTTCTTCTAAAAGAATCCATGGAGTGACCTAGATATTAGAAGTGATAAAAGTGGAGAATCATTCAAGGGAGAAGCTCCCACAATATTCCTTGGATGAGTTCCACTCATGGGTGGGGACTTGGAAAAATCCCATAAGGATGAGGAAGTGTCTTTTACCTTCTTAAAGAAGTCAGATGTCATTTGATCATTTGTTACTTCCTATATCTTTGAATATTAAGACTCAAATGTTCCTAAGATGCAACAATAGGAAGTGGCCTTCATAGTAGAACATGAGCTTTTAAACTTGGTTTTTGACGAGAAAATACCAATACATACGACACCAAAACCTATAAGATAGGTGTTGTAAATTAAACACCCATCTTAGAGCCACAAGTTTCCTCTAGTCACATTCATTATAGAGTGTGAGGAAAAGTTCAACAAAGAGAAGAATAATCTCCCCACTCGCTCAAAGCCAGCATCTGGACATGAGAAATTTTCCTTTTCCTCACCTCTAATGGAGCATCTTAGAAATAAGGATGCTTCCAAAATCTCTAGATTTTCTTTTGGTTAGTTGCCTAAAAGCATGTAAAATATAAAAGGCTAGTTGGAAAGAGAAGCTATTTTAGAAAGATCATAAATGGCTTCATTTAGCAAGCTTATAATACAATTATCTATAAATAGTAGAGTAGGTTTCCTTCTTTTGAAGAATTTCATGCATGAAATAAAAATGTTCCTTAAGAAAATGTGATTCTTAGCTTGTTTTTTTGAAGTACATTTTTGCATATGTCTTCAAGGTTGTTTGTAGAGTGCATGATTTTTCTTTCCAATTAAATAAGGATTGTGTCCCAAAGAGTTCCTAGAAATATAAAGTAAAATTTTATGATGTCACAAAATAGATTCAAAATGACCAATTTTTGTCTCTAAGAAATGATGGTAAAAAGGGTACTAATAGAAGATGTCATTTGTTATAATGATATACACTTCTATGTAATTATTCTCCTTGCAATTTTGTGGGAGGCTCATAGATATGCTATGTATTCATGTCATCCATCTCTCTCAATACCATGGGCCATGACTTCCCCCACATGAAACATACATAGATATTTTTACCTAGGTCTATCTTTGGGATGCATCTTCACATATGGAATTGACCACATACGGGGACATTTGCATCACAAATGTTTACATGCCTCTAGATTTAGATGGGTGCCACCTTTTACATAAGAAAAAAAAATTACTCATCACTTGCATGATGTACCTCCACCTTAGCTATAGAGTCATTGTAAATATGTATAATGTTTATAAGATGGGAGATGGATGAAAAGGGCCTAATAAATTTAAGAATAGATGGTTGATTGATTTAATGCTCCCTATGATCACGAAGAATGGGCTATGCCTAAGCTTTTAAAATGGGGATGGAAAAACATTTAAAAGAGAGTTAAAATTAGGAACTATTACTAATATTGAGATGATTTATCTCTACAAAGTGAAGGAAAATTGTAATCAAGCTTTAGAATTATCAATATACTCAACCATGCCTTAAACCCTTGGGTCTTTACTATAAATCACATTGTCTTTATGAATGTCCTTTTAATTTTTTTTTGACTTTATTGTGCTCATATGAATAGATAACAATGAGACTACATGCTCTAATTTTATGTTTTTAGTTATTATTTTATGTCATGTTCTATGTTTATGGGTTGTACCCTTTAAAGATCAATAATTAGTTTTCAATTAGAGGGTCCCATTTTGTGCCTTGATACCTTGCTTTGATGTACCCTATGTGCTCATTCAAAGATTTGGTGCATCACCTTGGTTTTTATCAAAATCTCTATGTACCATTTTTCCCTCCACTCAATAGAAAATAAACTCAAATCGCAAAGGCTTTCTAGCAAGGTAGATTAAGTGTCCCACTCATTGGAATTTCCATAGGGACTCCTACCATCCAAGGGAAACTTTAGGAGTTAATATTTAGAACAACTAGTTTTCTATGTGTATTATTTAATGGTATAAATATGTATCATTTTATATATCTCATACAAGTATTTCCACTTTCCATTTTAGACATGAATATTTAATTCCAACTATTTATAATATTATTTTTAAAGATTTTTCTAGGATATTGTCATGATTATGTGCTGATGCATTCAATCATTTCTACAGAAATTTACCTTTATCATCAATAATCTCCCAAAACTATTTTTACAAATTGTCATTTTTAAAAATTTAGTGCTAAACTCATATTATGTTGGGTTTAGCTACAATATTCACATTGTACTAGATCATTAACATCAGTTATCTATCAGTTTTACACAATAGATCAATTTTATGCTAGGTGGGATCAATCATACATAATACATATATTGAACCCATATTAATTCATTTCAAATATACATTAGTATATTATTAATCATGGTGTAATAGAATATATGAACATTATTGACATTACGGTCAATTTATCTATTAGTGACTCACACTTAGCCAATATATAGTTGCTACTGAGCTTCAGAACCTATGTACAGTTCATGCCAAGTGTAGTAGTATCTATTATTTTTTTGTACAAGTGATGGAAACTCTGGTGTTAATTTAGCTTCATAGTATTAACTAAGTTATTTAGTGTTAACCATGTTCTCAAGTTTCTACTAAGTTCACAGTGTTAGTGATGTGAATCTAGTGTTGACCAAGCCACGAAGTGTCAATCGAGTGATTCAGTATATATTGAGTTTCATAGTGTTCACTGAGTCACATAGTGCTAACCAAGTTTAAGATACTTGGAAGTGATTAATATGAACTGAGCCTCTTCATCAAGTGAGTTCCAAATGATGCTAAGTGTTGACAATGGTTGCCGAGTGTCAGAACATCACTGAGTTTGTCTTCGCAACCCAAGTTATAGCAGTTGGGCCAAATTTATGGATTTTGATGAAACTTGTATTGTATTTGACTTTAGTAAGTTATGGTTTGGATTTTTATACATGTAAAGCACTATATCATATCAAAATGGAAGTATTACATGAGCATGGAATAAGAAAAAAGTGTGAATTAAGAAGGCTACAAGATGTTTAAGGGACAAAAAAGATTTATCTATCATAGCAAGGTGATCATTACAATTCAAGGAATCTCAACTTGAAAATCAAAGTTGCAGATTAGAGATTAACCACTAGTTCATCCTAATAGGTGTATCAGTTAAATCCTTTAACAAGGTAGACTTAACAGTCTTATGTAAATCTCTTTACCGAGTGCATACTTCATTGTATGTTTTGTAAATCCTTTCACAAGGTGGACATCACAATCTTTATTGCTCCTAACAACCTGGAAGATCATCGAAAGTGGTCAATTATAAGCCTTAATAGGATAAATTTATACTACAATACTAAATCTTGTGGGCATCATCACCACCCTAGTTTTACTTTTTATTTGGAAAGTTTTTGGGTCACCATATCTTGTGTCAAATTACTATGAATATTTATTCTCTTTCATTCTTTCATGCATGCAATTAGATCATAGTATTATACAAAGAATTAATTGTTGAAATATGATTATGTTTCATTGGTTCCTAATTCACCACTCCCCTCTTGGTAACCTTGCCTACCTCATATTTCCAAGAATTGGTATCCGAGCACTAGTAGAATTTTGGCAAATAAATGACTACGTGACTAGAACTTTTAGTCCCAGGACTAAAACTTTTAGTCATGTGACTAAAAGTGATCAAATTCAAGTAATGATTTGTAATTTATAAGTATAAGTTACTAAATAAATGACTAATTTGGCCATCAGGTGAAATCACAAGGTTGGAAAAAGATAAGTGACTCAATAAATGATCAAATAAATGATTAAACAATTGATCACTATTAATTAATCACCCAAACAATTGACTAATTGAATGATCAATGGATTTTTTATCATATGAATACATTATAATGAATGCTACTTATTTTTGTTATTTACAAGTATAAATGACTATTACTCACATATTGTTTTTTCTTTTGAATTTGATAATAATGCATAGAGATTAAACCCCATCATGAGAACTCTATAACAAGCTATTTGGCCACTTAGGTTGGTTAGTGCACAAAAAGTGCCTATTTTACTCAATAATAAACTAAAAAGGGCACCAATTGATGATGAACTAAAAAAGACACCAAATGATAACAAATTGTCTTAAAGATGACCCGTGACTCCCCTCAACTATTAAAAAAGAACAAAATCCTCTCCCTCAATTGTGTACATTAAAAAATGAAAACCATCTTCCCTTTTCCATAAATCTCCTCTAATGTGTCTAAAAAAATAAAATCACATGTCAATTCCACTTCGAAGTGCAAAAATACCCTTTCTATTTTTGTTTTATAAAAGTTAAAATTTACCAAATTATTAAAAGAGTATACACAACAAAAAAGTTTTGAAAAATTATTATATACTTTGTAGCCTTCAAATTTAAAATGGATTATTGAAAAATTGAAGTACTATATATATCTTGTTAATTTATAGAGGAAAATTTGTACACTACAAAGAAAGGTAAAGATTTAAAATATATATACACAAAAAATATATATGACTAATCGAGATGAGTATGATCTTCACTAGCAAGGATGATTGTGGAGTTTTTAAATATACCATGAAAAGCCTATGCACTTCATAATTTTTCCCTCTCTAATGACATGTTTATGGGGTCTTTCTTTCACATATATTGAAAATTTGGAAAATAGAGAAAAATAAATATGAAATGATATTTTTTCTTAGGTATTGATATCCTCATAATTTTTAGCATAAAAAGAACTTAGTGAACATATTCATATAGAAAATTTTGTGCATAACATCATACAACTCTATCCAAATTACAATTACTCTAAATTCAAAAGTTAAACAAACACATGCAAAATAAAATTATAAAAATTTATCATAAGCTTTGTAGCCTTTAAATTTAAAATTAATTGTTACTAAACATAAGTATTCTATATAGCTTGTTAATTAAGAGTGGAATTTTTTCTTGTTAGAAAGAAAGGTAACAATTTCAAATCCCATGGGACGTAAGTTATGTATAGCTTGTTTGTAGTGTATTTAGGTGCTTCCTGCAAGAAGTACATGGTAGTCTCATATCATTTCTAATCCAACAATTTACTCCAATAAAGGTGCACAAAAAGCCTCAACTATTAAAAAACGCCATGTAAAAAGAGATTAGCTTGGATCAATATATTTTTTATTTATCTCTTTGAGGCACCATATGCTATCTTCTTTGAACCATACCGTTTACAACATTAAATTCCTTATAGTTCTTTAGAAAACCAATATAAATCATATAACTTCTATGAAATATAATGGTATATGATTTTCAATTGATGTATCGTTGCAAATGACTATTAGAAAGAACTTGAAAGGAATATTATCATGTTTTTTTTTTATTGCTTTAATTGATGTGTAGAACTATAAATATAATATGACTACAAAAATTTGAACAAAATATATAGTTTTCGTATTTAAACAATTAGAATTTTTTTGTACTCAAAAGTTATATAACATTATATTAACATAATTTTTTCTATCTAATATAAAATATTAATATAATAACTTTAATAGCTATAATTATATAACTAATTATAAAAATCATAAATATATTTGAATTTTACTTTTAATATCATATTAACATATCCCTTGAACCTCTTATAAAATTAAGTGCTAGTTTCATAATATATCTATTGATATTCTACACTAGAATTTTACATATTCTTTATTTATTTCTTCTATACAAAAAAATAAAAATTACAAAATTATTTCCTCCTTTTGCTTTATAGAATAAAACTTAAAAAATTGACTAAAAAAATTCCAGATAGAAATTCCTAAATGATCTCATGGACTGCACTGAATGGTATGCGCAAAATGGCTTTTTTGAAAAGGCCTGAGAAGTTTCAAGAAAATGCAGTTGGGAGGCATAGTGCCAAAACCTCACAACCCTTGCAAGCATTATCCCAGCCTGTGCCGAAATGAGAGATCTTCAACAAGCTATTAACATATATCAAAGCATAGCAAAGAAGGGATTATTTGCAGATGTTATTGTTGCAAGTTCCCTGGTAGAGATGTACGCGAGATGTGGAAGCACAGATAGGACACCTGAATTGTTTGACAAAATGCCACATTGCGCTGCTGCAAAAGTATGGTAGATGTCATTAACTGTTTGGTCAGATGAAATGACACAGCCAAATGGTTTATATTTGCCAGTATATTCCACCATGGGAGCTTTGAAATAGAAAATATAGTGGGGTTTTCTCACAAATCTTTAAAAATGTGTCGGTACAGATAGGGCCGATGAGTTCTTTAACCGAATGCCACGATTGTGGGATATAAACACAATGCACATTTGTTGAAAAAGACTTTTAAAACATTCAAGTTAATGTACTGGCTGGTGTGAAGACAGACTATCCATACTTTGGTGAGAATCCTCCTAGCCCAAGCCAAATGAGAACTTTGGAACGTCCATCAAAGCACGAGTGATAGATAAATTTTGGCAGATATTGTATTTGCCACTACTCTGGTAGACATGTATGCAAAATGTGGAACCATAGACAAGGTGCGTGAACTGTTTGACAAAATAGCTCAAATAAATGTAATCTCATGGAATGTGATGGTCATAGGATATGCACAAATGTGTCTGTTGACAAGGCTTTGGATGCTTTTATGAAAATGGATTTGGAAGATGTAAAGCCAAACTGTACAACCTTTACCAGCATCCTCCCAATGTGCGCCAAAATGGGAGTTTTGCAACAGGGTATGGAGATCTGAGGTAAATGTTTCAACCTTTTTTTAAACCTGTTTAATTGATCAACAAATATCTAATTGACAAATTGTGAAATGTTACAAATTATTTATTTTAATAATTCACTAACTGTGACCATATCCAATTCTACTTAATAACTCAATTCCTGGATGAATATACAATAGGTTATTCAAAGTACTTGCAATACTCATAGTGATGATGACTGTTATATCCTTTTTGTCACCTTTTAGCTCGAGACCTAATCGGCTTCAAAAAATTGAATGTAAGAGTTCCAATGAAGGCCTTAATTAAAATTAATGTCATCTGAATTCAGATGAAAGAAAAAAAGATTTGATATTGCATAGAGTGTTCTTCAAACCATGATGACATTACTAAGTTTGTTAAACATTTTTTCCTGCAACTTCTGATTCAAGAACATGGATACCAATTCATCTGTCTACTTGGTGATCACTTCTATCCTATGTCTCTTCACCAGTCATCTACAAGGTTTATGATTCGGATGGTAATGGAAAAGTGACACTTCATGATTTACTAGAAGTCTTGCAGGATTTGACTGGCTCTTTTATTTATGAAGAGAAATGTCAGGTCATTATATTCTCCTATCTTGTCTACTTAAATCCTCATTGGAATAGGATAGCTTCTTTGTACCCAGAATGCTGTGCAGGTTTAAATTGTTCACTGTATTTTGTAGAATGAGTAAGGCTTTTCATGAAAGATCTGAATTGTATGAATGCTTTTGAAAGGAATAGTTGGGTTTGGTGTAATCTCTTTCCTTTTATAAATAACCTTATCTTTATTTTGCATACTTACATTTGTCAACTGCAGCAAGTTGTGGGCCAAGTTTTGGAGGAAGCAGGGTATTTAAAAGATTGCACTTTGACGATAGATGATTTTGTTAAGGTATTTTTAAGTGTTTAATAGGGACTTTCTATCTGGACTCTCTATACATGGATATTGGTATCTGAATAGTGTTTTGGGGTATAATTGGAGATTGGATTTTCTTGCAAGTCCCATCCGGATCTTCCTTATTTTTTCTTTTCTCATGGCTCTGGTTATTTGGAAAGCTTTATCATGGAGCATGTTAGGTGATTCATTGAATTTTTTTCCCATTTGTTAAAAAATGTAAAATGTGTACTCTTTCTTTGAATTGCTCTAAGGATTACAGAGATAAAGGAATATACATTAGACATGACATTTGTCATTAGATTGCAGGAATCCATTGAGAATCTAAGGCACGTATTAAAATTAACATTTCAGATATTGCAGCCATTTCTGAAAAATCTAATTGTTGTTGCACAAAAAAATTGTCCAATCAGATCTTGCACCCATTGCTAAAAGCAATCTAATCATTTGTTGCATAAACAAACTATCCAATCAGATATTGCAGCCATTGCAAAAAGCAATATAATTGATTGCATGAGTTTAATTAACTATATCAGATATAACATCACATTCTTATCACCATAAGTGATAAATCATATTTATATCATATATTGGTATTATCTCAATTTGCATATATTATTTGTTATAGTGGAAATAGAAGTTGATCTTTGATTAACTACCATTATGTGTTTTAATTGCATTCAATTGGCATAGTAGAAAGGGAAGTACAGGTAACTGTCCCAATTTCCTAACTTAGTTAAAAAAGGGAACATTACATGTCATCCTCTCCACCAAATTAGGGATTCTAATTGATGCGTAAGTCTAATGAAATCAAGACCTAAAATCAATCATACCAGCCACTTCTTTGAAATTCAAAATTACATCTTGACACATCCTTAAAATGCACAGACAAGTGACTCTATTTTTGTAATGCATAGAAGCTAGTCTCGATTATTGCAGAGACTATGAAAAGAAAAACAACTGGTTTGATGTAATTTTTTAATGGGGTTTGATGTTTTTATTTAATGCAAAGGTCTATTTTCTTGACATAAATTGTATAATCATTTGTTTCTTTTTCTAAGAAGTTAGCACAAGAAACAATATTTGTGTGTGGCCAAAGTGCTCCAAATCATATTTTATAAGAGTTTATCACTACAATAATTTAGAGAAATGTAATTGTCATGAAATATAATTTTAAAATGCTTGAACAAAAAAATTCAAAATTGTTGAATTGTTATTGATAAAGATTTAGATTATTGTTTTTCATAATAACTAAAATTTATGTTCTTTGAGAAGAGTATATCATGTTACAGTGACCGTGATCATGATAGATCTAATATTGGGAAGACAACTTTGTCAGTTTTTTACATTATTCTTTAAAGGGTACTAGCTCAATGGAAGAGCACCTACTTTATAAGTAGGAGGATGGTGGTTCAATTCCATCGTGTCCTAATATGACTAAATTAATGATTTAATAAACTACCAAATCTACTACCAAATATACTATTATATATACTACAAAATATACTACCCAAAAAACTACCAAATATACTAGCAAATATACTACCAAAATTACCATATAAACTACCAAGTAACAATAATAAATGACTAAATCAATGATTAAAATAGTTTAGTCATAAATTTGGTTGAGAGATAAATGTCTGGCAATTAACTACCATTGGTCATGTGATCAAAATTAGTCACATATCTACATTTTTTAGTAGTTTATTTAGTAATATATTGTTATTTTTGTACTAGTGGAGCATTGTGGTTCTCATAGAAGAAGTTTAACAACCTGAGCAAAGATCATAGGCAATGGAAGTATACATGATAGATAAGGCTATTGACAATGAAAAGTTGGATCTTGAATTGGTCATTGGGAAACTGAAGAAAGAAAAGGAGAAACTCTCTCTATTATTTAAAAGAAGGAAATATCTTGTTGTAAAAATGAATGACATTATCTACACTACAGAAAAAATTGAAGATATATATCCTAAAAGAAATTTAGATAAAGCTGATGAAGCAATCAAAGATCTATTAGAAAAAAATTCCAATCTTCAAGAAGAAGTTAGAAAGCTAAAAAGAGAACAAGAAATCTAGGTAGTGAGATTATGTGAATTAATGGAAGAAAAAGACAAATCCAAACAAGAGATACAAGAAAAGAACAATGAAAATCAACATCTATTCCTTCAGCATGTAGACTTCATTGATCAACTCACTAATGTAAATGAAGAACTCATGAATCTATGGTCAATAAATTAAAGACTACAGAACGATCTAAAAACTAAAAACAAAACCAGTGAAAGGATGATGAAATCTCAAGAAAGCTTGAATGAGTTGAATGAATAAAGTCAATGTAGACAGAAAGGGAAAGTTGGAATAAGATACACCAAAGAAGGTGAATCATCCAAGTAAGGAGCTCCAAAGAATAAAAGGCCTACTTGCAATAATTTTGGTAAGGTAGGTCATACATCAAACAAATGTTGGAGTAATGGTAAAGATAAATTCAATAGAAAATGCTACAATTGCAATAAGCATGGACATAGAGCAAGTGAATGCAATGAGAAATCTAAGTTGGAAGGAAAATGATATAGTTGCAATAATCAAGGACACAAATCTTCTGAATGAAAAACTAAGAAATTGAATCCAATAGAACATATTTTGAAAGTAATATTTGGATGGGACTACACCACATGGTGTAGATGTCACTATTGTGGTGAATTTGGGCACATTAGAGCAAATAGTGTGAAACATCACATGAGAAAAAAAATACCACTAGAAGATGTTTCATTTGTATAGAACATGGGCATCTTCCCAAGAACTATATGAACAAAGGAAGAATTAAAGATGAAACGAAAGCCAAAGTTGGAAATATTAGAAAGTAGATGAAGCAACAATAGATACCAAAATCTCCTGAGAATTCAAGCCCAAGTTATAAAGTTGATGTCACTCAAGAGTTGGGTGACTCAAGCGTTTCTTATTGAACCCATATGGGAATAACTAGAACTTAGATTCTAAAGAAGACATCTCTCATCAATTCTAGCCAACAAGAAGAAGAGATCCATATTAACATTCAAGATGCACAAGGATCACCAAGTGGTTACAAAAATTCAAGACCTTACCAAGCTAGGTTGAGTTGCAAGATCTTGCCAAGGAATGTTGGGATACACTAAAGTATTGTATGTGGACACCGAGTTGTTGAAGGATCTACCAAGTGATAATGATTATGTCAAGCTATGAATTTTTTCCAAGCATTAAACGCTGAGCCAAGTGGAAGACAACCTATCAATGACAGAGTTTAAACATACCAAGCATCAATGGTAATTGAAAAGAGGAAATTCATTAAAAGGGAGAAATTGAAGCATTGTTTTGCCATGAATTTGTAGAGCTATTAGTACAGAATGATTTTAGAGCTTATGAACGATTGGAGTGTTTTTTTTTTGAAGAAATTTCAATTTTTCAAAAACCCTATTGAACTTGGCATCTTCTAGTAGCAAAAACAAGAAGGGTTCTGAAATGTTGGTTTGAGGAATCCTTTGCAAAGCACCAAACTTCAAGTTAAGTCTAGAAATTGTAGAGGTGCTTGACCCAGTTGGTACACAATCACAAATTCTACCTGAGGTATTTCTTTTACATGATATTTTTTCATATTATCATTGTTCTATTCAAGAGCTAGGCACTCATGAGATGAATGAAACATTGCACAAGTTATGTGTGAATGTTGTTCTAAAACTTGAGCATCAAAATTTGGAAGCTAAGGGCTTGACACACATATCACATATGTCAAGAGAATTCTAGTTCAAATGTATAAGATATATTTTGAGTCATGTGCATAATGGAAAGTTATGGTTGGATCAACCTATTTAGATATCAAAGAAAATGATTCATTAAATCATTGGTCTTCCAATGCTAAACAAAGCCAAAGAAACCAAAAGCCTAGGCCAGGTCAAACTGGTGAAGCAAACTCTTGATGAGTGGGATGGAAGATGAATGGAGATAAGAGAAATCATAGACATGGAACTAAAGTTTGTAATTCACATGATCACTCATAAGATCTACAACTCTAGTCATCTCAATAGTGTCTCATATGAGGCTGTTGATCTGGCTCTCAAAGTAGTGAAGAATAACATAGAATTCAACCTTGGCGAGTTGTTATTGAATTAGTTCAATAAGAACATGGAACACATTAGAGGTTCCAAGAACAATTTTTGTAAGTTTTGTTCACTCTTGACTTGTTTATTCTTCTTTGTGCAAATATTCTTCCCTTCTAAAGGTACAATAGTATGGAGAAAATATTTCCCTATTTTATATCAAATAAATGAGTATATAGGAGAAATGGGTAAAAATTTTCATAGCATCATGGAAAAATTCTTTGAATCATTCAAAGAGAATATTCAAAATAGATATAGGATACCTAAGAAGCTTGTAGAAGACTACAAGGATAATATCTATTTCATGGTGGAGTGTGACAAAGTGTATATATAGGCAGTCATACCAAGAGTGGCATGGGTTAAGCCTCTAGAGTATGAGGTTAACATTGATGATACCAAAGATATCATTGAGGCACTACTAAATGAGCCTGTCAATCCTAGAAATCATCTTATTTTGGGACTTATGAAAAAGCCAAGGAAAGAATAGAACTTGAAATTAAGATTCCTCAAGAAGTTGACAAAGAAAGAAAGAGGATAGCAAAACTAAGACAAGCAAGTTCTACTCTCCTACTGATAGAAGGAAAAGGTGATGATGTGGAAGAAAATAATGCAGAGGATGAATATGAGGAAACCAAATCTAAGGAAGAAGAGCCTATAAGGAAGAAAGGTAAGGTTACATTAACCAGACCTACTAATTCATCCACTACTATATTTACAAGAGGGGCACCAAAGTCCAGAAAGAAATTTAAGTTTGGTTAAGAAGATGTCAAGCATATTATCTTCAAAAAGCTTGCAGCTATGCTTCAAGAAAAGTTGAAGAAATTGGAAGAAATAACTAACATGGCATGTTTCAAATTCCTCAAATATGAATCAAGGAATCCAGATGAGAAAAGATAGATTAAATATTCTATAATGACCAAATTGGGAAAATGGAAGTATACTCCTAATCAGTTTACTCAACAAATTCTTGATGAGCTTATGTAATCAAGCCTAGATGGGAGCACGCAAAGAAGACTACAAAGGACATCTTTGAATGGACTTTGAGGAAACTCATGTCTAGTCTTAGTGAAAAGGAGATGAAAGAATCTTTGATGGACAATGAACAAAAGCTGACTCTCAAGATGAACACTTGCATGATACTTCTCAAAGGCATTGAATATGTTGTGAAGGAAGCCACAAAAACATGGAAGAACATCTACAAACTGCATCAACCTAGTGATTTTTTTGTTCATGTTAATGAAAAAGATGATGATGATGATGAGAAAGAGGATTTCGAAACAAAAGATGATGAAATAAATGATAAGGAGGAAGAATAGGAAGCTACTAGAGGAAGTCTTCTAGAGATTCAACACATTGAGGAAACTGATGCAGGAAAGATTGCAATAGTAGTAATGGCCTCATTTCCTCATTCTCTAAGCAAAGCCTTAGTGCAATTAGGCTCAAAGAAAACTTCTACTTATTTGGTTTTGGGTACCACTACAACACCAAGCACCCAACCAAGCTCAAGACCTATTTAGATGAGTATTCCATTGACTAAAGTGACGAGCACTTCATCTACCAAGTAGCAAGTGCCTCCATCATCAAGTTTATTCATGTAGTAACAAAGTATTTCTACTATTAGTGTCATATCTATATTTTTTACTAGCCCCTCAATTTCTAATATTATTTCTATTCTACATGTATCCATAGCTAGTACAATGATAGTTGAGAACAATTCTCAACTGAGTACTAAAGTTTCAAATAAGGGTAAAGGTAAAGATGATGAAATTGATTTGGATGAGGATATAGTTATTCTAATCTAGGATATCTCTACCATCACTCCTAATCAAATGAACACCATAGGTGAATTGTTGCAAAAGAGAGCTAAGAAACAAAATCTTAGAGAAGAGAAGAGAAAGAAAATCCAAGTTCTTGAAGATATAAAGGACATATTTGTAAATGCACGTAGTATTAAGGTTGATACTACACAACCTATTTTAGACCAGTTAGTAGAAGTTGTCTAGAAATTCAATGAAGAATTGAATGGATAAGATAAGTTGCTACAAAGAGTAGAAAGAAAGTTTAAGAACAAGGCATTGGAACACGTGGCGTAGAAAATTGCAATAAACCAAGTAGAATTATCTACTATTCTTGTTTCAATGGAGACATCTGTAATAATGTCACTTCATTATTTGTTAAGTTGTGTGATATGTCTAACTTCAAACAAGGAATTAAAGACAAACTGTCAAATATTGATGAAGACATAAAGGCAAGTGCACACGAGTTCCCACTTGACCCAAGCTACAACTCTGCTCATTATTCAAGGATTAGATTTCTAAAAAATTTACAAGTAGAATTGTCAAAGGAAGAAGCTAGGATCAGGGCCACACTTGTAGAAATCCAAGGTATGATTCCTCCAAACATGGATGCATTACAGAGACACATTACACATGTTAAGACACTCATCCATGACAATAACTTCTCCATATCTTATAACTTGATGGAGTTATCAGAAAAAGTTTAGATTTCATTACATGCAAGTAAGGTGTCATAGGAAAATTGGGACAAGACAATGGCATTAATCTTGAAGGTGCAATTTTAATTCTTATCACATTTTGGTATTAAAATATAGTATACACCTTTGGCATTTATGTCAAAAAGCAGGAGAAGTATAGATGAATCCATATATGTATAAAGGAGTTGTACTCCAGATATATAAGATTTATGTATAGAGGAGTAGTATAGTATTATACAAATACATGAACTAGTAAGCATAAAACATCTTTTATAAAATAAATTTTGAAAAATCTAAAAAATAGAGTATGTTACCATGTTGTAGACATAGACTGGTGATAAAAATAATGTTTTGACTTGTAATTTTGAGTATTGACATTTTGGAATGATAAGTGTTTTTGTCACTAATGCCAAAGGGGGAGATTGTTGAAATTAAGGTCAATTTGTATATTAGTGACTCACACTTAGTCAATATACAGTTGCTACTAAGCTTCATAACCTATGTACAGTTCATGCCAAGTGTAGTAGTATCTATCAAGTTGTTCAATACAAGTAATATAAACTCTAGTGTTAACTAAGCTCCACGATATTAACTGAGTTATTTAGTGTTAGCCATGTTCTCCAGTGTCTACCAAGCTCATAGTGTTAGCGATGTGAATCTAGTGTTCACCAAGCCATGGAATGTTAATTGAGTGATTTAGTATATGTCGAGTTTTGTAGTGTTCACTGAGTTACACAACACTGGTTGAGTTCAAGCTACTTGGAAGTGATCCTGGTATGAATTAATACTTTTTTTCAACCAACTGCTAGATGATGCCAACTATTGATAGTGGTTGCTAAGTACTAGAACATCACTGAGTTTGTCTTTAGAACCTGAGTTACAATAGTTGGGCTGACTTTGTGGATTTTGGTGAAACTTGTATTGTAACCAACTTCAATAAGTTATGATTTGGACTGGTATATATGTGAAGCATTGTATCATATCCAAATGGAAGTATTACATGAGTATGAAATAAGAAAAAGTGTGAATTAAGAAGACTAGAAGCAGTATAAGGGACATCAAAGATTTATCTATCACAACAAGGTGATCATTACAATTAAAGGAATCTCAACCAGCAAATCAGAGTTGTAGATTAGAGATCATCCACTAGTTCATCCTAATAGGTGTATCAATTTAATTGTTTGACAAGGTAGACTAAATAGTCTCATGTAAATCTCTTTACCGAGTGCATACTTCATTGCATATTTTGTATATCCTTTCACAAGGTGGACCTTAGATTCCTTATTTCTCCTAATAGGGAAGATCATCAGAAGTAGTCAATTGTAAGAATTAATAGGCCAATTTTATACTGTAGTACTAAAGCTTGTGGGTATCATTCCCACCCTAGTTTTACTTTCTATTTGGAATGTTTTCAAGTTGCCATACCTTGTGTCAATTTGCTATGAATGTTTATTTTCTTTCATTCTTTCATGCATTCAATTAGATTAGAATATTATATGAAGGATTAATTGGCAAAATAAGTTTAAGTTTTATTGGTTCTTGATTCACCCCTTCCCTCTCAATAACCTTGGCTGCCTCATATTTCCAACAATTTTGTAGCCCATTTAGTCATAGAGTTAGGACACCATTCATTAATTTGTTCCTCTGAATGTTAAGGAACTTCACAATGTTCTTTGTTCCTCCAATGATTATTATTTTGCAATGAGCGTCCTTAGACTACGAGTCTTAAATTTAACTATGAATTTTTTCTTAAAACCATAAAATTAATAAGCTTTAGCATGTGTATCTTCTATTTTAGAGGTAAGATTTAATGAATTGTCTTGCACAAGTTAGATTGGAATTTTTTTTTTTACAAATAGGTTCTTAAAGATTCAAGCTCTTATATAAACATTATTTTATTTTATTTGATGATTAATTTAGTTTTGCATATATAAATTTTAAGGACTGAAGTAAATTAATTAAGAAAGGTTTCAAAAGTTGTCTTGGGAAGATGAAAGTCTTATGGAAATAGTTTTTCAAAAAAAGAGTGTAAAGAGGAAATAACATGTAGGACCTTGAAAATTATCTAAAGATAGTTTATTCCTTAATTAGAAATAATATAGTAATATAAGTTATAAGTTATAAATGATATTAAGAATTAATCATTAAATAATTTTTTAAATATTAGTTATGTTGTATTTAATAGGCTTATTTTTCTTTTCTAAGAATTATGATGGAGGATTTTGTAGACCACATATATATAAATGTGTTTTAACAATATGGTCATTAGTATATATTAATTTAGTTATGTGTATTGTAGAAATAGGGTAAATTCTATATGATTGAATTATTAATGTAAGTGCATTTCTTCATGATGTGGTAGTAATCATAATTATTTTGGAATTATGAATTAATCTCAACCTTAAGTTCTTATTTTGTTCCCATGTATGCTTTTTTCTTTGACTATTTAACATGTGTCTATGAGAATTTTGTAACTGAAATTTACAATAGCCTTAAGGTGTTTGAAGATGAGTATTATAAGGTTGTAAATGAGTATTATATACTTGTAAATAATTTTGAGATTTCTTGAAATCTAGTGATCAAGTTTTGTTTTATATTATATGCAAATTCTCTTTAATTCAATTTCTCGAATGTTCCTTACTTGTTGTTTTCCTCAATTGCAATATTATGAGATTGCAAAACTGAATTTTTATTTAAGTAGAATTATTTGTGGAGCCTACTATGGTAGATTTACTTGTGCAAATAATGTAAATAAAATGTGAAGGTAAAGAAGAATGGCTATCTTGTTCCATTGCAACAAACTTAACTAGGTGATTTAGTTTTCCTATGGATTGTTAGTTATGATTTTCTAGTTTTAATGTGATATAAAACATTTATATAATTGAATAGGTCTGCTAGAAATTCTTTCTCACTTACAAGTTATTTTGTGATCAATGTATAACTTATTATATGCATTTTTATTGAGATAATGGTCTTCCACTAATAGTGAAGAGGCTTCTCTTTGTAAAAAACCAAGAGTGAAATATTTGGCATACCTGTTATACCACCTTTTATTTGTATTCACATTAACATCTAGTTTATTACTATCAATTATTCTAATTGGTCAATATATCAAGGTATGTGCAGGATCATGGTGTGCTAAAAAGTGGCAATCTAAAAAATATGTAGTCCTGAAATGCCTTAAAGAATTTCCAAATCTATTCCAACTTTTTCCCCACCCATCATGAAACCAAAAAAGAAAATTACCACCTTTGTAAGGCCTATTATATCTTTGGATACAAATCGTACATGGTCAACTTCAAAAACATTTGAAAAATGTGTTTTTTGGCCCGTTGTTGTGTATTTTTTTACTTCAAACATGTATCTGACAACTTTTTTCTCACCCAAATTTGATGAAATGAAAATGATTTCTTAGGAATAATCTTAGATTTGCATAAATATAATGTTTGTCAAATTACAAGTTTAGTAAGTAATTATTTCTTATTTCTAATAGAGTTGTGTATAATTTTTTGATTGACACACTAATGGAAAAACAACTATAACTTTCAAATGGTACAACATATATGAAATCCAAAAGTTGCATCAAATTCTATGATTCTTCTAATATAAGTAAAAAAATAATAATTAAAATAAATTTTCAAGATTTTTAAATAAGTTAAGGTGGTCAACCACGAGAGTTTTTTATTCCAAAAATAATATAGTAAAATTTTTATAATTAATTAATTATTCAGAATAAAAATACCCAAAAATATGTATCACATCCAAGCATGACTCTACTTCTTATATCTAGAATCTTATTAAAAAATATTCTCTTTTGAGTTTCATTAGGGTGGTTAGACATACGTCTACTTCTTATTTTTGTCCTAAAATTTTTGTACTATTGCATTAAAATTCAAAAAAATTCAACATCAACCGATCAATTTATTATTATTATTTAGATAAGGCCTAGTATTTTTGAAACTGAATTTAATTTCTTAGATATTCTTGTCTCAATTTTTTGATAGGAAGTTCATAACAAGTTGAAAATTTCACATCAAGTTGACATAACCCTGATTTTATAACTTTTCATTGCCCCTTAAGGACATAGTTGGGTTGACCATGATCCTACATGTTGGTGTTTAAAAACTACTGAACAACAAAATGTTCAATACCAAAATGATAATACTCACATGACCTAAGGATCAACTAATTCCTATTATCAATTATATAAGTAAACCATTTGGACCCAACTTCAACAAAACTGAAGGATGGTTTCCTACTCTTTTGTCTCTGCTAAACCAAGACAGGTATACCGAGGGATGATTCTAGTGCAAATTCCTGTGTAGAGATTCTTTTAGTTTCATTCTAATTCTCATCTATTACCCCTTAACACATGAGCAATTTACTTCACTTCTTTTAATGTTCTCAAACTTGTATGCATCCCTTATCAGCAGATCTGGTCATCATTCTCCTTAAATTTACAAATATTCCTAGAAATAATAGCTACCTAAGACTCAAAGAATAGATGTAAATGAGTATTGACCAGCACTTATAACTTTGAGCAAAATTGAATGAAAATTGATTTTGATTTTATAATTTGATTTGATATGCAGCAGCAAAATTCATCCTTCTTACTTCTAACTCATGAGACTAGTGCCTTATACATTGGGCAAAGAATTAACTATTGGCGGGAGATCTAATTTAGATAACTTGTAAATGAATTAATCAATTGTAATCACCCATCTCCATTCTTATGAAATATCTATTTATGAATTCACAAACCCTACTAATTTATTGAAGCATTTATATAATTTCTTGAATTAAGAGAAACAATGAAAACAATATACAACCCATCCAAATTGCATTAAGCCAATTAAATCTTATTTAAATGACTTCAAAGTAGAAAAACCCATAAAATAGAGATAGAAACTAATGACACAAATATAGTGTAAATACCCTTTTGTATTACCCTTTTCATATGACTAATACAATGACCAATAGAAAACCCATTTAAAACCCATAATAGATTGTTATTTTTGTCATTCAATATGTTATCAGAAAGTACAATGGAAACAAACTCAAATCAGCTACACTTTATTGGACTGACTGAATGTCCTTTTCTTGAGAGAAAACAAAAAAATACAAGTCTCAGACCATCACATTGTCTTGAAAACTCACTTATATAGGTGTGAGTTGCAACAAGCAAAGGGTAGATGTGACTGATAGGTGTCTCTCAAAAGATTTTTACATACATTTGTAACAAAAGGACAAAACTATGAATAACAAAAAAGCTATCACATCAAACATTCCTTGGTGGGTCCCTTTCTATTATATTATCATTGATTGAGATAAGGGCTTTTATTCTTTTATTTATTCTTCATCCTCAGAGTAAGTGGTCATTAAATTTGAAAGTGATGAATCATCTATGATTACCTACAAACTTACTTTAATCTAGGGATTTTCCTTGTCTTCATAATTAACCATGAGGGTAACTTTTACTTTTGCATCTTCATCCTCCTCATCTTCCACTCCATCATCCTATGAAAAATGCTCTTTTGATATAAACTTGTTTCTCCACTCATTATAGCAGTTTCCTCTGGCCAATCAAAATTTGGAGCCTCTCTTTGCATAGTTATTAAAGAATTTGCAACTGCCTCTAAATCAACAAAATCCTCTTTGATGGCATTATAAAATAGCTGCACTTTCACCAATTACTCATTTGTTTTTTTCCCATAGCTAGTAGCTAATTTCATTAATGATATTATTCATTCTTTGACAAGATATCTCATCCAACTTCTTTTTCCATTCTTCTTTCTCCTTCATTTTGTCAACAATCTTTAAAGCACAAGGAAATAGACTAAATTTTTCAGCCATATATTTGGAAAAACAATTTATTAATCTTCTCTAAAAAGAATCTCTTTTGTCATCAAAATCTTCTGATTTATTCAATAAATCAAAAATCTTCTCTATTTGATGACATGATAGTTGGATGATAGATATGAACATAATTGTAATATCATTATTTCTTTCCCTCCATTTATGTACAATAGGTCTCAACCTAATCTCATCTCTCTACAGTTCATCCATGCCAATTGATCAAAAAAGGTTAACCATTCTACCCTATCCATTAAATACATCACACCCTACCTCAATTTCTCTTCATATTGATTTTTTAATTCTACATGCAATTCATAAAGCTTGGCTTTCTCTTCTTCAAAATCCTTTGCAGTGAGGCCTTTTAGGGGTATCAGGTACCTCAATAATTGGAGTGGATTTGAAAGGATCAATAGGTGGTCTGGGAGGGTATATAATCTTGGGTCTACTTGACTCTTCTATTTTTCTTTTTCCCAGTATTTTCTCCATTTGAGATACTTGATTCTCCAATTTTTGTATTTGTGTGCCCCTTTCTTCATATGCCTTTAAAACTTCTTCAAATCTACCATTTAGCTAGGCAAATCTATCCTCTTCTTGGCCAGACACCACACTGCCAAATTTTAGCATTTTTGAAGCCATCCCAATTATATTTTTACTACCAACTTCACCAGCCGTAAAGACTATCAATGCACTAGTATGTTCAGTAGTAGAGATTTCATGCACCCTTGTTTTATCCCTTTTCTCAATAGACCAAATTACAAGGGCTTGGTGGTCATCACTAAATTTGACTCCTCTATGAGCCTATAGTATCTCTTCTTTAGTTTTTAACTAGACATCCTTTTGTTTTCTTACTGAATCAAAAACCATAGCATTCACTATATCCCATTCAGGTAAGATAAGGACTCCTGATTGCTTAACTAATTGCCTCCTAGCCTCAGGTGTAAATTGGGAAAAATCACTCAAAAACTTGGATTTTACCTCTTCTTTAATAACAGAGTCTGGTTTATCAGGTAGCTTTGCTCTTATCTTTTCACAAGCCTTTTCAAAATTGCCTATATTTAACCTCCACAAAAATTGTGCAAATGCCCTAGATTTCACAAAATTTTCATCATTTATAAACCTCTTAGAGGCTTGGGAAACTATAGGATCAATTTCCTTACCTTGATAATCAGAAACAGTGAGCTCCAATGAAGGTGTAGGGGGTTCTTGCAGTTCTCCAATCTCTAGATCTGTGGAAGTAACAACTACATTCCCTTCTCCACCAATTTGTCTAAGTTGTTCCCTTAAAGATATTTTATCATCTATCTAGATTGGGGACTAGCTTGGGGAGTATTGTTTTGGCTGAGAAGAAGAAGACCCTTGTTCTAGCTTCTGTCTTTTTGGAGCACTGGTTGTAGGTAGACTTCTTGGCCTTTTTCTTTGATGAAGAGGACCCTGTTGCACATTCTGAATCATCACATAACCTGACCTTCTTTGTAAGGTATATTGGCCAGGAGCTACTATGTTTTTACTGTTGATTTTCCTCTGCACTTTTGCAGCCCTATCTGGATATGTCCGAACATATGTAGCCTTATTTTCATTCATATCTTGTATTATCTCAGCAAAATTATTCATCAAGGCCTACATCTTGGCTCCCCAGTATTTCTTTTCTTTTACTGGATCAGAGTGGGGGTCAAAAGCATTAATGAATTCAAGGGTTTTGCTAAATACTATCCATTTTTCTTTTCTCAATTCTTGTTCTTGTAAAGTAAAAACATTTCTAATTACATCTTTAGGATAGTAAACTTGTTGCACCATGTGGGAAGCTTTTATTCTCTCCTTGAAGAAATTATAGAATCTTTCAGGATCGATAAATTTGGCATTAGATTCTGCCATATTATATCTGTTTAAAAACAAATTCAGAGGCTTCCACCCTTTCCTTGCAAAGACAAAATCATGGGCCATAATAACAATTGGAAAAAGTATGCCCTTCCTAGACAACTCCCTCTCATCTATGGTGCCTATTTTCCATAACATCTCAGCTATTCCTATCTTCAAAGGCACATGAAATGGTAGCACATGAGGCTTTCCCAAAAATCCATATACTCTTATCACTGTTGAAGCATTGTAGGGAATTATATGCCCCCAATTATGATTGACAAGTAACCCTTTAGCATGGTCCTTGGGTCTGACCAGTTCTAACAGTGCTTGTGGAATTCTAGGGCTATCTCCTCTCAAAAGAAATCTAAGCTTTGATGCAAAATACCTATCGAATCTCACATAACTGGCATCGATGGCTTCTAAGGTCATATCTACACTCCACAGCTATACTGGATTCTTTTCTCCATCCCTAGTTGTCTCCAGCTCCATACCCTTGGAAAAGAATGCAAGTCCCTTATGCAAACATATATAAATAAGCATTGAATACCCATAGAAAGGTTTATCTACTTTTCCCTTTGCTATCCCCACCAAACTATTGTTAATTTCTCTTGCAAGAAATGTTATGAAATCCAGAATAGTGCTCATTCCAAATTGAAGAGTTTGAGCCATTATGAGGACAATTGAGCTTGGGATTTGTTCTACTTCATCCACTCCAAAAATATTACAAAGAGAAACATTTAATGCCTGAGCCCTAATGTTAAAATGTCTTTTCAATAGTGGCTCTGGGGTACTAGTAGTAATCACAATCAAAGTACCAACTTTAGTAACATGCTCCTATAGCGGCCCCTTTTTCAAGTAAATTTTATGTGCATCATACCTTGCTTGAAAGTCACCCATATCAATAGTTTCATGTACAACATGGTTAGAGTTAAGATTGAAAACCTCTCTAATTAATTCAGGGAAAACCCTAAAGAGGTTTACTCTAGCATGATTCTTTACCCACCCTATAATTGGATCATACTTCTTGGCCAAATCCACTAATAAATCACTATAGAAGAAAATTGTGGAGACTATTAATTTTCCAATATCAAACTCCCAAACATTTCTCAGAGGAGTATCCAGTCTTCACTTTGAAAACCATTTTTTGAATGATTCCAAACCTCCCATGGATACTTGAGCATCTCGTACCCAATTAGCCTTGTCATAGAAACCCTCTGCTATGGCTACTATAGGGTTTTTAGGAATCAACTCCCTCCCCTTAGTTATCTCATGTACTGACAAAGGAAATTGTTCCAAAAAATCATCGTGCATACCCCTTTTTGAATATTCAGTTTGCCTAGAAAATTCTTTTCGTGGAGGCATTTTCTAAAATTTCTAGATCTTGCTCAGTAAATTCTTGATTTTCACTAGTTATAGATCACTTACCTGGTAAAATCTGCTCTTCTTTCTACAATTTTCTCTACAAATTCACTAAAGTCCTTGAGGAATTCTGTGCCCTAGCTCTGGAAATCCTTTTGTTTTGAGAAAATCTGCAATCTATGCTTCAACAATGGAAAATTTACATGTTATATCAGAGCATTGAGGTCGCACGAAGGAAACTTTGTATCATATTAATTCTTACAATCATTATTTTCATGTGATATTTTGAAATTTGAATTTTACCCGTCGATTTCCCATAGATTGGATGGCTTCATTTCAAAAGTAAAAAGCCTTTTAAAACTTTGGGACCCTCGGCCATGCATTAGAAGCCTGCTTGCCCACATTATTTAAAAACTTCACATTTTGATAATGTGAGAATGCGGGCACCGTTGATCTTACCTTGATTGACGGTGAACCAAGATCTCTTTATTTGGTGGCCCACTAAACTTACTTGACCAATGAAAATTTATCTTTTATTCCATGTGCTCTGACAAGTTTAATTATAGTAATTAAAGTTTTTGTGCCCATGTCATTTCTGCTTCCAACTTGGCACACCTGTCACCCACCACCAATAAGCATGCTTCATTACATTTAATCTTTTCCAGCATGGCATGACTTGGCATAATTCTTGAAGCTTAGTCTAGGTCCCACCATGCATGTTTGCCTACATAATTTAAAAATTGAGTAGTTCCATATTGCAGGAATGCAGGCTTTGTCGATCTTACCTCAATCGACGGTGATCAATTCTTGTAATGACTGCACATCTAGTCAACTGAACGAACCAATAAGAAACTCTCTCTGCATTCCAAGTTGTTGGATAGCTTGCCACAAAAGACACACTGCTATCACTTTTCTGAGAAAGGTGGGCCCCTGATGTCACTCTGTGCTATGTGTCAAATGTTTGCTTCCTCACATTATTTAAAAATCACACAACTTTATAATGTGGGAATACAATAACCATTGATCTAGATGAGATCTATGGTTGGTGAGCTTTGATCATAAGGTAAATCTTTTTCTTAATTAAACAACCAATGACAGCGCAGGAAAAGAAAACATGCACAGGGTACTGACAAGTCTACAAAAAAGGGTCTGACCAATCTTGACAAACAAGAATTTTTTGCGGCACACTGAGTTTTGAATGTCAGCAGGGGCTACATGTCAAAAATGTGTTTCCCAACATTATTTAAGAAACTCACAACTTCATAATGCAGGAATGCAGAAAACCTTGATCTTGAGAAGATCTATGATGCTAAAAATATACTGTGATTTGGCCCCTCTTTCAATAAAATAAAGTAATTAAAACAACTCTCTAAAGTTTATCAAATGACTAAAAGGTTATTCTGACGTAAATAAACCTTTGGGATAAACATGCCTTGCCAAAATATATTTGAAATCATACCTTTTTGAATTTTTCGAAGACTAGGGCAACACAAAACACAAGCATAAGGGTTTCTCACATACTTAGGGTTTTTTCATGGATGATTTGAGAGACAAACCCTAAGAATTTAAAAGGAAAATATAAGACATGGAATAGGGCACAATTAGAGCAATCTAGAACTTTCAAAATCACTTGAGATAAAATCCTAATCTGCACAATTCAAACACTTAAATGATTTTTTATCCAAATATCAAAAAAAAAGTTATACTATGAAAGATTAGACCAACGCGACACATACCCACCAGTTGTTTGTGTCTCTATGTAATTATCTAGAGGATATTGATTCTTCACAACCACTGTCAAAATTTATCTATTCTAGCTTTTTGATTTCATTCAACTAAAATTAATGATAACTAGCCACTAGTTATCAACACACAAGAATATGTTTTGTCCTCTATAAAAAAACCTATAGTTAATTCATTGAATCATTTTATTCTTTCCCAAATAACTATTTGTCCAGTTTTCATTTTGGTTGTTCCATGCGCATAATAGAAGTTATGGATTTCTAACTCTCTGCTGGAAAAAGGTAGATACAATATCTTGTTTAATAATGAATATAGGATTATTATCAACAAAGATAAAATGTTAACTAGAGATAAAAATCAATGTCCATTAAAAATGACTAGTGACACCAAATTTAAATGAGTTCTCTTTAAAATACACATAGATGATAGCTTTAAAACATTCTAAAACATGACCAGTTAGAAAATTAAAGCTATATAACATGATTTGAGACCTATGAATGCATATGAATATATTTAGGTTGGAGTAAAGTTCTAACTTAATTTAAAACAAAACATAGTTTAACAATATATTGGGGAAAAATATGTTCCAGGTTGGACTTGGCAAGGACCTCATCTTGGTTGGTTAGGAAATTCTCCCATATAACTCCTTAAAGGAAGATCTAAAAACCATCTTAGACCATTCTATGTTGGGTTTCTTATGGATGCATAATCAAACTACTAGATGAAGGCCTTTCATATATGAAATCATGTGGCTCTCACACCCAGAGTTTAGGGATAGTATTACATGATGGTGGAACAATCAAGTTGAAGGAATGACTATGTTATGTATTTCTAGGAAACTTGAAAGAGTCCACAAAAAGGTTAGAGGATGGAGCAAATGTTCATTTGGAAACATTTCCAAGGAAAAGTAGACTATTGAAAAGAAGTTGAGATCTCTTCAAAATTGTTTGGCACAAGGTAATGCTAACACTAAACATCAATAGGGGAGAGGAAGTGTTAGAATATGTGGAAGACCACCTCAATTAGGAGGAAATCTTCTAGAAGCATATATCTATGATTCAGTGGTTGGAGGAGGGTGACCAAAAAACACATTTCTTCCATAGATTGACATCAAGGAGAAAAAGGAGGAACACCATAAACCTTCTAGTTTATGATAATTGTCAAGAGATAATGGAAGTAGAAGAGATAGAAGTGTGGGCCAATAATTAGTTACAGGAAATCTACAACTACCCACTCATTTAGGTTAGTAGTAACATGAAAGAGAGTATTTTAAAGTTAGTTAATCTGGTGGTGAATAACCAAATGAATGAGGCCATGACTTGTAAGGTCAAGAAGGAGGAGGTAAGAAAGGTAGTGTTCAATATTAATCAATACAAATCCCTAGGACCTGATGGATTACCCCTGACCTTTTTTTAGGAATTTTGGGATATTGTTAAGTATGACATGGTTCACATGAAAGATGACTTTGTTAGAACTGAGAAATTATTAAAGGAAGTTAACTAGACATTCTTAGTACTAATACCTAAGATGAATGGCCCTAGACATCTAGAATATTTTAGACCCATTAGTCTTTGTGTCATGATCTATAAAGTCCTCACCAAGATTATGGCTAATCACATCAAGCCATTACTTGATAGGTTTATATGACTACACTAGAATGGTTTTGTGTTGAGGTGACAAATTCTATGGAAAGGAGCAGGATCCCATGTATGCCATTGAAACTTCATATATCCAAGGCTTATGATAAAGTCATAAGGGAATTTCTTTTTGATATCTTGACTAAATTAAGATTCAATGAGAATTTTTATTAAAATTATCAGGATCATTGTAAAAACTATCACATTTTTGGTTCTTATAAATGAGACCCCTAGTACTCTCAAGGTCTACAACAAGGTGAACCCCTATCACCTTACCTATTCATCATTATGGTGAAGGTGCTAAATAGAAATTTAGTGGCCATGACTAACTTTGGCAGAATAAAAGGCATCAAACCTACATCCTTGTACCCCCAGATATTAACCAACAATTTGTTGATGACACCTTCTTATTTGGGATCTCTGCATGATTCCATGAAGCAAGGGAGTGGACAGAAATTGTAAATTAGTATGTGAAGGTTTTGAGACAATGCATAAACTATCAAAAATTAAAAGTGTATTTTTTCAACACAGACACTAGTTTGAGAGAAAAGGTGACTAGAATATTGGAATGTGGGGATGAAATTATTTTAGATAACTATCCTAGTCTCCCAATCACAATTAAAGAAGTCTCTAATCAGAACTGAAATAGCCTAGTTAAACACTTTTAGAGAAAACAGGTGAGCTAGAAAGGAAAGATCCCAAGAAATGCGAGGAAACTCCATCTTCTCTTATCCTTTATGTAGGGAATTTTAGTTTATTTCCTCTCTATCTTTAAACTCCTAGGTATATATAGAGACATTCTTGAAAAATCCAAAGAAATTTCTTATTGTCAAGTTCTGAAGTGAAATTTAGGATGAGCCTTGTGAGCTGGGAAATTTTTTGCCAACCTAAGGCCCTTAAGGGTTTGAAAAGCAAGAGGATAGGGCATATGAATAAGGACCTCCTCACTAAGGTCACCTAGAGATTGATGAAATCCTTGGATATTTTGTGTGACATTATGAAGGATGAGTATCTTGGAGATGACTCATTCCAACACTTCCTCTAGACCCATGCTCTCCCCTAGGGTTCTAAAAAATAGAACAATGTGGTGCACACCTACACCTAGAAGATTTTGAAGATGGGTACTCATTGGGTTGTGGGGGATGGAAACAACATTGACTTCTAGGAAGACCAATGGTCTCAAGATGGCCCTATCAAGCACACTAGGTTCCAACCCTTGAGTGTGTCATGTACTATGATTAGAAGCTATATCACCCCCAAAAGATAATGAAAAAGAATTCATAATTAGGAGTTTAAGGGATGGGGCTTGCTTTAGAGTTCCAAAGTCTTTTGAAAAGTTATCCAAATCCTTCCACCCCTAGTGGTGACTCTTTGGTTTGGAGACTTACCCCCTCAGGAGACTTCATGGTGAAATCTACTTATCTTTCTTGCCTAGGGTAGATGTTGCCCAAGGGGATTGGAGTAAGGTCTGGCAACCATGAATCATGCCAAAGATAAATTCATTTTGGTAAATGGTCTTACATAGGACTATCCTTAACATTGATAATATTCAAAGGAGAGGGTTCCAGCTAACCAACTATTTTCTTTTATTTCACAAATAAGAAAAATATATCCCACACCTTCTCATCCATTATCCTTTTACATAATATATTTGGAGGGGGCTCCTTGTAGTATGGGAGGTCTAGTGGTGTGATAATGTGAACTTACATCAATTTTTTCATTGGGATAGATTATCAAATCACCCATATCTCAAAAAATCATGGAGAATAATCCCCTTGTATCTCCCATGGAAAATCTAGAAGGAAATAAATAACAAACTCTTTTGGGACAAAGCCATTACTAGTTTAGTACTGGTCCAACAAGTTACAAGAATCTTAAAGGAATGTAGTAGGGTCTAGTGATGGAAGCCCCACTAAACTCCATAAAAGGCTAGATATCAAGTGGGCATCCACTTGGGACTTAGGCCCAATGGTGGTATAGTTTGATAGCTTCAAAGCTATGGCTAGGCATAGAACATGGCACCCCCTCCTAAAACATGGATAAAACTTATTTTTGATGGGTAAGCCATGGTTGGAAGCACTACAGCTAGGGGTGTCTTCTAGAATAGTATGGGGGAGTTGGTGGTTTCTTATACTAGGAACTGTAGAGGAGGTTTGAAAAATGAAGTGGAAGCCTTGGATCTTCTATAAGGAATGATAATTTTAAGAGCTAGAGGAATTAATAGACTGGCAATTGGGGTAGAATCAATGTTGATTATTAAAGCAACTAAAGGAGAGGGTCAGAGTAACTAGAATATCAAAATGATAATAGAGGAAATTCATGAGTTAATGGAGGGTTGTAAAGAGATTCCCATGGACCACATATCTCATAAAGGAAATGGAGTGGTATGAGTTGGAAAAATTTGGCCATAATGTCACACAATTAATCGAATGGGAGGATGTCATCCAAACTCCATCATCAACTAAAGTGATAATTGAATGAAAGTGTACTTCTTAGAATTCCATATGAATCATTGAAAAGGATGGCACACCTTTATGAATAGGCATGGGTGGAAAGGCCAATAGATTTTCCTTCATAAAGTTAAATTTTGGCAAGATTGTGTTAGGATTTTCATTTTTGATCCTCTTATAAAGAGCATTAATTACTTCAAGAAAATGATGAGTGGCATGGATCTATGTAGATGTAAAAAAATGACAAAGTTGGATGATAAGGATACTTTCACCAAATCCCACTCCAACTATAGTTGGTTACAGTTAATTTTGGAAGGAAAGGTACTAATCACATGTTCCATTGAGAGAGGTTTTTTGAATTTTGGGAAATTTTGTGATCTTGTGATGGGTTTTGGCTACCTTAAAAATTTCAACTTGGGAGTGATTTATTTAATCTATCATGGCTATCAAACTTTGGTCTATAATAAGGGGATGTTGAAAAGATATGAGAAGCCAATGGTTGATCTTGGTGAAGAAATGGGTGCCAATGACCACATTGAACAAGTGGAGGTTGAGGATTACATGAGAAAGAGTGAGGCTGCTTGGGTTTATCTATGAGAAGGAGGATTATTGTCATTCATAGAAGGAATGGAAAAACATGATGAGCACATTTCAATGTAATTCATCAACTATTGGACTAAAAAGAGGGTTAACATCAATGGGATGGCATTTGAAATCATGGAGGAGCTTAATGCTAGGGATAGAGGGTTTTCCCTAGAGGGAAATAATTGGTGCAAGTAGGCCAAGGTGACTAATAAAACTTATCTAAGGAAGTTCTTTAGACCTAATGTGGAGCTAGTGTACACACATGGTGGGTTTTCTAGAGAGGATCTTTTGAAGCCCTAGGATGTGATTTGCTATGCCATTATGATGCATGGGCATCCTAGGGTCAAGGTTGTTAACTCATGTGGGTTTTGGTCAAAATTTACTTCTAGGGTCATAAATTTTGACTTAGATGTGGGCTTTCACTAAAATTTTATAAGAAGTTGCATGAGGAGGAGTTATTTAGATTGTTAATGGAGCTCAGCTTGATAAATGGCCATGTTAACATTTTTTTGGGAGCTTGAAAGATCATCATGACCTCCAAAATTGGGTTTTTGTGTTCTTTTCCAAATTTTTTAGAAAGTTATTTTTGTAATAAATCCAAAATAATTTTTTTGATTTTGTCAATTAGTTGGAAATTAATCTTGCCTTAGTTGGGGGCTTTTCATGGGAAAAATGGGATTCCTAGGATGGGTTTTAAAAATTACAAAAAATGGAAAAATCTATTTTTCTTGAAAAATTGCCAAATATGGTAATTTTTGGAATTGTAATAAGTAGGTGTTTTATTTCATTGTAGAGGTAGAGTAGATTTGTGATATTTTAATGAAAGATCATGGCATTCTAAAAATTTTGTGTTGTGTGTCATTTTCTAATTTTTTCTTTGAAGAGTTGAGGGTTACATCATTTAGTATCCAAGTGGAAAGATGGTTGGGAGAGGAAGAGGAAGAGGAAGTGGATTGATGCAGGAGCATCTAGAGGTATAAGGGCAATCCTATGTCACCCAAAAAAATGTACTTAGACTTAATTTTTGTTTCATGTGTTTTCACTTTTGGATACCCATTTGGGTCAAATAAAGGTTCCAACTCTCATAGTTCCACTATCAGTGTTCTAGGATAGAGTATTTGAACACCTTGGGATAAGTGCAAATGCTGGAAAAATAGGAGTGTGTAATTGAGCCATCATTTTGGTGAACTAGAAGGTGTAAATTGGTTGGATGAATGTAATTGTAATTTAAAGCATTCTAGAAGAAGAATTAGGTCAAAAGGCCCCACGGTTTGAAAGTTATCACAATTTTTCAATTTCTAGAGACCTCCTAAGAATGATTCAAAGTCAGGTTTGGGGCATTAAATGACCTTGAATAGGGTCAAAAAATGGGGGACAAGAAAAGCTTGTCCATAGGGCTATAGAGCGCTTCAAGACCTTTCGAGAAATGTAAACGGTTCGTCAATCAAAGCTACGGTTCAAAAGTTATGCCTCCTAAAAGTTCGGTTACCATTTTTGGATTCTTCTAATTTTGTGTCGACTTCTAATGCGACTTCTAGAACCTTCTAGTTGGTCGGTGGATGCCAACTAGCACTTTCTAGAATGTATTCCTAATCCTTAACCCTCTAGGGTCTATTTAAGAACATTTACGGCATTGTAAAAGGCAGTTTGGAGTGGAGTTTGAGAGATGGTACTGGGAGAAGAATTTATCTCGAGATTTATGCTATTGTAAGCCCATAGGGAAATTTTTTAAGTCTGTTTCTCTGCACTAAGTGTACTAGCATATTTTTATAGTTAAGAAAATTTTCCCTTTCTTGTTGTGTCCATTTTTTGCTTGGGTTGTGTCCCCATCAAGTGGTATTAGAGCTAGTTTTCCTGAGTGTGTAGATAGAGCACTGACTATGAGGTAGTTTGCACCAAGACTATGTGGTTGTGGGTTTGGGTTAAGAAGATGCCTCCATGAAGAAAGCATGGTGGAAGGGCCAAAGCTATTAATCCTAAGGAAGTTAGAGCCCTCCAAAGGCAGGTACAAGCATTGCAAGAGGAACTCCATAGAGGAACGAATGTTACTGCAGGTGATGAAAGTGAGGATGACAATGAAGAAGAAGAAATTGGACCAGAAGGGGAATTTGATGGGGAAGTTCTGAATCAGGTAGAGGAAAGGCTTTTTAGGGAAATTACTAAGTTTGGAAAAAGACCTACAATTGATGTGGGTGTATTTTCAGGAAATTTGAAACCAGATGAGTTGATCGATTGGATCAATGAACTAGAAGAATACTTTGAGTATGAGGATATCAAGGATCCAGATAGGGTTAAGTTTGCAAAGGCCAAACTGAAAGGACATGCCAAAATTTTGTGGCAAGAGGTTCAATTGGAAAGAAATAGAAGATACAAAGATAAGATCACAAGGTGGGATCGCATGGTGGAAAAACTAAAGAAGCAATTCATTCCTGTTGACTACGAGATTTATTTGTTTAAGAAGATGCATGGGTTAAAGAAAATAGGAAAATTAGTCCAAAAATATACAGAGGAGTTTTATCAACTTTTGATTAGAGTAGGGAATGCAGAATCAAATAAGGAGAAGGTTGCTCATTATATTAGTGGGTTGCAACCTAGCATCCAGGAGGAATTAAGTCTGGTAAGAATGATCGGCATTAAAGAGGCATACCAATTTGCCCTACGAGTTGAAGAGAAGCTAAATAAGAGGTTTGAAGGGAGACAAAGAGGGCACAATCAAGGAGGAAAGGGTAGTGGTAGGTCATCTAGTGGCCAAAATGAAACCCAAAAGAAAAATGAAGATGTGGGTACTAGCAAGAACCAAAGGAATGAGGGTTTCAACCGCTCTCATGATCAAGACTTTGGAAATAAGAGAGGAAGAGGTAGAGGACATGGACAAGGAAGAGGAGGCTTCCATGGTACCTATTTCCATTGAAATGAGGAAGGTCATCATGCCTTTTAATTCCCTCAACGACAAGGAAGGATAGGTAGGAGAGTTGAGGGTCAAGCTAGGGTTGCTCATGTGGATGAGGATGCACAATCATCACATTCAAAAGATGTAAAAAGAGGAGAGACTTTAGTAAATGAAAGGGTCCTACTAAGTGGTGAGATTGAACTAGGACAAAGGAGGAGTTTATTCTATACTAGGTGCAAGTGTGAGGATAAATGTTGTGATGTGATCATTGATGGTGGTAGCACTAATAACTTGGTATTAGAGGAGATGGTCTCTAAGCTGAAGCTCAAGAGGGAGAAACACCCCCAGCCCCATTGGATTTCTTGGGTGAAAGATGATCATAAGGTCTTGGTAAGTGAACAATGTTTAGTGAAATTCAAAATTGGGAGTTACCATGATGAAGTTCTCTATGATGTTATTCCAATGGATGTTTTCCATATACTACTGGGTAGACCATGGCAATTTGATAGGCATGCAATACATGATGGTCATGAAAACACATACTCTCTAACAAAGGATGGAGTTTTCCACAAACTGAAGCCCATGAAAAAGGAAGGTGAAAAGGTATGTAGCAATGCTAGGATTTGTCTTGTTGATGGAAGGACATTTTTAGATGGCATGAAAAATCAGCGTATGTGCTATGCTTTGATTCCTAGGAAAGATAAAGAAGGTAGTAGTGACATACCACTTGAAGTTTCAGATTTACTAGGTGAATTTGGAGATATCATCTCTAATAATGTTCCAAAAGGATTGCCACTGGTAAGGTAAATCAGTCATTAGATAGATTTAATCCTAAGAGCTAGTTTGCCTAACAAGGCTGCTCACAGGATGACTCCTACTAAAATTGAGGAGCTAAATAGATAGGTTCAGGAGCTATTTAGAAAGGGCTTGATTCGGGAGAGCCTGAGTCCATGTGTAGTACCTGCAGTACTAGCACCAAAGAAGGATGGAGAGTGGAGGATGTGTATAGACTCTCAATCTATAAATAGGATAACCATCAAGTATTGGTTTCCTTTGCCAAGAATGGATGATCTTATGGACTGCTTGAGTGGAGCTCAATACTTCACAAAGATAGATCTCAAGAGTGGTTATCACCAGATATCAATTCAAGAAGGAGATGAGTGGAAAAAAGCCTTCAAGACCAAGGATGGTCTTTATGAGTGGTTAGTCATGCCCTTTGGATTGAAAAACACCCCAAGCACCTTCATGTGGCTTATGAATGAGGTACTTAAGAAGTTCTTGGGAAAATTTTTTATTGTCTATTTGGATGATATTTTAATTTTCAGCAAGACTTCGGAAGAACATTTATTGCATATTTGTAGTGTTCTTGAGAGGTTGAGGGAAGAGAAACTATTAATTAATTTGAAGAAGTGTATCTTTGCAAAAAGGGAGTTAGTCTACTTGGGGTTTGTTATATCACCTGAAGGTTTCAAAATGGATCTAGAGAAGGTAAAAGACATCTTGGAATGGCCTACTCCAAGGTCTGCTACTGAGGTAAGATCATTTCATGGTCTGGTTAGTTTTTACAAGAAGTTTATTAAGAATTTTAGTGGCATATGTACACCTTGACTGACACAATAAGACTGGATAGAAAAGAGTTCAAATGGACTGCAACAGCTGTGAGAAGTTTTGAATTGTTGAAGAAGGTAATAGAACAACCTGTGTTGGAACTTCCAAATTTTAGAAAGGTGTTCTAGGTGGATTGTGATGCTAGTGGCAACACTATTGGGGCTGCATTAAGCCAAGAAGGTAAGCCTATTGCATATTTTAGTGAAAAAATGAATGATGCGAAAAAGAAGTATTCTGTTTATGATCAAGAGTTCTATGCAATAGTTCAGGCCTTAAAGAAATGGAGGAATTATTGATTGCCAAAGGAATTTTTTTGCATACTGATCATCAGGCATTAAAGTACCTAAATAGCCAAGGTAAATTGAATCAGAGGCATATGAAGTGGGTAGAGTTCTTGTAGAGCTATACATTTGTGTTGAAGCATAGAAGTGGAAAATCTAATAGGGTTGCAGATGCATTAAGTAGGAGACAGTTGTTGCTTACAGTAATGTAGGTTGAAGTAGTTGGGTTTGATGAATTCAAGAATCTATACCCTAAAGATCTTGATTTTGTTGAAGCATGGAAATCTTGTAAAGGGCCTGTTTTTGTAGAGAGAACCAAGTGGCTAGACTATTTGATTCAAGATGGTATGTTGTTCAAAGGTAGTCAATTGTGCATTCCAAGAAGTTCCATGAGGGAAAATATGATTAAGGAGAAACATAGTGGAGGGATGGTAGGAAATTTTGGTCGAGATAAGACCATTTCCATTCTTAGAGAACATTATTTTTGGCCTCAGATTTCATAGGATGTGAAGAAGTTTGTACAGAATTGTCAGGTTTGTCAAGTTGCCAAGGGATTTAGTCACAATACTAGACTATATCAACCATTGTCTATTCCATCAAAGCCATGGGAGGAAATAAGTATGGATTTTGTTCTTGGATTGCTGAGGACACAAAGGGGTAATGACTCAGTATTTGTGGTGGTTGATAGGTTCTCCAAAATGGCACATTTCATTCCATGCCACAAAACTCATGATGTTGTCCATATTGAAGACTTGCTTTTCAGAAAGATGGTAAGACTACATGGTCTCCCAAGGAGTATAGTTTCTGACAGAGATACTAAATTTGTGGGGTATTTTTGGAGAACATTGTGGAAGAAGTTGAGAACAGACTTGAAATTCAGTTCCACACATCACTTGCAGACTGACGGCCAAACATAAGTGGTAAATAGAAGTCTAGGTAATTTGCTGAGATGTTTAGTTGGGGATAAGCCCAAGGGATGGGATTTGATTCTACCACAAGTGGAGTTTTCTTACAATGACTCTATAAATATGAGTACTGGTAGATCACCATTCCAAATTGTATATGAAAGTAGCCCAAGGACTACACCAGAATTGAGGAAGATAGAGCAAGGGGAGAGGACAAGTGCTGAAGCTAAAGAATTTGTTGAACATATCAAGCATCTACATGGGGAGGTTCAGGCACACATTACCAAGATGAATCAAGAGTATAAAGCTATGGCTGATCAAAGGAGAAGACATAAGGAATTCCAAGTAGGGGATCTAGGCATGGTACACTTACGAAAAAAAGATTTCCAGTCGGTACTTACAACAAGCTGAAAATGAAGAAATTTGGCCCCTGCAAAATTCTAAAGAAACATGACTCAGGAAATGCATATGAGGTGGATTTGCTAGATGGTATTCACATTTCTCCTATTTTCAACATTGTAGACTTAATAGAGTATCATGATGATGGTGCAGATGAGGAGCCGATGTTAGAGCCACGTCCAATTCCTACTTCTAAGAAGAAGGAGATAGAAGACATTCTAGACCATCGTGTGGGTAGGAGTACTAGACATAGGTAGTATGAAGAGTATTTGGTCAGGTGGAAAGGATGGTCGATTGAGGACTCAACTTGGATATCAGCAGTTGAGGTTTCCCATTTGGGATTTCCTCTACCATTCATAAAGTGACAGGGTCACTTTTCAATCTACCCTAGGTGTCTGATGTAGGAGCATCCAAAGGTATAAGGGCAATCCTATGTCACCCAAAAGAATGTACTTAGGCTTAGTTTTTGTTTCATGTTTTTTCATTTCTGGATACCCATTTGGGTCAAATAAAGGTTCCAACTCTCATAGTTCCACTATCAATGTTCTAGGATAGAGTATTTGAACACCTTGGGATACATGTAAATGTAAAAAAAATAGGAGTATGTAATTGAGCCATCATTTTGGTGAACTAGAATGTATAAATTGGTCAGATTAATGTAATTTTAGTTTAGAGTGTTCTAGAAAAAGAATGAGGTCAAAAGGCCCCTCGGTTTGAAAGTTATCACAATTTTTCAATTTTTAGAGATCTCTTAAGAATGCTTCAAAGTTAGGTTAGGGGAATTAAATGACTTTGAATGGGGCCAAAAAAATGGGGGACAAGAAAATCTTGTCCATAAGGCTATAGAGTGCTTCGAGAGCTTTTCAAAAATGTAAACAGTTTGTCAATCGGAGCTATGGTTCAAAAGTTATGCCTCTCGAAAGTTCGGTTACCATTTTTGAATTCTTCCAATTTTGTGCTGACTTCTAATGCAACTTCTAGAGCCTTCTATTTGGTTAGTGGATGCCAACTAGCACTTTCTAGAATGTATTCCTAATCCTTAACCCTTCGGGGTCTATTTAAGAACATTTATGGCATTATAAAAGGCAGTTCGGAGTGGAGTTTGAGAGATGGTACTGGGAGAAGAATTTATCTCCAGATTTATGCTATTGTAAGCCCATAGGGCATGTTTTGGAGTCTGTTTCTCTGCACTAAGTGTACTAGCATATTTTCATAGGTAATAAAATTTTCCCTTTCTCGTTGTGTCCATTCTGTGCTTGGGTTGTGTCCCCATCATGGAGGCATCACAGCAATGCAAAGATTGGTGCTGGATATGCAGAGGGAGATTGTTCATGACTCAATAAGAAAATGGATAATCAAGGAATACAAAGAGGAAATGAATCTTATGAAGAGGGAGAAAATATAGATGAAAAATTGGGAAAGATGAGCTATGAAGATGAGGTTCTCAGATCTTTAGAAGGAAGAAGTGATGCAATAAAGATTGATGTTTTTGACTATGTCAATAGTCTTAAGCTAGAAGAACTAATAGACTAGCTAAATGAGATGGGAAAGTTTTTCAAATGGAATCTTATGATAGAAGAAAAGAAGATGAAGTTTGCATGCACAAAGTTAAAAGAAAATGTAATGGTATGGTAGGATCGTCTCCAAAAGGAACAAACTACAAATGAAAAGGAAAAGATTAAGACATGGATCAAGATGAAGAAAAGGCTGAGAGAAAAATTCTTACCTATGGATTATTCACAAACCCTCTTTCATAGATTCTAGAATTTGAAGAAAATCTTGTCTTTAGTGCAAGACTATACAAATGAATTCTACAAGCTATCCATGGACATATAGCATCAAGAAAGTAATGGGCAGATGATTGCTAGATATGTGAATGGTGTAAAATTTTCTATTCAAGATGAACTAAGCATGCACCGTGTTAACAATATGGAGGAATCCTACCAATTAGCTCTAAAGGCTAAAGAAAAGTAGAATAGGCAATACAACTAGAGGAATAGAGGTAGCCGAAGGGATATCTCTACCCGATTTTGGGGAGGTGCTAATAATGGTCAGGGAGAGAGTTTTCAAGGTACTAAAAGAAATATATACACTAGGAAAGATCCTCCAAATCAAGAAAGAGCAAGGGGGTTTTAGATATGTTGAGGCTATGGAAGTGGTAGAGGTTGGAAAAATGAGAGAAGGCCTCTTCCTTGTTTTAGGTGTGAAGAAGAAGGACATAGGGCTTTTGAGTGTTCCAACTTTAACATGTAGGACAAGAATGAAGGAGGGCCATCTAGAGTGAACCTAGCCTAGCCTGACAATGAATCTAAATAAAAAGTATCTTTGAATATGGGGAAAAGTCTCATGATGAGAGGGATAATGATTATTTCAGCCATGAAGGATGTATAGGAGAAAGGAATTGATAATTCATGGCTCAAAACCAACATATTTTAGACAAGGTGTACCTCTGGATGAAAGGTATGTCAAGTAATTGTTGATGAAGGTAGTTGTGAATATATGGTTTCTAAAAAATTGGTGAAGAAGCTAAATCCCCAGTGTGAAAAGCACCCTCATCCTTATTAGATTGCATGGTTTAAAAAGGGAAGTGAAGTTACAGTAGACAAGAGGTGCCTTGTTAAATTTTCCATAGGAAATGTCTACAAGGATGAGCTATGGTGTGATGTGATTTTGATGGATGCATGTCATGTCCTCTTGGGTTGTCCTCAGCAGTATGGTAGAAAGGTTATTCATAATGGGGAAAATAAAACTTCCACCTTCTAGAAGGATGGATCTAAGGTAGTCTTATTACCTCTCAAGGGTGATAGAAAAATTGAAAGTATGCTATCTAAAAAGGAATTTGTCAAGGAGATGAAAGTAATAGGGTGTTGTTATGCATTAGTAGTACAAAAGAGGAAAGAGGAAGACTTGACTATACTAGCAAAAGAAGTTGCAATGTTGGAAGAATATTCAAATGTTATTCTAGAGGAGCTACTTGATGGACTTCCCAAAGTGAGATATCCAACACCATATTGATCTTATTCTAGGAGAAAGTCTTCCCAATCAAAAGGCATATAGAATGAGTCCAACATAGCATGTAGAACTGGACAAATAAGTGATTGAGCTCATACAAAAATGTTTAGTACAGGAAGCATAACCCTCTGTGCTATTCCAACATTATTAACTCCAAATAAAGATGGAACATGGAGGATGTGCATAGATAGTTGAGTCATCAATATGATAACCATCAAGTATCATTTTCCTATCCCACATTTGGATGACGTGATGGATTTTCTTGCTAGAGAAATCTATTTCTCTAAGATTAATCTATGAAGTGGGTACCATCAGATTTGCATCTGAGGGGGGGATAAGTGAAAACAACTTCCAAAACTAAGGATGGTTTGTATGAATGGAAGGTTATGCCATTTAGTTTATCCAATGCATCTAGTACTTTTATGAGACTCATAAACATTGTGTTGTGTCCCTACATTGGTAAGTTTGTAGTAGTTTTTTTGGATGATATATTGATTTTTAGTAATGGAAGGGAAGAACATCTAAAAAACCTAAGGATCATATTGGGGGTATTGAGAAGAGAAAATCTTGATCTATGCTAATTTGAAGAAGTGTAGGTTCATACAAGAAAATTTTATTTTCCTGGGGTTTGTCATTTCTATAGATGGTGTCAAAATGGATCCAAAGAAAGTTTAGATCATCCTTGAATGGCGTAGTCCACATAGTATCACCAAGGTGAGAAGCTTTAATTTCTTGGCTACTTTCTATAGAAAGTTCATTCATAATTTCAACAACATTGTAGCACCTATTACAGATTGCACTAAGAGTTGGAAGTTTTCATGAATCAAATAGGTTGAAAAGAGTTTCCAATACCTAAAGAAGAAAGTCATTGAAGCTCTAATACTAGCCCTACCAAATTTTGATAATCTATTTGAAGTGGACTATGATGCCTCACATGTGGGAATTGGTACTGTACTCAGCCAAGAAGGTAAGCCCATTGCCTTTTTTAGTGAAAAATTGAATCATGTGTGAAAAAATATTCTACATATGATATAGAATTCCATGAATTATGCAAGCTTTGATGAATTGGAAGCATTATTTAGTAGCCAAATAATTTGTGGTATTTATGGACCATATTACTCTAAAATACTTGAACACACAAAAGAAATTTAACACTAGACATGAAATGTGGGTCTCCTTCCTACAGGGGTTTACCTTTGTTCTAAAGCATAATTCAGGGAAACATAATCAAGTTGTAGATGCCTTGAGTAGGTGAGTTGTTCTTCTAACCATCATGGAAATAGATGTGGTTGGCTTTGATATCATCAAAGGGTTGTACAAATTTGATAGTTATTTTTGGGAAGTTGTTGATTAGTTAAAGAATCTAGTACTTGAGCATGTAGACAACATTCAAGGTGAGTATCTAATGCAAGATGGTTAATTATTCAAGGGGAAGTAGTTGTGTGTTCCTATAGGCTCAATGTAGGAAAATATTACTAAAGAATTTCATAGCAGTGGTATGACTAGGCATTTGGGAAGGATAAAATAATAGTTTAGGTGGCAGATAAGTTCTATTGGCCAAAGATGAAGCAAGATATCACTAGGTTTGTGGAAAGGTGTCAAATTTGTCAAGTAGCCAAAGGGCACTCTCAGAACACTAGATTGTATAGGCCATTACCACTACTAGTGGGACCATGGACAAACTTGAGTATGGATTTTGTATTGGGACTTCCACATACACAACTAGGTAATGACTCTATCTTTGTAGTTGTTGACAAATTCTCAAAAATGTCTCATTTCATTGCTTGTAAGAAAACCAATGATCCTACTAGGGTGGCCAAGTTATTTTTTTCTAAAATAGTGAGATTGCCTAGAGTTCCAAAAATGATCATCTTTGATCAAGATACTAAGTTCTTGAGTCATTTTTGGAGGACCTTATGGAACAAGATGGGAACAAAGTTACAATTCAATAGTGCTTACTATCCACAAACTAATGGATGAAAAAAAGTTTTTAATCATAGCTTGGGTAATTTATTGCAATGTATTGTTGAAGAGAAGCCCAAAAATTGGGATTTGGCATTGTCCTAGGCTGAATTTTCTTATAATAGCTTAGTGAATAGGTCAAATGGTAAGTCACCCTTTCAAGTTGTTTATGGTCATAATCCTTAGGGTTTTCTCGATTTGGTGTAGCTTCCCTTGGGTGAAAGAGTAAGTGATGATGGAGAAGCCTTTGCAGAGCAGCTCTACCAATTGCTAGAAGATGTGAGACACAAGTTGTAGGACAACAATGAGTGGTACAAAGCTTCCACAAATGCTACTCAAAAGGATCAAGTTTTTAGCGTAGGTGATGTAATGATGGTTTATCTTTAGAAGGAGTAGTTTCTTACTAGGACTTATCATAAATTGAAATATGAGAAGATTGGGCCCTACAAGATTTTGAAGAAGATAAATGATAATGCTTATGAGGTAGAACTCCCTAGTGGTCTTGATATATCTCCAATGTTTAATATTTTTGATTTATATACTTTCCATGGTGATGATGCCTCTATTGAAAAGGAGGATGTGGTATATTGGACACATGCCATCCCCATCAAGAAAAGGGAAAAGGTTGAATAGATTATAGATAAGAAGATTGTTCAAACTTGCTAGGATGACTACAATAGATATCTCACGTAGTGGGAAGGATTGGCAATGATAGATAGCACTTGGATTACAAAATGGGATTTGCAAAAGCTAGATGAGCTTAAATGGAAGAAGTTTCAAGACCAAAACCTATAGGAGTTGTGTTCTCTTCAAGTAGGGGAGAATGATACAAGGGCATCCAAGGGTCAAGACTGTTAACTCAGATGCGGGTTTTGGTCAAAATTTAGTTCTGAGGGTCATAACTTTTGACTCGGATATGGGTTTTAGCTAAAATTTTATAGGTAGTTGCTTGAGGAGGAGTTATTTGGATTTTCAATGGAGCTCAGCTTGATAGGTGGCTATTTCAACATTTTTTTGAGAGCCTAAAAGATTGTCTTGATCTCCAAAAGTAGCTCTTCATGTTTTTTGCAATTTTTTTAGAAAGTTGTTTTTGTAATAAACCCAAATTCTATTTTTTTTATTTTATCAATTAGTTGGCAATTCATCTTGCCTTAGTTGGGGGCTTTTCTTGGGAAAAAGTAGGATCCATAGGATGGGTTTTAAAATTTACCCAAAACAAAAAAAAATCTATTTTTCTTGAAAAATTGAAAAATATGGTAATTTTTGGAATTCTAGTAAGTAGGTGTTAATTTTTGGAATTCTAATAATTATTTTAAATCTATTTTATGTGATTTTATTTTCTACATAGATGGGTGTTAGGCACTAAATTTTTTTTCTAATACTAATTAAAATAATAGAATATGGATGATGCTAAAGACTATTATGGAGTTTGGTGTACAAATAATCATGCAATGATAGAACTTATCAATTTGTTGATGTAAATTGATATAGTTTTACCCAAGTGTAAGTCTATGCATTGGATGTCTTTCTTCACAAAGGAAGTCAATTAAAGTAGGTAATTTGATTGTTTGTTAATGTATGATCCAAATATTTTGACTAATAGGTACCTATAAAATGAGTTGTGTTATTTTATAAAATATTTATTCAATGAAATAATAACTTGTAAATGGCAGATGATGATGTTTTTAAATATCTTTAATCCTAGATGCATGAATTTGATATGTTGGTAGCCACATCAATGGATACTATTGTGATAATGTAAATTTCATTTGATGTAATATTGTGATATAAGTTTTATAATTAGAATGTAGTAATAGGTCATTTATTAGAGATTAGAGATGATTGAATCTCATATATATATATATATATATATATATATATATATATATATATATATATATATATATATATATATATATATATATATATATATATATATATATATATATATGGCTAAAAGTACAAAGTTGTGTTACCTTTTAGGCTGACTTATCAGAATGATTGAATTTGAGTATTTCTATCTAAAATTTAATTTTGTTCAAAAATATATCTAGATATATTCATTCTAGCTAAGTTATATGTTGGTCTCACACTTTTCCAATTAGAAATGTTTATTAAATGCAGGTTTTATACTAGTTTTTATCCAATTACTAAAGAAATAAAATTATTTCAAAAAAGTGGCATTTCAATAACTCGTACTATTTTTTATGATTTTTTTAATAACATATAAACATCATTTTATAGAGCTCAAGGTCAAGAATATTCTCATATAGATTTTATAGTGTTTTAGTTATATATAGTATATTATAATTAAAAAAATTTACAAGCGCTTATTTTAACACTAAAAAAAATATTGATTTCGAGAAAGAAAAAATATATTAAATCATATAAAAAAAAAAAAAAAAATTATATGATGTACTAGAGGAAAGAGTCCTCTTCTAGAATGTATAATTTTTCTCCTAGTTAGAATAGATTTGTTTTGAAAAATGTGGTGGGAGATGAAAACTATTGATTTGAGGTGAGTTGAAATTTGAATCATTATAAAAGAGAAAATATATGTCTAAAGCTGATTTTTATTTCTAATTGTTCTAGCTATATACGTTTTCTATAACATAGTCAAAGATCAAAGGGAAATAAGTTTATTTCCATATAGTTTTGTGGTGGGAACAAGACCCGTAATTTTTAACATTTTTTAGTAGCTAAAAAATTATCTATAAAAATTAGGAAGTTATATCAATTCTTATTCCAAATAATTATTAAAAATCATAATCCTAAACTTCATCCATTTTTACACATTTCATTAGTTTACTTCATTTTTAAATTCAAAATAATAATACCAATTTTATGTTATTGAAGGTGAAAAATTATATTTTTGTTAGCCTTTTCTTTTAAAAAAGGGTGACACAAGTTTGTGCTTTTACCTATGTGTGTGTGTAATATATGTATGTATGTATGTATGTATGTATGTATGTATGTATATTGTATATGTGTATATGTATATATACACATACATATATATATATATACACACATATACACATAAATATATACATATATGTATATATATACGTATATATGTATGTATGTATATATATATGTATGTATATGTATATATATATATATATATATTTATATTTATATATATATATATATATATATATATATATATATATATATATATATATATATATATATATATATATATATATATATATATATATATATATATATATATATATATATATATATATATATATATATATATATATATATATATATATATATAGGGTAGAATCTTAGTAGCTATATTAATAAAAATAAAATTTAGGTTTGGTATTGAAGAACATTGTGGTTCTTCTTTTGCAAGGATTCAGAAAATTGTTACTTCTTGAATATAATTTTGGCCCATATATTGAACTAATTGCAAATGTAAGAATATAATGAGCTCGACATGGTTACCAATCTATGGATGAAAATGAATGTTGATGAGTTCAAGGTTTAAATTACCAATTCTTGATATAAATTTAAATAATTATAGAAAAGAATGTACTAGAATTAAGTTATCAAAATATCAATTTAAAACTCAAGAAAAAATATACTGGAATAGAGATTATCACTACTACCACCACTATACTTCTCATGCACCAATGCTCTAATACTAATTCTTATAATGTTTAGATTAACAAAGGAGAGGGGGACGAGGATGAATCAATTATCCAAGGTCCATATGTACCAATTAAAAAAAAACAAAAACACTTAAATTGATCTAAACATCCATTACCTTAACCTCTATAGTAAACTTTAAGTAACATAAATTATCAGTCCACTATCCTAAATATAACAGACTTATAGAATATTAAAATTAATAGTAATTACATTGTCATAAAAAATATCAACACAAGTTTGACTCTAGAATTCAATGTGGAAACCTAATTTGGAGAAAACCACCAATAACGTGTCACTAATCCTTCACTATTTTGAAGTGAGCTCTACTAGAAGCCAACCCTATTAAATGTTACTTTATTAAATGATTTAATAATCTTGTTAGGAGTGGCCTTGTTAGAGGACTTTAAAACATTCCATTAGAATGTCACCTTGTTTAAAGGATTTACATATGACTATTAGGTCAATATTGATAAGAGGATTTCAATACTGATACAATGGTTAGAACATAGCAACAAGTTTTTGTCTATAAATACAACTCATTTTGAAAATATAGCTCATATTTTGGCTCAAATGTTGATCAAATGATTGGCCTTCTTCATCATCCTAGTCTCTAATTCACTTGGAAATCCTTCAAGCAATTACTCTTCACCTCTTCTCAACTCTTTTCAACCTTCTGCTTAGGTTCACTAATAAATAACATCAACAACTACTCCAACACCTTTAGGTTAGCCCTTGTACCTCCTTAAATAAGTATTTTTTAATATTTTTTCCAATTAAACACCACCGTAGATCTTAGGGTTAGGTTAGATTCATTGAATCCTTCCCCCATTTCATCTCTTCTCTAAACTTATCCTTCAATCTTTGTATAGAAATATGAAAACATGATTTCTCTTGATTTCAATGTTCTAATTCATCCATGTACTTATCTTCAACATGCCTTGCATATTCCAAGAAATCAACTCTATCTATGAAAAATCAAAATTATCTCATAAATAGTTAAAATATTGGCCCTTAGTGAGCACTATGTTATGATACTCGATTATGACTGGGTTACTCGATTTCTAAAAATATTTTGATTCACACATATATTGATACTAGATCAATACTGATGATCAGTTAAAATTGCTTCTTAGAACATATTGGTACTTGGTTTCCTTAATCTTCTATTATATTACTCGATCAAGCTATGTATTTGGTCAATATTTTATTAAAATTTTAAGGCTTCATTACAATTTTCTTCTTCACTTGTATCATGATTAAACAATCACTTTATCTTGTCAAAGTCTAACTAATCAAGTGCCCATTTTTAGTTTCCTCTACTAACTCAACGATTCCTCTAGGTGCTTTTGTTATGACCAACTTCTCTAATCCTCTTAATCAATCATGTATCTATGGCACTCAAATTAGATTGCAAACTATCTTACAAATAAGTTTTAACATGCATGACAACATAGAAATTATTCCAAAAAAAGTTATGATACCTAATGTATTTTTAGCAATATTATCAAATCCACAAATAGGAATATCATTGAGTTAAAGTAGTATCATATCTTTTTTATTTATTTTAACATATCCACATTGTAAATATTTAATTAGATATGTTGTCAATTAAGGTCTTTCAAATGATATTTCTATTAATAAGAAGGACTATAATTGAACCATACTAGAATTTTGAAATTCTTTGTAATGAAAATCATCATCGATGAAGAAAATTTGAGGAGGTGTAGTATGCATATATTTCAAGAACAAATTGTTGTCTTGATTAGGAGGGGTCATTGGAAAAATACTTAAAGCATTTTGTATGACTTTGCAGTGTGTAAGATATTTTTATAGTTCCCATAAAGAAATATTAGTACAAGTATCATGTGACTATTCAATCAAATCATACCTCTCCCCAAGATTGTGAGGTGAGATGATATAGGAAGCACATTTTCAGAAGGTTGTAAATAAATGGGAAATAATATACTAGGATAGGGATTGTTCAATTAATGGGAAGTACAAGTCATGACACTATAATCATTGAAAAAGACCAAAGGACTCCTAGTGTTTCCTTTGATAGATATGATAGGATTACTATGAGTTTGAGGAAAAAGTACGATGATGATAAGAGGTTTATTCATTCTTTTAGAAGGGATTCTTTTGATAGTTATGAATGATTTAGAATGGACAATTATATTAGATTATTCAAACTTGAACACAAAATAGCTCACAAAATGTGAAATTTATGTTTGTGGTAAATGTTTTTTTGAAGAGATGTAGATGAGGATGAATTAAAGATGGAATCATGAGAAATATCATCCAACATAATCACATATTCACTACTAGACATCTCATTTGGGTTCCTATCATCATGTCTAATGAATGAATCATAAAAATACTCATGCTATAAATCATACATGATGAATGTAAGCTACTTTAACAGAAAAGATAAATTTTTTTCTATTTTATTAAATGTCAAAGAAATACATCAACATAAAAGAAATTTTTTTAAATTTTTTTTATTATGCAAGAAAGAGAAACTAATTTTGCATGCGAACATAAAATAAATATTTTTTACATGTTTTAAATGCACGTGAGATCTAACTAAGTGACATAAAAGAAATGAAATACACAAAAGTTTCATGTTAATCAAAATGTAAGATAAAAAATGGAAAGAAATCTAGTTGGATAGTGTTGACATTCTAGTCATATTTTTTATTAGTGACATACATTTACTTAGATTTTAAACATCTACAGAGCTTATTGTATAGTTAACAATGTTAACCAAGAATTTTAGCTACTATTCAGTTCTAGAGTTGCTATCGAGTCCTTTGGATAAATTTTAGTTTGCACTGAGTAGTTACTACTATGGTGATAATCACTAGTGTAAACCAAGCATCTTAGTGTATGCTGAGTTTACTAGTGCAAACCAAGTTGTGCAGTGCTTACCAAGTTCACAATTGATGCAATGTAAGTCTAGTGTTAACTGAGCTACTCAATGTCAACCAAGTAACTCAATTTATACTAAGCTCATAATGATAGCATTGACCAAGCTATGCAGAGTGAATCAAGTGATTCAATTTATATGCTGAATTTCATAAGTATTCATCAAGTCACCAATGCAAACTAACTTCAAGACTACTTGGAAGTGATCAGTATGGACCAAGCTTCTACATCTATTGAGTGCATGATGATATTGAGAATTGACAGTAGATGTCGAGTATCATAACCTCATTGAGCTAGTCTTTAGAACTCGAGTTTCTACACTTTAGTTGACTTTGCAATTTTTGTGTAAACTTGTATTGTGGCTGACTTCATAATTTTGTAATTGGATTGGTATATATGTAATGTATTGTATCACATCCAATGTAATGAATGGAAGTATCAAATAAGAGAAGAGTAGAAGAATGAATTACAAAGGCTATGGTAGTCTAAAGAGTAGCAAAGATTTATCTATCATAGCAAGGTGATTTGTACACTTGGAGGAATCTCATTCAGCAGACCAAGTTGTAGATCAGGGGTCAGCTATTGCTTCATCCCAATAGTTGGATATGTCAAATTCTTTAACAAGGTAGACCTAATGGTCTTGTATAAATCTTTTTATGTAGTGCATACTTTATTGTATGTTTGTAAATCCTTTTGCAAGGTGGACATAGAAGTTCTTATTCCAGCTAATAGGTCAGATCATTAGAAGTTATCATTGTAAGCCTTAATAGGCCAACTTTATACTACAATACTAAAGCTTGTGGGTATCATCCCCACCCTAGTTTTACTTTCTATTTGGAATGTTTTTGGGTCACCAAATTGTGTGTCAAAAGTGTTATGAATGCTTTAATATTTTTCAATTTCTCATGCATGCAATTAGATTAGAATACTCATGAAGGATTAATTTCTAATTAAGGATTAAGTTTTGTAAGTTACTAATTCACCCCTCCCCTCTTAGTAACTTAGCCTATCATAATAATTCTAATAATTGGTATCAGAGTTTTGTGGTTCTGAGAGAGAATGTTTAAGAGTTTGAGCAAAGATCAAAGGCTATGGAGGTATTTAGACTTGACAAGACTATTGACAATGAGAAGCTAGATTTGGAATTGGATATTGGACAACTCAAGAAAGCAAAAAAGCAACTCTCTCAATTCATGAAAAGAAGAAAAGATCTTACAATCTAGATGAATGATCAACTCTAGATTGAACAAATAATTCAAGACATCCATTCAAGCAATTTAGATGAAGCTAATGAAGCAAACAAAGAACTATTAGAAAAGAATAGTACTCTTCAAGAAGTAGTAAGAAAACTAAGAAGAGAGCAATAAATTCATTCAATAAGATTGTGTGAAGTCATGGAAGAGAAAAATAAGATAAGAGAAGAGATAGAAGGGAAGAATAGTAAAATTCAACACCTAGTAGATGGACTTCATTGATCAGCTCACCAATGCAAATGAAGAAATCATGAATCTAAGATTAGAGAATGAAAGATTACAGAATGATCTAAATAGTAAAAGGCAACACAATGAAAGAATGATAAAATCTCAAACAGACATGAATTAGTTGAATGAGAAAAGTCATTACAAACAAAAAAGAAAAGTAGGACCTAGATATACAGAACAAGGTGAATCATCCAAGCAAGGAGCTCAAAAGAATCAAAAAACCTACTAGTAGTCACTATGGTAAGATAGGTCATACATCAAACAAATGTTGGAGCAATGGGAAAGAAAAATTCAATAGAAAATGCTACAACTATAATCAGCATGGTCATAGAGCAAATGAATGCAAAGAAAAACCAAGTTTTGAAGGAAAATTTTGCAAATGTAGGAAGCATGGATACAAGTCATCGAAATGAAAAACTAAGATATTGAATCCAGAAGAACACTTAGGAGTTTGCGTACTCATATGAGTTTTCATGTTGAAAACATAGTTGTTCGCACTCTTAATTAAGCACATTGTGTCTACAATATAATTTTACCTGATACACCTATGTAAGCTTATCCTCTCATCTTCGTACTAACTCCTATGCTTGATGGAGGATAATTCATTTTTGGTGGACATGTGCTTAGTTTTGAGGCTTATCATATTGATAACTTCTAGACATTCTAGAAGCATTGTAGATGCCTTTATATATAGGCACTCCTAGTGTACTATTACATCAATCAATTATTGAATGATCTGATATCAATCATTCAAACATCAATTGAATATCATATTGTTATTCTGATCATTCTTTATTGGACTGTTTTGTGCTAGTTTTTGAGCTTCTTAGTCTTGGGTGATTTTTTCCTAAGGAAAATTCTTACATGGTATTAGAGCCATAGAGGTGTCATTTCATAGCCATTGGAGACCATTCTTGCTTCACCTCTTTGAGGATATCTCGATTTAGATCTAGAGTATATGTAGCTATTGGGAGCATCTAGAGCCAAAGAGGACCCCACCTTTGCATATGGAGTGTTGATTTTGTGAAAATTGACTATAAATTTGCTTATATTGGGCCATAGTCAAATTTGAGGCAAATTTTGTTTTTGCAAACTAGCACCCAAAGGCCCAATTTGCAAATTTGGTATAGTCATTTTAAGATCTTTTAAATTAATTTTTTTGGATCTATTCTCTGCATTATTGTGGAATTTTTAGAGATTTTTTTGAATTTTTTTTAGGCCATCAGACTTGTAGAGAAATATTTTTTCCAAGAACTGGGTGGTCAAATCCCAGCCCCTACAAGGGAAATATTCCTTATATTTTTGGTGATTACACATCATTCCTAATGAATATATCCTCAACACACCGATGATCAAATTTGGGAAGTTTCCATAATATAGGTCTCCACTACTATCCATCATAAACTTGAGGGCCTTGTTTACTATTACCATTGGCAAGCTTTACTTTTAAACACTCACTTATCTTTTTCATACCGCATGTGGGACTAAAGTTCCATATCGGCCTTACCTCTTTGGCATCTGGAAAATAACTCTTGGCTACTACATTTTAAACTTCTAGCCATCCCACCATGTATTTGGCCTAGCTTATGCCATGTGGATCTGACATAGACCTCCACGGTAATAAGATGATGACATCCACCTGCCATGTTAGACCATAGTCTCCATCAGCAACACATCAGCAAAGTTACACATCAGTGCCAGCTCTATAGTGACTAACTTGCCAACTTAGCATATAGCTAAGCACTACCATGTAGCTCCATACATGTCTATACCTATTGTACAACTTGTATAGCTGACATTAGTAGTGACATCACTACCATGTCATTTGGGAGGCATCTTTTTTTCTGATATAAGAATTTCATGCCATTAAATTTGATGGTCTTTTGACCATTATCTGGAGGCCAAAATAAACTACTATAATGACCATTTGGATGTCAAATTTAAATTTATAATTTCTTGATCAAACTGATTTAGTTTTGATTTGATAGTCCAACTTTGGGAGTCCATATCTCAGTCATCTAGGCTCCAAATTAGGTGCAATATTTTTTGATTTTAGCTAGTATTTCCTAAACTTTTCAGTGGTGCTATTAGTTTCTAGTTGTGGTGCACGAATTTGTTAGAAATTATAGTTTATGGTGACTATACATGTCAAACCCTACATTTTGCAACTTCAATTTCTCTATACAGGCTCATCTAGACTCCAAATCAGGTTCTTTTTTTTTTTGAAAAATGAATAAATTTTTGTCTACTTTCTAGATCTACAATAAGATTAAATTCTTGTAGAGACAAAAATATCACTTTTAGAAGTAGGTCCTTTCTTTCAATTGTATTGCTTCAAAATTATTGTACATTATGAAGTTCCAGATTTGAACTCTAAAAGGAGGTTGTAAAAAGCAAAATCAGAAGTCCACTTAGTCCATTTTGACAAAGTGGCGTATTGTAAACATACTACCTATAAAGTGCCAAATCATGCATTCAGAGGGATTGATTGATTATTTTTTCATTTTGGGGGTTGCACACATTTATTGATCTCATGGAGTTTTGTTTCACATGTTGATTTTATGTTAGACCAAAGTTGACAAAGAGGAACTATTAGAAATGGAGTTCTTTAATCACTAATCATCTAAGAAGAGCGCATAAGGATGTATTTCCTTATCTATGTTCCAATGAACTGCTCTCTTCCATTGATCTACAACTTGTTAAATAATTTTTGACATCATTTATTTTAGTATCAATCATTATTGCTTTGATGTCATTATCAAGTACAATTATCCTTATGACATTTGGATGGGTCTTTGGAAAGCGTATGGAGATCCTACAGTTCCTCCATTTCTAGAGGGCATTCTACCTCTAGTCACTCCAGTTATGGTACCTCCATCTCCAGATGAGATCACACATCCTAATATTCTTGTTGATTCTACCAATCCAATTCCAACCATAGATGCTTCTAGTTTAGTGCACCAATATATACCATGTCATCCTACTGTAGCCTCATGGGATGACTTCCTACTCGACATTGTAGGGTTGTTCGTAGAGTCTCACATTGAAGATGTGGGAGACATCATCGATGACATCACTCTTCTCTTTGTTGAGGAGACTTCTTCTTCACTCATTTTGAGGGAACACTTTGACCTTCAACCACTTGATCATTCTAACATGATTGTGGACATTTCTTTACAACGGATGGAGGAGTCATATTAATCTTTGGAGATTGTCTTCCAATTTCCTCAGACATCATATCTTCTAAGGATTCTTCCTACTAGTTGGGGAGCATTCTCTACGACCTATGACACCATTTCTTTCCACAAGGAGGAACATTATTCAGCTTTCCTAATGTAGCTTCTTCATTCATCAAGGAGCTTCTATCATGGGTGTGCATTCATTATTGAAGGGAGGTGCCATTGATTCTCTTCCTACATCTTCTTATCAAGATGCTTCATCATCTTTGGAGTTTGATTTAGTTTTATCCATGGATATGTTACCTTGTTTGCCACTTTATTTTGGGCATCCACTAGATTGGTTCATGGCATCTTCATTCATCAAGGAGTTGTCAACATTTGAGCAGACTTTAGAGGTAGCATCCACCACATACTACATATGGATCCCTCTTCCATCTTCCTATTCATAGTGGGAAGCATACTTGCACCTATATTTGGTGTATCTTCTCCCTAAAGGGAGAAATGTTGTTTTTCGACATTGGATTTTCTTTTGTCTTCAAGCACTTATCATTTAGAGATCCTTCACTACGGGGGAATTTCATGGAGGGATTCTCTATTGTATATGCATGATGCATGCCATAATGGGGGGGTCTTGCTTACTCCATCCATACATGCATCTTTTTTTATTGTACTTATCTCTCTTTTTGGGGGAGGGTTTTTTTCCATGAAGTTTTCCCTCTTTCTTTATTTGTAGAGAGATTTCATTGCATTTTAGCATTGCATAATTTATACTTGGGTACCTAACATGGCCTAGTACCTAGGGTCCATTATGCATTTCATCATAGATTTTGTGAGCTTAAGTGCATTCCCCTAAGTTGCACTTAAGGGGGGTATTAGTGTAAATAATAATTATTTATGCTTTACTTAAGTTTACTTAGGATAAATAAATATTTTATTATTTATTAGGTTAGACACTTAGGGTTTTGCATACTCATATGATTTGTCATGTTGACAACATAGTTGTTCGCACTCTTAATTAAGCACATGGTGTCTACAACATAATTTTACATGATACACCTATGTAAGCTCATCCTCTCATCATTGCACTAAATCCTATGATCAATGGAGGATAATACACTCTTGGTGGATATGTGCTTAATTGTGAGGTTTATCATATTGATAACTCCTAGACATTCTAGAAGCATTCTAGAGACCTTTATATATAGACACTCTTAGTGTACTATTACATCAATCAATTATTGAATGATCTAATATCAATCATTCAAACATCAATTAAATATCATATTGTTATTCTGATCATACTTTGTTGGTCTATTTGTGCTAGTTACTGAGCTTCTTGGTCTTGGGTGATTTTTCCCTAAGGAAAATTCTTATAGTTGGGATTACAACACTTGGTGTAGATGTCATTATTGTGGAGAATTTGGACACATTGGAATGAATTGTGAGAAACATCACATGAGGAAAAGAGATGCTACCAAAAGATTTTTTATTTGTACAAAAATTGGTCATCTTGCAAAGAACTATATCAATACTGGAATAATTGAAGATGAAAAGAAGGCAAAAGCTGATAACATTAGAAAATAGATGAGACAACAATGGGTTCCAAAGTCTATTGAGAATGCAAGTCCAAGAAATGATGATCAAGTCACTCAAGAATTGGGTGACTCCATCATTTTCAATTGATTTCTTAGAGGAAAAATAGAACTAGGATACTAAAGAAGACATCTAACATTAGTTCTAGTTGATAGGATGAAAGATCCATATTAACATTCAAGATGCAAAGGGATCACTAAGTAAGAGATGGTAGTCACTACCAAGTTACTATCCTTACTGAGTGAGGTCGGGTTATAGATTCCACTAAGCAAGGTTGGGAGTAACTAAGTCTTATGTGGTTATTGAGTTGTAGAAGACTCTACCAAGTATTCAATGCAAGTGGAGTGGATGATAGTCTGTCATTTGAGTGAACAATCATACCAGGCATTTATGGTGAAATTTGATAAAAAGGGTGAAATCAAAGTCATTTCTCACTGTGAATTTTTGAGAGCTATTTGTACAGAGTGATCTTTTGAGCATTTAAGTGATTTGAGCGAATTGTTACTGAAAGTTTTTGTATTCTCTCAAACCCTACTAAGCAAAGATGGCATCCACTAGTAGAAAGTCAAAGAAAGGTTTAGACATGTTGGTTTTAGGCATCAAATGGAAAGCGATGGATTTCAAGCTAAGTCCCATAGTTGTAGAAACCCTAGATTTGAGCAGAGCGTAGTTGTAAATTCCACCTAAGGTATTGTTAATCAATGATATTCATTTGATTTTCAAATGTTCTATTCAAGATATCAAAACACTAGAGATGGATGAATTCTTGAAGGAGTTATGTGTTGATTGTGTGTTGAAACCTAAGCATCAAGATCTCAAGACAAAATGCTTAACTCACATTCCTCATATGCCACTAGATTTCCAAGTAAAATGGATATGATTTATCCTCAGCCATGTGCACAATAGTTAGCTATGGTTGTGACAACCAATTTTAATAACTAAGAAGATGATCCATAGGATCATTGGTCTTCCAATGTTGGCAAAAACAAAAAACAACCAAAACCCTAGGTTGGGTTGAATTGGAGAAGAAAACCCTTGCCAAGTGGGATGGAAGGGGGATGAAGATAAGTTGTGTCACTAACATGGAATTAAAGTTCAGAATACATGTCATTGTTCACAAAATCTACAGCTCAAGTGGGTTGAATAGTGTATATTGTGAAGTAGTTGATTTGGCATAAAAGGTGGTAAAAAATTACCTGTCAATTGACCTTACTGAGTTACTACTAAACTAGTTCAAGAAGAACATGGAAATAATCAAAACTTCTAAGAACAATCCATGTAAGTTCAGTTCACTCTTGACTTGTTTATTTTTATATGTTTAGAAGTTCTTCCCATCAAAAGGTACAATAATTTGGAGAAAAGATGTACCAATTCTATATTAGATTAATGAGTATATTGCTAAAATGGGAGAGAATTATGCAAGAATTATGGACAACTACTTTGATGCATTTAAAGAAAAGATGAATAATAGATTTAGGATCCCCAAGAATTTAGTTGAAGATTATAAAGATGATGTTTGTTTCATTGTTGATAGTGACAAAGTATATATTTAGGTAGTTAGGCCAAGGATAGTATTGGTAAAACCTCTTGGATATGAGGTGAAAATTGATAAAACAAAAGACATAATTGAGGCATTGACAAATGAGCCTTTTGATACTAAAGATGCTACTTTGGCACCTATGATGAGGTAAAGTCTAGGATATAACTAGAAATCAAACTCCCTTAGGCAGTTAACAAAGGAAATAAGAGGATTGCCAAACTAAAAACCAATTCCACTCTGTAAGGACCCTCCTTATGCATACTTATCAAATATGAACCCTCTATTAAAACCATTATAGGAGATTGGAAATAGATATGAAGTAATGCTTATATTGTCAATGTCGTAATGAAATCTAGAGTAGTTGATATATCCATGTTCTAATACTTAATGATTGTAGAACTATTTCATCACCTCAACTATTTAAAACATTAATTGTTACTATCAGTGATGTGAGGTATTTTCACCTAATAATGAGGTCACTAATTTTGGTACCTTGATGATTAAGTGGTATGCTTTCAGATAGTTCATTTTGCCTTATTAATGATGTTTATGATGTTTAATTATGTGCATGCCTAACGATGATTATTCTAGTATTTTAATCTAAATTAATGAATATAGTTACATTGATTACATAATTTATAATGATTAAAGGTGTGTAGAAATAAGAAAGGGTTGCTTAAATGAAAGATTCATGTTTTGATTTTTGGGAGCCTTGCCCTGACCCATCGTAGCATTGATGATACATTGTTATTTTGATACTCATGTGTTGTTATGTCAGAACATTATTGGATACATTGAAAATTTTATGCTATTTTACAATGTGTGATGCTTTACTTCAGTTACTTGATTTTGTCAGTTAATGCTTATAAATATGTATAATGATGAAGAAAATGTATGCAACACTAACACTTTTGGTTATGCAAGTCGAAGGGTTAGAAATATGAGTAGAATTAGATAAACAACTATTTATTATGAAATGGATGCTTTAATTTATATAATTCCTCTAATATGTAATTCAAATTATGCATGTGGTTTTTGGACCTACTGATATGTGCAATGAGTGTGCAGGAAAATTAGCCGAGACAACTCAATGGAAAAATGGAGCTAAATTACTTGTTAATTTTGTGCTAACTTTGTATTGTAATTCTTTAAAGGTTGCAATTTGATCTTACTACTCCCCTAACTTTTAATTGTTCCTAATAAGTCCTTAAAGGCTTAAAAACATTAAATTTAAGTACCCCTATGGGTAAGGGTATGGGTGGGGGTACTTTCCAACACTTTAGCCTCCTAGGTTGACTCTTAGGGTCACTCAAAAACCCTATTTTAGGTTGACTTCGAAAATGGGTTGTTCTTTACTTGGGTTGGTGAAACCAAACCTCCATCTTGAGTTACTTGAAGCCTAGTGGAGTTAAGGACCATACTTAGAGGCATTTTGGGGGGAGTTTTGGGTTTGGTCACCCAATCCTCTAGTTTTGGAGGAAGTCTTGAAGATTGAAGGAAGAAAGGGAAGCTCTTCTCAAACCACCATTGCCATAACTCTTCTATGAAGGTAGGATTTCTTCACTCCTTGAATGGTTCTTTATGTGTGTTCATGTTTTGAATCTTGCTTGAATCATGTTGGAGACATTGTGTAGTTATGCATTTCTTGCTTATGGGTTGGGGGTGGATTTGGGAGGGATTTTATCTTGTTTTCTTTTGATGTTATTCATATGCCTTCTTGATGTTTTGATTATTTTTGAGAGGTTTTCATGGGGATGCTCTTGGCAACACTCACCCTTGGATAGGGAAGAAGTGGCCATGTTTGGGGAAAGGGCCTTAGTTGGACCTGAATAGTGTAGAGTCTCCTCTCATGGTGAGAGGAGGGAGAAAGGGTAGGGTGTATGGGCCCCTACTTGTCATCTCATACTTTGTTGTTATTGAGAATTCTTGAATGTGGAAAAGAATGAAAATCCTTGTGGATATGGCCTCAAAAGGGCCTTGTGAAAGAATGGAAGTTCTTGAAGTTTTAGCCCTAAAAGGGCTAAGTGATGCTATGGTGATTGACTTGTATTGAGAAAATCCACCTTTCCCCTATATTGGTTCATTGTTTGACCTATTGTGCAACCGGGTGGGAATGCATGTTTAAATTGACTTATCTCTTCGTGTTGTTTATCTCCATGTTGGTTCTTGTCTATTTCATGTTTTCCCTTGATGCAATGAAGACATTTGATAAAAGTTCTTTTGTGAAATCCTTGAAGAAAACTCAACAAAATGTAATATTATGTAAAATATATTTTAATTTTGATGTATTGGCAAAGACATTGAGTTTTCTTATTGGTTCTTTCCCGATGGAGCCTTGAACCAAGTTGATTAATAGAAGAGAAAAGATTGAGTAATATTCTTGCATGGAGCCTTTTAATATTTTAGTTCTTTGCATCTGTTTAATTGAAAATGGATAAAATGATGATGTTTCACTCTTCTTACGGTATTCGTATGATTGTAATCATATTCGTTTGATTGAAGTTAATTAGATAAACATAGTGATATGTATCAATTTATGAAATTTAAGATTAAAATAAAATTGTGTTTTAGCCCCGTATTTTTGGGCATGACATTTTGGTATCAGAGCCAGGTTTCGTAACACTTGGGAAACAATGGGTCCATATAAAGTGTGAACATTTAAAATTGCATGAATTAAACCTTTTGCATTTTCATATTTGATTGGAAGTAAAATATTTCAATGTTACTGTACTAACAAGATATTTAAACTTTGTGTATATTGTTCATAGGGGAAAGTATATCACTCTGCCTAAGGTTTGTGAAATTTCAAAATGAAATTGAGTGCAAATTTGATTGCAAACATAGACTTTGGATTTACCTACGTTGGTTATGATAAATTGCTTGGCTTTTGACCTAACTAATTTAATAGATTAAATGACATGCTATTATTTAGTAATCATATATAAAACATTATTCCTTTGTTACTACTAAAATTCCTATAGGAACACCTAGCTTGGAAGAAGAAAATAAAATTTGCATTTTTATCAAATCCTGAGAGAGCCAAAATACTCTCTGGAAAATGTATGAGAAAAGTTTGAATTCCCATTTGTAACAGAGAATATGCTTCTATATTCCCCTCAATAGTATATTAAAACAAATCCATATTGTTGGTTATAGAGGGATGAGACACTGCAGGACCCACCTCCACTCTCCTCTCTTCTTTACCCACTCCCCATGTTGCCTGTCATATTTCCTTTAAGGCAAATCAAATGGGAAATTGAATTTTCTTGTTTTGGGAACATCCATTGGTTGGGTGGACTGCCCAACCTTCTTTTTCCATCTACGATCTTAACGTATGCAATGGGTAGAGTCAACATTGGCATTGTAGGAAACTTAAGTTACCTGCCAACTCACCTAACTCTCTCTACTTTCCATGCAATTTAAGCACTTATTACTACTGCTATCTGTATCATTCCACAACCCACTTGCTACCTGGATAGTGTGCGAACAAAACTTGGAAATTTTTTGGAAAGCACCGAGGAAGTGGATGTTGGGAAGAGGGAAGTGATTGGCTACAATTTTTAAACAAATCTAATCCTATCCTACCTAAACGACCACCAACCGAGCTTTGAAGTTTAAACTCTTATCAAATTTCTCCCTCTTGCGTACACCCATCCCATCAACTTTATAAAAAAAAAATCCGGTAGACTTGCAAGATAATTAATGACATTGTGGACAATATGTTAGAGACATGACTGATTGCAATTAATTGTATGTTTGAACCAATCAGAAGTGTAGGATTATATGTCAGTGTGAATTCATAGAGCAGCTGTATAACTTGTGGGCAGGTGACAGTTCAGTAAACTCGAATAGTTAAGTGCAAGATGACCCAACTATTGACATAGGGTGGATATGTATCTCTCGCTCATTCAGGTCACACATGCCATTATCCACAGAACTATTGCCTTTGCCCATATTTATGAAGCAGCCTTACAGCTAATAGTCCTAGTTTTTACCTGTGGCTATACAACCACGAAAATGCACTTCCTTTACATTGCTTTTTCTAACTTTTTAAAAAATTAACCAAGTCCTCTCCTTCGTATGAAGTGCATTTTCGTAGCTATATAGACGTTGCCCTAGTTATTCGCCAAACTTTCCATGCAAAATAACATGAATGCAACCAATGCCATTCATTTTATTTTTTGAATGAACAATTGTTCTGCAATTACCACAATAATAAATAGCATACCTTAGCAACTAAATTACAACTATATGCATTGAGAAGACCACAAAATATATAATAAATTCTCTATGGATAATTAAAACTGCAAAGGAATATAAGAGATCAGTGAGGCCATTTCTAACAAGTGCAAGTGTTGTTCAAGAGCCCCATTACTTTGTTCTTGCTAGAGAAGTAGACATAATGGGTAGGTGATTTGGAACTTAGGACTGTCAAATCATACGCTATGCATTTAAAAGAAATTCTTGGTATTTTGAAAGAATGGCACAAATCTTTTTTTTACCATAGGAGACGATTAAGATATATGTGCAAAAGTTGAGTGACAGCAGACGTAGGCCCCATTGTGTTGATCAATAATCATCATGGACCAAGTGTATCACTATAATGATGGAATGACAAGCTGCTTCGTCGAGGCCTAGACATGGCTCTACACGTGTCTCAGCCAGCCCTACAATGAGGGCGCCAGATCACTTCAAAGCAAAGATCTGCTCTTAAAAACTCTCTATAGTTGCTGGTGAAATGCAGAGGACCCTACTATTCTATGGGGTGGTGGCAAGGTTCCCAACATTTCTCCAAAGGGTTGTGTCGGGTTCTACGGAAAGGCTATATTCAATGTATGACTGAGGCATTTAAGGACAAACATAAGACTATATTTGATTCCCCTAAAATTCTACACTAGATCGGTCCAGCTGTATGAGGAGAATGGCACAAGGCATCCACCATGCAATCAAATAAGTTATCACTAACTACCTACAACTGTACCTACTATTCGCCCCTTATAATAGTGAGTAGGGCTCGGTAGCATCATTTACATCTCATCCAGTATCACTACTGATGTAGAGGCCATGAAGAAAGAGAAGGGAAAATAGTGGATGCCTAGTCCTTCGACCCTAAGTTCCTCAATCGGCATTTTGAGATTGTTTCCTGATTGACTAAGGCGAAAACACTCGCCCCTTCTTAGATATTATCTTCATTTTGGCCCAGGGACCTTCCTCAGCAGTTTAACATTTTATTTGCCAAAGCAGCTCGCTGCCATACCCCTCTCTTGTGACAAAGACAAAGACAAAGTGGTTTGAATGTGTATCAGAAGGCACTAGCAGACATGGCGTTCAAAGACAAATCGCTAATGCAATTTATCACGAATTATCGCGAAGACAAGGAAATACAAAACTTTGCATATAGTGCAAACTGGGACTAGTGTACTTAAGGCATGGGTCAATGTGCATGTGCCTTTGGAAGCCGCCCCATGGTCCTTGAAAAGGGTGGGCATAGACATGCATGACCAAGGGCAAAACTAACATCAACCCCCAATGTACCCCACATGCAGTGTTTGTTGCACTTCATTTTGACTGGAGGAGACTTTTGAAAAAGCAAGAGCAAGGAGACGTTTGAAAATTGAGCCCTTGCAATTAATCCGCCCCCTCTCATGCGCTAATTTTGGTTTTAAAAGAAACCACATTATATGGTAAATTGATTATAAATGACTCCACTGACTTCCCTCCCTCATACATGTGGGCTCTTAAAAAAAAAAAAATGCGTGCCCCTATTCCATCTCTAAGGTAGGAGAAGACGTTCTTTAAACCAAAGGAAAGGTTGAGAATTCCAATGGGGAATATTATGAGGCTCTGCCACCTTCCAAGATGTGTATCCATATTTCGTGCAGACCACCACCTCCAGAGCATTGACCCATTCCTACATTCAAACACGGGAACAAGACATCCACATAACATCCTCCTTGGATCGCGTGAAGGAAGGATTTGAGTTCAGCTGTGTGTTTGAAAATGCCTCCCATGTGAAGATTGCCTTGGTCAATGTGAGTGGACTCTTGGGAAGAGCAAAGAAACATGGGGAAACTCCCATGACATTGGGTGAGGAGTTAGAGAGTTAGTAGGTAAGTTAGGTTATGTTAGTTATTGTTAGGATTAATTTTAAATGTTAAGGGGATAGAATATTTAGTTCATTATAATGGTAATTAACTTGAATTTAATTAGTTGGTTTTTAATTTAGTGGAATACATTATAAGATTAGTATTATGTTAGAATGTGTTAGATGTTAGATAATAGTTAGTTTTTAGAAAAAGGAAGTTAGTTTTAATTTGTTAAATGTTAGAATTAGAATTAGTTTATTATTATTATTTATTTTAGTTAGTTAAATAAATTGTTAGTAAAATTGTATGTGTAAGAGTAATTGGTACGTTTTAGTTGATGGGTTAATAGGAAATAAAGTTAGTTGTTAAAGGGTTAAAGTGTTAATATATAGTAAGTTTAATTTAGTGTTAGATGTTAAATTACAGGTAAATGTTAGTGAGTTAATAGTTTCATTTTAATTTTAATATTATGTTAAGTTAGTGATGTTAGATGTTAAGATTTGTATAACGTAAGTTAAGTTTAGTTAATATGTATGTTGGTTTTGGATTCAATTATTATTAGTAGAATTTTAGAGAGAATAATTAGTAATATAATGTTATGTTTGCAATAGAATATTCCTTTCATGTTTTAAGTAAGCGAACAGGGATTGATTTTAAGTAGAGAGTTTTGATCATAGTGTTTTAGTAGTGTAGGTTAGGATGGTAATAATTTTTACTTGGTGATAAATATTGCTTTTATTATTATTTATGATTAGTTTTCATGTTTAGAATATGATTGGTTTCATGTTAAAAGGTTGATTTAAATGTGAGGATGACTTGATTTGAAAGAGATTAGTGGTATGAATATTTTCTCATAGATTTTATAAATATGGTAATTAAATTTTATTATACTATCAAGTAACCTGTTAAGTACATAATTAGTTGGCCTTAGAGATTGATCTAATATAGTGTTGATGGGGATAGCTTCATTACCGACTTATAAATTAAGAACCCTAATCGGGGAATGAATCTATCTCAAATGTGGTACTATGAATGAGATTAAAAGGTGATAAGTATGTAGTTCGTATGTGGGATCAATTGGAGTTTGAGTGACATGGTCATTAGACCACCATCTTAAATCAATTCTAGATACCTGCAATGTACTTGGAAGACCTAAGATCCCTCGTGTTTCCTCAGTAACCATGGTATGGCTGCATTTTTGTCAAGTAATGTAAATTTTGTAAGTAAATGGATTTATGTCCTTATTTGTCTAATTTCACTCTTAACATTCTTCCTTTTTGGCAACAGTGTGATGTGGGGCTGTTTAGTCAACTGTATTATTAATGATTCTATTTTGCCTCTTGGTTATATCTTTATCTCTTGATTAAAATTTTACTATTGTGGCCACTCTTTATTTCGTTGATTTCAAACTTATGTGTTGGATCTCTCACCCTTGATGTTGAATTTAAATTGTGAGGCACTTTATTTTAATTTTTATTTCCAAAGTGACATATGCTGGTCCTACCAGAGGGATACCTGACAATCAAGCGGGTATATAACACTAGGGTTTGGGGTCATTAGTGAGAGTAGTCATGCCCACCCTCTCCCAAGACTTCGAGATTAGTAGCAGTGAATTTTGTTGATTGTTATGAGTAATAGATTGCACCCCAACATAAATATAGATAAGGTTATGAGTTAATAGAATGGACTTCTAGTTAGTAAGGGGCATGTGCAGCAATGGACTTGTTAAGTATCCTATCAAGTATTAGTGCATCATGGAAAACTCTATAGAAAATTGATTAACCTTATATAAAGGGAAAAGTTGCTTAATATGAAACCTCATTGAGGGAGTCCCATATGACTGTTACCCTAATGAGTGGGTACGTGTGTTTTAGAACATCTTATGATATTGTTATGGCTAGAGACTCTATAGGTATATTTATTTTAGATTAGAAAGTTTTTTTTTATGTGACCTATATGTTTTAAGATGTGTTTGACCTTGGAAAAATAAATAAATATAAAAATGTAACCATGTCAGAGTTATGAAGTAAACTTGATTTCTTTTAGTATGGTAATTAAGCAAATGTGTAATCTCCCTTGAGTATGTATGTGAATTATTAATCATTCTTTTTATAAGAGTAAATTTTGGAACAAGTCTAGACAAGGTCTATCATAAGATGAAACATTCTAGTTGTGTGACTTCCAGGAGGAAGTCAAAGGCTAGTGGGGGAGGATGTAAGGACCCTCCTCCTATGTACTTATCAAATATGAACCCTTTGTTAAAACCATTATAGGAGATTGGAAATAGATATGAAGTAATGCTTATATTGTCAATGTCGTAATGAAATCTAGAGCACTTGATATATCCATGTTCTAATACTTAATGATTGTAGAACTATTTCATCACCTCCACCGTTTAAAACATTAATTGTTACTATCAGTGATGTGAGGTATTTTCACATAATAATGAGGTCACTGATTTTGGTACCTTGATGATTAAGTGGTATGCTTTCAGATAGTTCATTTTGCCTTATTAATGATGTTTATGATCTTTAATTATGTGCATGCCTAATGATGATTATTCTAGTATTTTAATCTAAATTAATGAATAAAGTTACATTGATTACATAATTTATAATGATTAAAGGTGTGTAGAAATAAGAAAGGGTTGCTTAAATGAAAGATTCATGTTTTGATTTGTGGGGGCCTCGCCCTAACCCATCGTAGCATCGATGATACATTGTTATTTTGATACTCATGTGTTGTTATGTCAAAACATTATTGGATACATTGAACATTTTAAGCTATTTTACGATGTGTGATGCTTTACTTTAGTTACTTGATTTTTTCATTTAATGCTTATAAATATGTATAATGATGAAGAAAACATATGCAACACTAACACTTTTGGTTATGCAAGTCAAAGGGTTAGAAATATGAGTAGAATTAGATAAACAACTATTTATTACGAAATGGATGCTTTAATTTATATAATTCCTCTAATATGTAATTCACATTATGCATGTGGTTTTTGGACCTACTGATGTGTGCAATGAGTGTGTAGGAAAATTAGCCGAGACAACTCAATGGAAAAACAGAGCTAAATTACTTGTTAATTTTGTGCTAACCTTGTATTGTAATTCTTTAAAGGTTGCAATTTGATCTTACTACTCCCCTAACTTTTAATTTTTCCTAATAAGTCCTTAAACGCTTAGAAACATTAAATTTAAGTACCCCTATGGGTAAGGGTATGGGTGGGGGTACTTTCCAACACTTTAGCCTCCTAGGTTGACTCTTAGGGTCACTCAAAAACCCTATTTTAGGTTGACTTCGAAAATGGGTTGTTCTTTACTTGGGTTGGTGAAACCAAACCTCCATCTTGAGTTACTTGAATCCTAGTGGAGTTAAGGACCATACTTAGAGGCATTTTGGGGGGAGTTTTGGGTTTGGTCACCCAATCCTCTAGTTTTGGAGGAAGTCTTGAAGATTGAAGGAAGAAAGGGAAGCTCTTCTCAAATCACCATTGCCATAACTCTTCTATGAAGGTAGGAGTTCTTCACTCCTTGAATGGTTCTTTATGTGTGTTCATGTTTTGAATCTTGCTTGAATCATGTTGGAGACATTGTGTAGTTATGCATTTCTTGCTTATGTGTTGGGGGTGGATTTGGGAGGGATTTTATCTTGTTTTCTTTTGATGTTATTCATATGCCTTCTTGATGTTTTGATTTTTTTTGAGAGGTTTTCATGGGGATGCTCTTGGCAACACTCACCTTTGGATAGGGAAGAAGTGGCCATGTTTGGGGAAAGGGCCTTAGTTGGACCTGAATAGTGTAGAGTCTCCTCTCATGGTGAGAGGAGGGAGAAAGGGTAGGGTGTATGGGCCCCTACTTGTCATCTCATACTTTGTTGTTATTGAGAATTCTTGAATGTTGAAAAGAATGAAAATCCTTGTGGATATGGCCTCAAAAGGGCCTTGTAAAAGAATGGAAGTTCTTGAGGTTTTAGCCCCAAAAGGGCTAAGTGATGCTATGGTGATTGACTCCTCCTATTGAGAAAATCCACCTTTCACCTATATTGGTTCATTGTTGGACCTATTGTGCAACTAGGTGGGAATGCATGTTTAAATTGACTTATCTCTTTGTGTTGTTTATCTCCATGTTGGTTCTTGACTCTTTCATGTTTTCCCTTGATGCAATGAACACATTTGATAAAAGTTCTCTTGTGAAAACCTCGAAGAAAACTCAACGAAATGCAATATTATGTAAAATGTATTTGAATTTTGATGTATTGGCAAAGACATTGGTTTTTCTTACTAGTTCTTTCCCGATGGAGCCTTGAACCAAGTTGATTAATAGAAGAGAAAAGATTGAGTAATATTCTTGCATGGAGCCTTTTAATATTTTAGTTCTTTGCATCTGTTTAATTGAAAATGGATAAAATGATGATGTTTCACTCTTCTTACGGTATTCGTATGATTGTAATCATATTCATTTGATTGAAGTTAATTAGATAAACATAGTGATATGTATCAATTTATGAAATTTAAGATTAAAATAAAATTGTGTTTTAGCCCCGTATTTTTGGGCATGACATTTTGGTATCAGATCTAGGTTTCGTAACACTTGGGAAACAATGGGTCCATATAAAGTGTGAACATTTAAAATTGCATGAATTAAACCTTTTGCATTTTCATATTTGATTGGAAGTAAAATATTTCAATGTTACTGTATTAACAAGATATTTGAACTCTGTGTATATTGTTAATAGGGGAAAGTATATCACTCTGCCTAAGGTTTGTGAAATTTCAAAATGAAATTGAGTGAAAATTTGATTGCAAACATAGACTTTGGATTTACCTACGTTGGTTATGATAAATTGCTTGGTTTTTGACCTAACTGATTTAATAGATTAACTGACATGCTATTAGTTAGTAATCATATATAAAACATTATTCCTTTGTTACTACTAAAATTCCTATAGGAGCACCTAGCTTGGAAGAAGAAAATAAAATTTGCATTTTTATCAAATCCTGAGAGAGCCAAAATACTCTCTGGAAAATGTATGAGAAAAGTTTGAATTCCCATTTGTAACAGAGAATATGCTTCTATATTCCCCTCAATAGTATATTAAAACAAATCCATATTGTTGGTTGGAGAGGGATGAGACACTGTAGGCCCCACCTCCACTCTCCTCTCTTCTTTACCCACTCCCCATGTTGCCTGTCATATTTCCTTTAAGGCGAATCAAATGGGAAATTGAATTTGCTTGTTTTGGGAACACCCATTGGTTGGGTGGACTGCCCAACCTTCTTTTCACATTTACTATCTTAACGTATGCAATGGGTAGAGTCAACATTGGCATTGCAGGCAACTTAAGTTGCCTGCCAACTCACCTAACTCTCTTTGCTTTCCATGCAATTTAAGCACTTATTACTACTGCAATCTATATCATTCCACAACCCACTTGCTACTTGGACAGTGTGCGAACAGAACTTGGAAAATGTTTGGAAAGCGCTGAGGAAGTGGATGTTGGGAAGAGGTAAGTGATTAGCTACAGTTTTTAAACAAATCTAATCCTATCCTACCTAAACGACCACCAACTGATCTTTGAACTTTAAACTCTTATCAAATTTCTCCCTCTTGCGTACACCCATCCCATCAACTTTATAAAAAAAAAATCCAGTAGACTTGCAAGATAATTAATGACATTGTGGACAATATGTTAGAGACATGACTGATTGCAATCAATTGTATGTTTGAACCAATCAGAAGTGTAGGATTATGTGTTAGTGTGAATTCATAGAGTAGCTATATAACTTGTGGGTAGGTGATAGTTCAGTAAACTTGAATAGTTGAGTGCAAGATGACCCAACTACTGACATAGGGTGGATATGTATCTCTCGAACATTCAGGCCACACATGCCATTATCCATAGAACTACTGCCTTTGCCCATATTTATGAGGTAGGCTTACAGCTAATAGTCCTAGTTATTGCCTGTGGCTATACAACCACGAAAATGCACTTCCTTTACATTTCTTTTTCTAACTTTTGAAAAAGTTAACCAAGTCCTCTCCTTCGTATGAAGTGCATTTTCGTGGCTGTATAGACGTTTCCCTAGTTATTCGCCAAACTTTCCATGCAAAATAACATGAATGCAACCAATGCCATTTATTTTATTTTTTGAATGAACAACTGTTTTACAATTACCACAATAATAAATATCATACCTTAGCAACTAAATTACTACTATATGCATTGAGAAGACCACAAAATATATAATAAACACTCTATGGATAATTAAAATTGCAAAGGAATATAAGAGATCAACGAGGCCATTTCTAATAAGTGCAAGTGTTGTTCAAGAGCCCCATTACTTTGTTCTTGCTAGAGAAGTAGACATAATGGGTAGGCGATTTGGAACTTAGGACTGTCAAATCATACGCTATGCATTTAAAATAAATTCTTGGTATTTTGAAAGAATGGCACAAATCTTTTTTTTTACCATAGGAGACGATTAAGATATATGTGCAAAAGTCGGGTGACGGCAAACGTATGCCTCATTCTATTGATCGATAATCATCATGGACCAAGTGTATCACTATAATGATAGAATGACGAGCTGCTTTGTCGAGGCCTAGACATGGCTCTACACGTGTCTCAGCCAGCCCTACAATGAGGGTGCTAGATCACTTCAAAGCAAAGATCTGCTCTTAAAAACTCTCTATAGTTGCTGGTGAAATGCAGAGGGCCCTACTATTCTATGGGGTGGCAGCAAGGTTCCTAGCATTTTTGCAAAGGGTTGCATTGAGTTTTACGGAAAGGCTATATTCAATGTATGACTGAGGCATTTAAGGACAAACACAAGGCTATATCCAATTCCCTTAAAATTCTACACTAGATTGGTCTAGCTGTATGAGGATAATGGCGCGAGGCATCCACCATGCAATCAAATAAATTATCAGTAACTACCTACAACTGTACCTACTATTCGCCCCTTATAATAGTGAGTAGGGCTCGGTAGCATCATTTACATCTCATCCAGTATTGCTACTGATGCAGAGACCATAAAGAAAGAGAAGGGCAAACAGTGGATGCCTAGTCCTTTGACCCTAAGTTCCTCAATCGGCATTTTGAGATTGCTTCTCGATTGACTAAGGTAGAAACACTCACCCCTTCTTAGATATTATCTGCATTTTGGCCCAGGGACCTTCCTCAGTAGTTTAACATTTTATTTGCTGAAGCACCTCACCATCGTACCCCTCTCGTGTGACAAAGACAAAGAAAAAGTGGTTTGAATGTGTATCAGAAGGCACTGGCAGACATGGCATTCAAAGACATAGGATAGTGCATGCCAAAAGGCATACGTGCTCGAGCACTGCACATGCCAAAGCTATGTGTACCAAAGGCCCAACATGCACTGGTAAGTGCAGCACGCATGCTTGAACGCCGTGCACGGCACCACAAAGGGCCACGCATGCCACCAAGGGCAGCGTGCACACTCGAGTATTGTGTGTGCCACCAAAGGCCATGCATGGCACCATAAAGGGTTGCACGCACTAGCAAGGGCAGCACACATGGCACTATAAAGACCCCACTTACACCAAAGTGCCATAACGTGTTGAAAAGGGTTGCATGTGCCATAATGCATCAAATGCTCACTTGCGCACTCTGTGCATTCGCTACACCACCCATTCACCTCTAATTTTTTTTAAGCAGCTAGTTTTTGGGGTTTTTGTTCCAGTGTCATTAAGGTTTGCCTTAAATTAAGTATTTTTCATCTCTACAGACTAATGTTTGCTTCTTTTTGTAGGTAGAAAAGGTATCCTTAACTTGTCAGGGTCATAACTTTTGAGTCAGAGCTTGGAATTCAAAATTACTTACACCATTGGACTAAAGATCTAATTTTAGTCCCTAAAATTGCGAGCCTTTGGTTGCCCATTTTTAGGGATCGATGAAAGTTTCAACTTGAAATTTTGAGTAGAAGACCTTTGAAAAAGCCATTTAAAAACACCTAGAAAAATTTGCAAAAAAATATGAAAAATGTTTCAAACATTTGATCATCTAGATAACTTGGTTTCTCACTGGGAAGGATAGGGTAGTTGTAGAGAAGATAAAGGTTGAAGATATAGAGGTTGGGCACATGAAGAAAAATAGGTTCATCATCTTATGTAGCTATTAATGACAAGATTCAACACAGGTGCCTTAGGATTTTAGATCGAAGAAGTAGAAGAAGTTCAAGTTTATGAAAGTGATTGGCTATAAAGAGGGTATAAATCATAAAAAATGGGCAAATAATGTATACAAAAAGTTAGCTAAAACCCCATTTGAGCAAAACCCAAAAACCATTTTCAAAATTAACACCTTTGAATTTTTGGTGATTTGAGCTATCAAGGTGCGCAGGTCTGCAACTCCACATTTTTTAGCTCCACAGGTATGTAGGTCCATAGCTTTGCATTTTTGAGCTCCACAACTTTGCAATTTAGAGGTGCATTGACAGTTGACTACTAATTCCAAAAATAACACTTTCCATGCATCGAGAGTGCATTCTGATGGCAAGTTAACTCTGACACATGCCTAGTGAAGAGCCAGTTTCCATTTTTTATGCCTCCATGCACTTCCACTTCGACTGATGGCTTCCTCCTACTTTCTCTCTCATGCTTTCATTATTTTTGACATGTAAAGGGCTCATGCATTCGAATAATGAGTAAAATATGGATGGAGTCCCTCTAAGCACTAGTTAGATTGTCAATTTGTATATATTTAGTTTGTTTAAATGTTTTAAAAGCATTTTATTGCATCAAGATACCTCTCACTCTCAACACAAATTGAGGAGATGATTTCTTATAAATACCCCATTGTAAAATGTAAGAAGGGCCACCATTATTATGTAATAAAGTTATGCTTTTGGTGCTAGCATTTGGAGTGTAGTTATTCTTGCCTGAATGTGTCATTGTTTTGTGGATTTTATTCATGAGATTGTGATTGAGCCAAAGGTTTATTGCATTGTTTTTGGATGTGTGATCTTTTAGTTCTTGCGTTTACTATAGATATATGAATTGTGTTGACATAACGAGCTTGAGAAGAGATCACCTAATTGTGTCTACATAGCTATTTGTCTCGCATGAGTGCACTTTTTGTGGCCTTAAAATTTGATGAAGAGTGAAACATCATTCAATTTGCTAAAGATTCTCACCAACAATTGCATTACTGGATTCTAGGAAGCGCTGCTCTTGTTTTCATTGGTTTCCTACCGATTTCTTTGAAGGTTTAACTCGTAGTGTGTTGTGTTCTGTAGTTTATGTTTTTTGAGGAATTTCAATTTCAAGTCATTTGATTTCATGTTATTTTGATTTAAAAAAATTTTATTTGCTTTACTAACCCCCTATTAGAATATGACCTCATAGTAGCTGCATTGTTAGAGTTGCATTCATTGAAAAATAGAAAATACAAAAAATATTGTTCTTTTGGTGTGATATTTTGAGACAATGAACTGATTTACTTCAATTCTGAGATAAAAGAGTTTTTAGAACTAGAAAAGGCCTCCTTGTGAACACTCACATTTATCTTCTATTGAGAAAATTTTGGTATGTCATAAGACAAATGCTGAACCTTGGAGTGGATCCTTAAAAAGATTTTCTTTTCAAGAGAGGAATTACACAATGGATTCTTGTCATTGACCTTGTGCAAAAAAAATGCCCAACAGGATGATGATGATCAAGAGAAAGATGAAGATATTGATAATGAAGAAGTTATTCATTTTGATAATGTAGATGAAGAAGAAGAAAAGGGACATGAAGCTACCAAGGAAGATGCACAATATATTAAGGAGACCAACCCAATAAAGATTGTTGCAGTGGTCATTGCCTCACTTCCTCATTCTCCAAGAAAAGCATTGAAAACACCAAGCTTGGAGACAACTTCAGTAGGATTGATTGTGACCAACACTGAAGGCACAAGCACTCAATTAGTCTTTGCACCTATCCAGCTCAGTACCTCATTGATAGAAGTGGCAAGCACTTCATCTACTAAGTAGAAAGCACTTCCCTCTACATTAGTTTTGGCTACATCAAGTATTTCTACTATTGGTATTTCAATAATGAGTGTAGTATCCACTTTTTTAGTAAGTTCTTCCATATCTACAGTTGTTTCCATTCCTAGTACGTAATTAATAAGTGCAAGGATAGTTGAGACCAAGCCTCAACTGAGCAAAATTTTTTTGGGAAAAGGAAAAGAGAAGGAAGAGGATATAGATCTTGATGAGGATATTATCAATCCTAAATGGTACATCTCAAATCCAAATCCTAATCAGATGCATGTTTGAGGGTGCTAAGAATATTCTAGTAGAGTCTCTAGGCATAGTGGTTGACACTTCTCAACCAATTTTGTATCAGTTAGTAGAAGCAGTTCATAAATATAATGAAGATTTGGATGGATAGGAAAAATTGTTGTAGAAAGCTAAGAAAAAGTTTGAGAATAACTTTTTAGAGTTTATTGCTCAAAAAATTGCTATTCATCAAGTAGAATTATCTACTATTATAGGCTCTCTAGAGACCTCTTACATCAATGTATCTTTACTTTTTGGTAAACTTTGTGATACATCAATATTCACTAAGGAAATAAGAGATAAATTGTCAAAGATTGATAAGGATCTAAAGGAAAGTGCATAGCAATTGCAACTTGATCTGAGTTCAAGCTTTGCCCACTTCAATGGGATCAGATTCTTAACAGATAAGTTGGCAAAATTTCTAATAAAAGAGACAAGAACAAGATCAACATTGATAGATATTGAAAACATGATTCTCCCAAACATGGATGCACTATAGAAACACATTGCACATTAAAAAATGCTCATTCATGATAACAACTTCTCCATTGTAGACCATATGATTGAACTATTAGTAGAAGTGCATATTACATTGCACACATGCAAGGTATAACAAGAGTATTGGGACAAGATTTTGGCACTTATCCTAAACCTACATTCAAATTTTTTGTCAAATTTTTGCATTACTATATAGAATATATTAGCATAAATCTTTGGCATTAATGTCAAAAAAGGGGGAGAAGATTGAAAGATTGTAGAGAAAATTTATATTGTATATCAGTTGTATAGTATACTATATATTTTGTATGGGGGAGCATTACCATGTATAGAAATATATCTCTTATAAAACCAATTTTTGGAAAATTTCAAAAATAGTATACTCTACCAAGTTGAAGACATAAGGTGATGGATAAAGATCTTCTTGAACATTTTGAATTCAGTTTTGACTGATCTAAGTGCTTTTGTCACTAATGCCAAAGGGGGAGATTAGTCACATTCTAGTCATGTTTGTTATTAGTGACATACACTTACTTAGATTATAAGCATATACCAAGCTTATTATATAGTTAATAGTGTTAACTAAGCATTTCAGTTTCTACCAAATTCTATAGTTATGACCGAGTCCTTTAGATAGATCTTAATTTGTACTGAGCAATTACTACAATGGTGATGATCAATAGTGTAAACCAATAATCTTAATGTATTCCAAGTTTACCAGTGCAAACTGAGTTGTACAATGCTTACTGAGTTCACAGTTGATGCGATGCAAGTCTAGTGTTAACCAAGCTACTCATTGTTAACCAAGTGACTGAGATGATATTGAGCCCATAGTGATAGAATTTATCAAGTAATGCAATGTGAATCAAGTGATTTAGTTTATATGCCAAGGTTCACAAGTATTTTCCAAGTCACCAGTGTAGACTAAGTTCAAGACTACTTGGAATTGATCAATATGGACTGAGCTTCTATGTCTACTAAGTGCATAATGATGCCAAGCATGGATAGTGGATGCCAAGTATTAGAACCTCACCAAGCCAGTCTTCAAAACCTGAGTTTCTACACTTTAGCCGACTTTGTGATTTTTTTGTAAACTTGTATTGTGACTAACTTTATAATTTTATAATTGGACTAGTATATATGTAATGTATTGTATCACATCCAGTGTAATGAATGGAAGTATAAAATAAGAGAAGAGAAGAAGAAAAAATTATAAACGTTACAATAGTATAAGGATTAGCAAAGATTTATCTATCTAAACAAGGTGAATTATACACGTAGAGGAATCTCATTCAGAAAACCAAGTTGCAGATCAGAGATCAACCACTACTTCATCCTAATAGGTGGATTACTCAAATCCTTTAACAAGGTAGACCTAACAATCTTGTACAAATCTCTTTATTGAGTGCATACTTAATTGTATGTTTGTAAATCCTTTTGCAAGGTGGACATAATAGGGAAGATCATTATGAGTGATCATTGTAAGCCTTAATAGGCCAACTCTATACTATAGTACTAAAGCTTGTGGGTATCATTCCCACTCTAGTTTTACTTGCTATTTGGAAGGTTTCTAGGTCATGAAATTGTGTGTCAAAAGTGTATGAATGCTTTAATGTTTTTAGTTTCTCATTCATGTAATTAGATCAAAATACTCATGAAGGATTAATTGCTAATTAAAGATTAAGTTTTATAAGTTACTGATTCACCCCTCACCTCTTAGTAACTTAGCCTATCATAATATTTCCAATAGGATAGATCACTTAAAAGGATGTTTAATGAGATGCTACAAGAAGGAATCAAGAGGTTCAATACTTTCTTACAATGTAGATATGACAAGTACCACTCAAGATAATAGGGTAAAAGAGTGACACCTAAACTTTGTAAATTTAGAAACTTTCTATTGATTCCTAATGTAAGAGGAATATAATGCAAGACAAAGATATATGTGAATATGATATATAAAAGTAGATACAAAGAATAGGTTCATAGAAATGTTTGAACCATGAAAATTAATTACATCAAAGATGAAGAAATTGATTTTCTATTGATCAAATCCTTAGAATTAACTAACTTCTACAGTAGGCAACCAAAATCTTGCAAATCTTATCTAGGTATTTATCTAGTTTTGTTTTTAAGTATAGGTTGAGCTAGAGGGTATAGATAAAGTTAAAGGGAATAAGGGAATATGGAAGGTATAGGTTGGCCTCTATCTAGAATTTTGAAACACTAATATCTAGCTTCCTAGATTGGTCTCGAGAATAAGTTCTACAATACAGGTTATAGGACATGTACCTGATAGTTTTAGAACATGGAATTAAATGTAGATCTAGAAAATTATCCAAAGGAGGTCCTCAAATTTGTAGTCAAATCTATCCTCTAAATCTTAAAAATATGAAAAACTTCACATGTGTGTGTGGGGCAGTGACTATATAGGGGTTTTCATTAAACAACCTCTCATTTTGGTTATTTATAGCTTGACAAATATCCTTTAGAAACATGTATTATGTAGTTTTTGTGAATGTAGAAAGTGGATCTAGAATGAAGGATCTATGTAAGTGTAATGTAAAATTCCAAGATATAATACTAGAGAGTGAAACACTAACATGAATATTCAATCAATATGTATTTGGATGCATGCCAATATATACATATAAAGAAACAAAATATAGATTTTAAAATAACATGGAAACCATTCCAAGTCCCCAAGGGTTAGCTTACTCCTAGCCATATTCATAATCCATTTTAACTCCATGATGATGTCTTGAATGCTTGATTGTAGTTTTTGGCACTTGTTTGAAATATTGTAGATGATGAGCCTCTTTGCATCAATGGGTAGTTTGACATTCGTGGTTTTAAAATTACAATTTCTCTATGTCAAATAAGGATGTCTACCAAAGTATGATTGTGATGAAGGGTGCTCCCATTAATACCATAAACCATAAAATAAAACAAAGAACTAACAACAAATGTAGGAGCAAAATATGGGCTTCTTATTTGTGTCAAAATGCAAGATTATAGATTTCACAAGTACAATATTCTAACCCACATGGGTACCTTCATTACAATAATTTGCAAGACAAGCTATGAACTATCACCCAGAGTTGTTCTAGAAAATTTTTAGGCTTTTCTTAAATACACAATTTTATGCCACCCAAGAAGGTCCTAGACAATGAAACTTAATACCTAGGGCTGATAGACACTAACAATACATATAAAGTTCACCAAATGCTTCTTTTATGATTATTTTATATATTTTGGCTAGCCCAACTTTGAAAGACCATAACTCTTGAACCATTTCTTTGATTGGCTATTATAACCACTTTTTTGAAATTTGAGCTCCTAATCTACAGACAGAATAGTGCACACACCCTTTTGTCAAGTTTTTGAAACTCATCTAGGCATTGTAAGGCCTCCATCGGTGAGCTTGAAGATTTTTCTACAAAATTTTCCACCAAAAATCCCAAATAACTTCTCTGATACTTAAATTGAAACAATGAGATTCTTGTGGTAGGCTTATAATTCTAAAATGAACATTCATGTAGAAAATGAGAACATTATGAGCTTGTATGACAAACCTACTAAAAATAGCAAGCTCCCATAAATAGTAACCACCCTGTATACTAGTCTTTATTAATATATAAAAGAATGAAAAGAATATACATACATACATACATACATACATACATACATACATGCATGCATGCATGCATATATATACATATACATATAAACATATATATATATATATATACATATATACATATATATACATATATGCATATATATACATATATATATCTATATATACATATATATATCTATATATATATGTATATATATACATATATACATGTATATATGTACATATATATTAACACACACACACATATATATATATATGTGTGTGTGTGTATATATACATATGTATTTATATATATATGTATGTATGTATGCATATATATGTATGTATGTATATATATGTATATATATATATACATACATACATACATACATACATACATACATACATACATATATATATATATATATACATACATACATACATACATACATACATATATATATACATATACATATACATATACATATACATAGGGTGATGCAAGTAAGATTGCTCTTACACCTAGGATGCTCCTACAGTAGATTGTGTTCTTCCTCATTCTTATTCTTATTTGCAAATGAAGAAAATATAGATTTTTTTAATAATGATTTTGTGATTAAATCCCATAAGAAATAACTACATTGGAAAATAAAGGATTTATAATTTTAAATGGGCTTGAGATCTCATATGGCTCAGGTATTGGTCAACCTTAAGCCATAGAGGCCTTAAATAAGGGAAAGCACCAAGAATTTCAAATGTTAAATTGATCTAGGATTAAATCATCAAAAAAGTGAGAAAGTGTGATGTGAATTATAAATAGGGTTAATAGAGAAGATGAAGGGGAGGATGCATAGAGATTAGGACCTGCCTCAAATTTTGCACAAGACAGGAAGGGAAATCAAAGAGGATGTATTATGTCCTACCTTAATTTTACTTATGCAAAAAGGATGGAAAGTAAAATAAGTTTTTCCACAATGAAATTGTATAATTCAAGAAGACTAATGAGGAGCTAAAAATTCACTAAATTGAAATTCTTTCAATTTAAAATGGTACAACTAATAATAGAGGAATATTACCAATCTAATATTGGACAAGGGATTTGGATATTAATCTTTTTGGAAAAAGGGCATGGGATATGAATCATTTTTAAAATAGATTATATATGATTTTGTAGGGATTATCATAAAGGTTGTACATGATCTTGGGATTATTTTTCTTTTAAAAGAACCCCCCAAAAAAATCACTTTGAGAGCACTACTCAAATTTGTGCCATTTGATCCTATACTCAATGTAGCTAAAATTGATCTAAAATTCAAAGTTATATGTTTGATAATTATTGATCAATATTATTAATAAAATTTTGGACAATTTTGTGGGATATGAATAAATGATGACTTTTTAATGATTTGTATTAGGGTTTGGTCTTTTTATTTCTCAATATGCATCACAACTTCTCTTACTTCCTTGAAATGGAAAATCAATAGGGAAACCAACAATAAATGAAGGTGTTATGGCTATAGATACTTAGAATAATCTCAATGAACATGTTTTTAATATTAAGGATCTTGAAGAGGATGTGCTAAAAAAAGTGTGGTGTATTAATATAGGATCTTGAGAAAAGACTAGAAAATATTAATGTCAAGGCTCAAATTTCCTATTCTTTTTATTTATCCTTATTTCAATATAAAATACTTGTGTTGAGTATGTAGATTAGTTAAAACCACTATACAAAAAACAATATATTATAAGGAAATGTTAATGGGTAATTGGATATAGTTGCTGACTACATATATGACTTGCCACAAATCATCATGAAGACCAAAAGTAAAGTCAATTATGGGACTACTTTGTTGTCTTTGAATGAAGGCAACAAAAAATTAATAAAGAGTATTATACAATCATTCTTGTGTTTTAAACCCCCACTAATTCTTTGTATCCTAAAAAGGGATTAAAATTTGAAAGGTGCAAATAGTTAAAAGGTGGAATTTGATCTCATTTTTGTAACCTTTGAATAAAGTTAATTTGTTATAGAACACCCTACATTCATGAGATCAATGCTATTATTGAAAAAGAAATCATATTTGAGAGAACTTTTATCAATTTTATCTCAGAATCACTGCCATAACATATGAAAAATAAATTTCCTCGAAGACTCAAAGGAAGATGAGATAGTTGTTTCTTCTGTTAGAAAGGAGGAAGATCTAATAATGAATCCTAGATTCCCAGAAGTAGAGGAGGCTAATCCTAGATTTTTGAAAGCCAAGGAGTCAAATGGAGCAATATTGATTACTACTCAAGTGATGAGGAAGGAGAACATGATAGAGTTGGAAAACCAATCCTAGGAATTTATGGTGTCAAATACTCAAATGCAAGAAGTGGAGAAAGAAGTCTTTATTATTGAAGTGGAGTTAGTGAGGGAGAAATAATAGGATGTTTTGGTTATCCCCTCATCTCCTAGGAAGGTCCCAAATGTTTCATTCAATTTGGAAAAGAGATTAGAGAGGGAAAACTCCTTATCTCCTAAGCCTAAAAAAAAAAGCAATCAAGAGGCTTCCCTGGTGTCACCAACTAAGACTAGGAGTCATAGTAAACTAGACTTGGGGTTAAGGTCCAGATCTAGAAGAAGGAGACATGATAGCCAAGTTAGAGAAGATGAGACCAGAAGAAGTTTGGTGGATGGGAGTCAAAGAACTCTTTTGGAGTGCTCCCCTAATTTTAAATGAAGATATTCTATTGGAGTATAAAGGGTCTTAATGGAGCCCATAAGTAGAAAATCATTAAGAATATGATTAGAGGTCAGAGACCTGATGTTCTGATGATACAAGAAACTGAGATGAAGAAAGAGAGTTTGGGTAAAATTTCTTTTAGCAATAACATGAGTAGGGAAGCCTTAGATTCTAAAGGAGCATCCAGAGGATTGCTGACTCTTTTCAATAACAAGTAGTTCAGATTCACTACTTTGTAAAATGATGGAAACATCCTTTTTTGTAAAGTGTTCCATATGTACTCCAATGATTTTTGGTTACTTTTCAATGTCCATGCTCCTAATTCCAAAAAGGAGAGGAAGAATTATTGGTCCAAAGTCTGTGATTTTTTTCAAACTAGTACCATAAAAAAAGTATTATTATGGGGAACTTTAATTCTCCACTAGTGGATGAGGAGAAGAAGGGAGGTTTGGCACCTGACTGGGAAAGAAAAATGGATCTCTTCAACTTTATAAATAGCCTAGGTTATTTGGACATGGATTTGACAAGAGGAGCTCTTATTTGGTCAAATAAAAGAATTGAAAGGGATTACATTCAAGTTTGGTTGGATAGAGCTCTTATCTCTCAGAACTAGTTGCAGTCTTTCTCCTGTAAGTTGTCTCTACTTCCTAGAGTTGGCTCTAATCACTCCTCTATATCCCTCTTGGTCGTCTCTATAAAACCAAGAAGGAACTTTCCTTTTTAGTTTGAAAAGATGTAGACTCCTCATCCTGACTTATTGAATAAGGTATATCACTGGTGGGGGATAGAAGTGGAACATACTGCCATGTTTAGAGTTGTGAATAAGTTGAGTAATGTGAAGAGAATCATAAAAGTCTAGAATAAGATAGATTTTGGACATATTTTTTATGTCGAAGATGATCTATCTGTCAAACTCACCTTAATTCAGGATACTATTCAATAGGAAGGGTATAATGATTTGAATAGGAATGTTGAATTGTCTATTTCGTCTAACTTGCACAATATTATAAGTAAGGAAGAGAAGTTTTGGAAGTAAAGATCTAGAATTAACTGGCTAAAAGAGGGGGATCGAAACACAAGGTTTTTCCACATTTCTACTCTAAAGCATAGAGCTAATAATAGAATTTCTGGTTTAAAAAAGGGGTAGGATATGTTGACAAAAGAGAGAGAAATATCTGCTGAGGTTGTTTCCTTTTTCTCCTCTCTTCTATCTTGGGATCCGTTGTTATTGAAGTTGGATCAGACTAGAATTGTCTCATGTATTCCATAGATTATTCAACCCCATCGCAATAAAATGTTGAGGGCTATACCAAATGCATAGGAAGTTAAAGAATCTCTGTTCTTCATGCCCACAGATAAGTCTCAGGGCCTAGATGGATTTCCTACCTTCTTCTTCCAAATTTATTGGTAGGTGTTTATGGAAGATGTTGTGAAGGTTGTCTAGGAATTATTTAGAGCAAGAAGCATTCTAAAAGAGATAAATTCTACTTTTTTGGTCCTCATTCCTAAAACTTTTGAGGCTGACTCTTTGGATAAATTTAGACCTATCAATTTGTGTAACTCTTTCTACAAGATTATCTCAAAGGTGCTAACCTCTAGAATGGTTAAAGTTCTTCCTTTGATCATATCTTAGCAATAGATGAGATTTGTCCCTGGAAGATAGATTTTGGATTCAATCATGATGGTGCATGAAGTTATCCATTCAATGGAAGTTGGAAAGAGAGATGGAATACTTCTCAAACTGGATCTTTCAAAAGCTTATGATTCGGTCGACTAGACTTTCCTTGGTTTGGTACTCTAGGCATTTGGCTTTTATTAGAAAGTTTGTAATCTTATATCTCAACTTATTTCTACTTCTTCTCTTGCTATTTTGATTAATGATACTCCTTTTGATTTTTTCAAACCTATGAGATGACTTAGATAGGGGGATCCCCTCTTGCCTATTTTGTTCATTATTTTGGTGGAATGTATTGGAAGGTTAATCAAGAAGAACAAACAAGAAGGATGGATAAAAGGGATAAAATTATCCTCTAGGTGCGATCCTTTTTCCTATCAACAATTTTTGGATGACACAATAATGGGAGGGGAAGCTTTAGTCAAGGAGGCTAAGGTTATGAAGGAGATTCTAGATTTGTACACTAGAGGATCTAGACAACTTATTAATAAGGCAAAAAGCTTAGTTTTCTTTATTAATACTAAAGAGGACAAGCAAAGGAAAATTGTAAGGATCCTTGGATGTGGAGTGGGAAAGCTTCCTTCTACTTATCTTGGACTCCCTTTGGGTGCTAAGCCTCTTGATTCCTTCTAGAATGGGATCATTGATAGGTTTAGTAAGAAGCTAGTAGGGTGGAAAGGGGCTTCTCTTAGTCAAGAAAGCAAATGCCTTTTGGTAAAATCTACCCTTCAGAACCTCCCAATATATGCCTTGACCCTTTTTAGGATACTAGTAAAATTTGCAAAGAAAATGGAAAAGATTCAAAGGCATTTTTTGTGGTTAGGTCTTAAAGGGTGGAAAAGATATCCCCTTGGGGCATGGGATAATGTCTTTCTTCTAAAGTGCTATGGTGGATTGTGTATCAAGAAATTAAAACATCTCAATATGGCTCTCCTAGTGAAATAGATCTAGCACATCTTTAATAGTACTAGGGAATGGAGAGATACCTTTGTTAATAAGTACCTCAGAAGACCTTCTATTCAGTACTTGCTAAATAATGAGGACATCCCAAATGGGTTTGTTATTTGGAATCAAATTCTTAAGGCAAGAGAGCTGGCCAAGGCTAAGGTTATTTGGAAAGTGGGCAATGGGGAGGATATTCTCTTCTAGACTAATGACTAGTTGTTACATTTGAAATCTGGGCTAATGATTGTATTAGGAAATTTGGTATGAAAGTTGGTGATTATAGAACTGACTAGGGATGGAGAGACCTGTCTTTCATCTCTAAGGATATCAAGTTGATCATGATAATGCTAAATTCTATGGTTATTAATAATAAGAGGGATGAAGTTATATGGGGTGACAATCCTAATGGTTGTTATTTAGTAGCTTTAGGCTATATTTCTCTTTGGAGCCTAAAAGAGAAACCCCCTTGGGTGAACGCTTGATTACCTAGTCTTATCCCAAAGATTAATATTTTCTATTGGCTAGCCTTGCAAGAAAAAATTCTTACTCAAGATAATTTAATAAAAAGAGGTCATATTATGCCTAATAGATGTATCCTTTGTAAAAACCAGATAGAATTAGAATCGGTCAATCATTTGTTTATTCATTATCCTTTCTCAAGGGAGGTCTGGGATAACATAACTAAGAATTTTGGGGTAAGCTAGTGCAAACAAGGCAATCTTCTAGATTTCCTTTTCCATTGGATAAGTATGTTCAAAGGTTTAGACTTGTTTTATTTAAGCACTTGGATTTTGCCTCATTTTTGCTGGGGAATCTGGAAGGAAAGAAACAATAGAATTTTCAAAGATAGAGAGGAACCTACTTATGTTCTTGGGGAAAATATTTATAGAAACATAAAGGAAAACTTCCAGGTTAGGAAAAAGGGAGATATTGAAATTGGTGGTAATGAGAAGGAGAAACATAAGGATAGGAGGACAAAAAGATAGGAAGTAAGATGGCTACTCCTTCTTGAGGGATGGCATAAAATTTTTTTTGATGGTGCATCAAAAGGTAACCCTAGACCTTTGGCTTGTGGAGGAATCATAAGAAATAATTATGGTGGAGGGGTGGCATCTTTTTCTCATCTTTTGGGTTTCCAAACTAACCATTTTGTAGAAGCCAGTGCTACGTTCCATATAGTTAAATTGGCCTTTGACATGGAGATTAAAAAATTATGGTTGGAGGGGGATTCTAATAAAATCATAAGATGTATTAAAGGAATAACTAAACCTTCATGGTCTATTGCTAATTTAATTAAAGAGACCCAAAATCTCCTTTTCAAAATTTTTAATGTGTCCATATCACCCATGTTTATAGGGAGGCTAAACCCATAGCAGACTAGTTCACCAATGAAGCTATTAGGAAAGACAAGGTGATGACCTAGAATTTGGGTAGGAATATTCTACAAGAAGCAAGGAGTCTTATCAAACTGGAAAAAATCCAAGGAGGTATGGTGGAGATCTTAATGTAATAATGATCAGTAATGGAAGCTTGGGTGTGATTTTTTGCAATTATGGCATTACAGTAAATGCAATTAGGTGAGGTTATCAGTGCCATATTGACACATTTTGTGGGTCAATTTTTTCATCCACCTTTATTCCTAGGGTATTGAAAAATACATTAGAGCTTTTTCAAAGAAGCAAAAACAAAAGAATTCAAAGGTTTGAGAATGGTTGTAGAGGATGACACTTATAAGAATTGTAGGGATGGAGAGTACAGAAATGGTGGAGGAACAAAGTGGGAAGGATCCTATGGGTGAAGTGGATAAATTGAAAAAAAAGAACAAGGAAAAAGTATGGGAGAAATTGGAGAAGGGAGGTATAGAAAATTACATTGCTAAACTCCATGGCTCTGACCCAGATGTAACTAATAGTATGGTTAACTCTTGGAATGACGGGAGGGTTAAATTGAATGAAGTTCCATTTTAGATTATAGAAGAAGTCATTACTATTGTGTCTAAAATTTCAGTAGATGTAGTCAAGGATTTTGCAAAGAGATTAGAGGAGAGGAATGATATGGTAAAATGTAATATGTACTATGAAATAGTCTCTATCAAAAAAATTTGGAGGTATGTTTTAGGAGCTGTTATAGAGAACATTTCATTGGATACTAGATTTGACCATGTGAGAACTCATCACTTTTCTCTTCTGAACCATTTTCTCCATGGCATTAAGATTTCTTTCCCCTTCTATTTATTTACTTCTATGAGCAAGGCTATCTTAGGGTTCAAGAAAAAACCCTTTGTGAATCCTACCCTGCATGAGGGATTATTATTGTTAATTTATCAACATTTTAAAGCCCAGATTTTAAGCAAAAATCCTCTGTAAGGTGTGGAATTCTCTGAGGACTCTAGCAGCTCTAGTTTTTCCTCTGATATAAAGGATATCGAAAGTATCAACTTAGAGCGGGAGAAAAAAACTTCCTCTAGAAAGAAGGCAAAAGCATCAAAAAATAAATTACCCTCATCTACTACCCCAAGTGTTGGGACTAAAAATTGCATGGTTAATTTTGAGTCGCATATTGAAAATTTTGAGATTTCAAGCCCTCTAACTGCCCATGAATGCATTTGTACCTGACTATACCTTTGAGCCTCATAAGGTGTTTAATGTTTCTGACACCCTAAATTTAGTGTTTCTACGTGTTCTATAAAGTTAAATTGAGATTCTGAGCCATTCTATGAAGTCCCATTTTGAGAAATTGCCCAATCTGCATTCTCACCTAAGTGTCATATAGCAACTGGAGGCTATGTTTTCCATTAAATATCTCATGCCTCAAAACGTTTTGTGATTCATCACTTTGGGAGTGTCTAGTGTCCATATCTAAGAACCTATGTTTCATATTTTGAGTCATTTCGAGTCCTTTTGATTAAGTTTTGAACCCCTCAAAGTTGGTTAGTTAATATTTTCATACTTTTGCAATAATTTTTAAATTTTGGGAAGCCCTGTTTGGCTTATAATAACTTTTGACTAGTTGACCAAAATGCTAAATTTCTTTTTGCACTGCATTTTAGATGTTAGATACTTGTTATATATCAAGTTTTAGCTTACGAAGAATCCATTTGATCAGTTTTCAAACATGATTCCAAACATAATTTCTATTTTTTTTTACTGGTGTCAGCATTTGCAGATTTGTTGGGACCTCTGTTCATGATGTCATAATTCAAAACCCATGATTGGTGAGATCAAATGGAATGCACCATTGTGTTTTACCCTAAAAATACTCCAAGTGTGTCAGTTTGCAAGTCATGATGAATCCATTTGCACACTATTCTAGGGCAATTCCATTTGTAAAAAAATTGATTTCCTGCCATTGTTTCAATTTGCAAAATCCAAGTAGCCTCCTTTGACCACTCGCCATTTGCATCCTATTATTCATCATGAGCCTAGATCACAAATCCATTTTCTCCTCATGATAGAGAACCAATTTCCTAGTTTTTGTTTCCCCATGTGCTCATTTGCCCAATTTTTAAGGCCAATTCTGAACCCAGTTTATTGCTTTCTAACATGTTTACTTGTAGGTAATTCTAAGAAGGCAACTTTGATAGCAAATATCTTTTGACGGGGAATTCGTCATAAAACCAAATTTGATAGGGGGCAAGTATGTAGAATAGAGATTTAGCATGCTAGTTTTCAAAGCTCGATTAGAGGTTTGTGTCAGTTTTCAAAGGTAGTCAAAGGACCCTCTAGCACAATGTCGACCAGTTGCAGATTAATGGTAAAATGATCTTTAATTGATGGTTCGGTGTTTGAACTTCTTTCTAATCATTATGATATGGTTAATGGATCAATTTACCAGTTCAGTCATTCAAAATCAAAAAAAATTAGCTAGACCCACTTTGGGGTCTGACTAATTGCATCAGATTGATTAGATATGGGAAAGGAGGATTTTTTTAAAAAGATGTAATCATTTTTTCAATGAAGAGTTTTCAAGAAAGAATCAAAGTCATAAGTCTCAAGATGCTTGAAATATTTGTCATCACTATATCAATCAACTAGTGATCTTCCTTTGATTTTTAGAATAATAAATAATATGAAGATACATCAAGACTACTTTGTCGATGTGGATTCAATCTTCCTTTCTTATTCTATGTATAGGAGGTCATTCATAAAAAATGTTCAAATGGAATTTGTTAGAGTCTGGAAAGTTTTGGAACTATGCTTCCAACTATTGGTTATAGAAAACAAGCAACTCAATGGGAAGTTTTTTATAGGTTGCTTTCTTTACTCTCCAAAGTACTTCAATAGCCAAGTTCAAGTTAATCAAGCACTACATGATGTATTTGCATTGGTACAATCTAGGTACCATAGCTTTTGAAATTATGGACTTATCCACCAAGTTCATCTGGAAACCTTCCACCAGAGTTTAGCTGCAACATTAAAAATGGTTGAAGAGGTTTGTGGGTAGTTCAAAAACATACTTGGTCTGATGGAAGGATCAGCAAAACTAGACTATGCTTTTTGTGTTAAAATATCAATAGATTCACCACTTAAAGAGGTGATTCCTCCTAGTTGGCCTGTGATGCTCACACCTCTTATTGTTGGTATCTTATTTGGAGTAAAGACATTGTCTGAAGTACTTGCTAGTGCACTTGTCTTAGGGGTTTAGGTTTCCATATCAACATTTAACACCACAAAATGTTGGAGGGTGATCTACAAATAGGAGAAGCAACATAAAGCTAGGTGACCCATTTTTTGACCCTTTGTCTGCATGCATTCATCAGCAAGAAGGGGAGGATGTCCTCTTCATCAGCAAGTGAAAGAAGGCCACCAGTCAGCAATAGATAAGGAAGCATGCCCATGCCAGTCAAAGGGAGTCAGCTAAGACACATGAAGGAGATTGGACAGAAACTAGAGCTTTCTAGTTTCCATTTAATGCAACAAATTTAAAAGAATATGGCAGAAAAAGAAAAGACCATCCTGTGCCAAGAGAGCTCCACGTGTAGATACAAGACATAATCAAGTAAAAACAAGGCAATAGCATGAAGGCTAAAATTGTAGGCAATGAGAAACAAGGTAGCCTGGGTTTTAAAGGAGCTCTACTCATGCATAAAACAAAAGGAGACCCTCACACTTTGAAAAGAAGGCCTCCATCAAAGGGTCCACGCAAGCACCAATGGAGGAAGAATGCCATATAAGAAAGAGCATCACTTCAAAGAAGACCACCATCCAAAGCACCCATCTATCAATGAAGAAACCATTTTGAGTAGGGGCAAAGAAAGTAAAAGACACCCATGGATGGAAACAAATGTAGCCAAAGTCTGTAGGGGAGGCATTTTTAAGGAGTGTCATTACATAAACAAAGTTTCCACCCAAAAGACCTATGAAAGTAAAAGAGTGGGTCATTGATTATCACAGAAAAACTCCACAAAATAAGAGGGAATAGAGGAATAGGTCCCTACACAAACCAACAGAGACAAAGGCATCCCACATAGTAGACAAAGATGGTGGCATGTATTATGCAATAGGGAAGCCTATGCAAACATATGCAAGAGTAAGTTTGCAAAAAGCCACAGTCAAGAGAGAAGCACGCCTAGCCTCAAAACAAAGCCATGCCATTAAAAGGAGTCCATGGTAGTTAAAACAGAGGAGCACACATGCTATTAAGGAGGAACCCTAGGCTAAAGTAAAAAAAAAAATGTCCAGCAGTTATAAAACAAACTCGCAACATGGCAAGAGAGACCATGAAGAGAACACACATGTCAAAGGCAAGTCACCCATGCAAAGAGGTATCTCACAGCATCAAGATTAGAGGGAAGATTTTAGTGGCATCCACAACCATCCTTTGAGTAGACAAAGAATAGTCAGCACATGGTTCCAAGGGAGGATTTTTGTATGAAAAGAAGCCATAGGCCAAAATAGCATGAGATGAAAAGTTTGAAGAGTATAAGGCAGTAGATGTATAGGGAATTCCATGCCTTTCTCCTATGTTTGAATTGGAGAGCCACCATAACAAGGAAGAAGCTGAGAGAAAACTCTAAAAAGAGCAATATCCCACATTCTTTGTGGAGGTGTATTTTTAATCTTTAAATAGAAGAACATATACTATGTATGTTGTCCAAAAGACAATGAATTTTTGAAAGGCTACATGCTAAAAGGTGGACCTCGTGTGCTAGCAGATGCCAGCTAGATGATGATGCCAGCAAACTTTTGACTGAAGAAGCAAAGATTTTGATGTCACAACATTGCATGAGATTCTGACACGTGTACAGATTGACCATGGGCACAAAACCACATAATGAAGTTGCAGGGTAGGTAAGAATTGTGGGAATGTGGGATGCCACCACATGGTAGTGGGTCCCACACATGGTGAGGTGGCATCACAAAGTAGCTCAGGTGGGAAGTGCTCAGATCATGACACATGTCACAATTTGACAGATGTCGCAATCTCACATTTCAGAGTTGCAGGGTCATTAAAAAATGTGGCATTGTGGGATGGCAACACATCACATGGCTCATGATGGCACTGATGTGGCCGATGATGTAGAAGGCTTGGCCAATCAAACACTGCCATGTAGCAGTTGGTCAATAGAGGGTTGACCACAAATTTAAAGGGTGAAGGGAAAATAAAATTATTTTTTATTTTTTATTTATTTTTAAATGTATTTCTCAAAATGGTGTACGTGCATATTTTAAATTCAAAAGTTTATTTTCTAAAGTTTAAACTTTAGAAATTTTGAATTTTTGAAATTTTTAAAAGTTGCAGACCAAGGTTTTATACCAGAGGAGTGTTTTTCAAATTGATATTTTGAGGGTTTCTGAGAGGTTAACATAGCCATATTATATATTGCCAGAATCAGAAGAATCAAAATTTTCCCATTATGGAGTTAGTTTTTTGTACAGGATGTAGTTTGTTCAAGTTATAAGAGGATTTCTCTCAGGTTTCTAATTTGTAACTGTATTTAGGTGAGGAAGTTTAGAACTAATTCTTGACATGTTAATGACCTAAATGTGGTTAAAAGGTAGTGAAAATGTAGTTTGGGTCAAATTTAGTCACCCATTCACTTAGTAAAAACTCAAATTCCACTAGAATTTCATAAGGCAAATCAGGTATTTTGGATGCAAAAAGGTTTTTCATCATTGAGCATAGATATTTCAAGATCAGTTACAAGTAATGATGAAAATAAAATTAGATTAAATGGGTAGAGAGATGAAAGAGGTTTTGCAACTGCTAGGGGTAGAATTCCAAGTGGACACATGTTGTCTTTAGATCAGATCCAAGAATTTATCTTAACAATATATCATTCTTTCTTTCATCCATGTGGAGGTTCCAATCTTTTGGAGAAAATGGACTCACTACTGTGATACCAAGTTTTGGTTCTAGTTTTGATGCATTCCCAATACTGAGAAACCATATTCTTCAGCATAATCCTCTCATGTGAATAGTAGTAGTATAGATAATAAAACAAGTTATGATATGTTAGGTTTTTTCTTGTTTTAATTTTATGCATTTGAATGTATAGTTTCAAGGAAATGAATACATATGAGCAATAATTTCACTAGTTTCATTCTGGTTCTTGTCTCCTATCTTAACAATCTATAAGTCTTATGTGGTCTTGGAACAAAGATCTGAGATCCATTTGCATCCCCTTCAGGTTGTATGTTTGATGTATTTTGCTATTGGACCAAAGGGCCAAGTAAATGCTTGATATGTTTAACAGGGTTATTGGTTACTTGAGAAGGATATTTTGTGAGAATGAGATCTAAATGAACACCAATGTCTGAATCACAAGGTGATTAGATAGATTTGATGTCTGGGTATACAAAATATGTCCTGATGTCACAGATCTATGTTTTGAATTCATAAAATTTCCCAATGGATTAGGCACTGATCAGTTATCGGATCACTTGTTATACTTCTTCATATTTGAGATTATGTTGAATCAACATCATTAATCAAATGTTCTTTCCCTTTCATGTTGAAGGACCTAAATGTTTAACCCTCACTCAACTTATGAGATTGATAGCTTTGCATTTAGCTATTGTAGATCTGTGTCATTTCATGAGTCATTAGGAGAAATACGGGTAAAATCTACTTAATAGATTCAGGGATATGTTTTTGCATTGGTATGGTATCATTTTAGTCTGAGGTCTACCTGGCTAGGTTTAGCAGAGCCTAAAGTAGAAGAAGGATCATGCCTTATAGTTGGCCTGTTGTTAGAAATGGCATGTTGAAAATGGGAGTTAGCTAGCCCTAGATAGGTTAGTTTCTCAGTGGGATAATTGAAAACCGTCCAACATTTTCAAACACCAACAAAATGGCAACTCTGCTAGGGACTGTATTGAATCAAATTTAAGGCAAACTTTGAGAATTTGAAAAAAAGAGATTCAATACAGCAGGAGAAGTGCATTAAAAAGTTTTAGTAGTAAGTTCTCTAATATTCTTTCTAGTTTTCTTACTTGAAATCATGCACCCTAGTGAAGTTTTATCCATTTACAATAGTAGCTTTGAGGTTGAATGCATATTGTGTTGTTCTTAAGTTTCATTTTCAATTAGTTCAACAGGATCTTGTTTTCAAAGTGCTATTGTAATTGTAGAGTAAGAATTTTTTAACAATGGTTTCTCTCTTCTAAGTGTTTAAAAGTTTTACAAAATTCTACAAAGTGAAATTTCAGTTCAGATCTGTCATGTATGAATCATATGTTAAATCTTTCTCACAATCATGAGAGGTGACTCTCTCTAAAAAGATCTCTGAACTAGTGTAGATTGGTTACATAAAATTGCTTTCAAGAGTTTTCAATTGAATCAAATAGATCTGAAAGTTGTGTCAAATTTTAAATAGAAAAAGAGAGTATATGAATTTCTGACCAATAAGTTTCAGAGTGTTGTTGATTTGCTGTCATAAGAATTTTTAATGATAAATGTGAATCACTATAATGATTTCATTTTTCTCCTCAAGGAGATGGCGACTCTATAAGGATATGACTAGTAGTGTGAGGAATTGAGATCAGCACTAGGCCAATTAGAATATCAGTGGTTTCATGCAACAACACTTAAGGTATTTCATTCTCATGATGTTTTTCTTGTCATGGAAGAAAGTAAGTTTTACATATGTGTTCTCCATCAAGTGAAATTTTTGCACTGAGAAGAGGAGAATAGTTTTAAGGTTTTATACACTTCATTAGGTCAAGCTTTAGTCAGTTGTATTTAAGTTTATGAAGTAAGTTTGAGGCTGAGATTGGTAGAAGGATATAGATCTACTGCAATTAATGAATACTAAAAGTAATCTTGGTGATTGAGCTTTAAGTTTAAAGGATGACAAGATTTATTTCACCTAAGATGCAGCCAGTTAGTGAACTTCCTAGATCTATTTCTACCAAGTGGTATATGCCACTATGTTTTAATGGTTTCATGGTTTCTCAAATGTCATTGCTAGTGATGTTAGAAAAAGTTTCCCTAAGTTTAATGGAAAACATCTTGTTTCAGCTAGTCATCATATTGAGTTGTTCAGTGATTTGATGGTTGACTATGAGATTGCTCATGAGGATGTTCAGATGAAACCATTTGTTCAGACCTTAGAAGGTGATGCTAAAGACTAGTTTTCCTTTCTACTAGCATGTTTCATTTCATCTTGGGGTGAGTTGCATTCCACTTTCATGGAGCAATTTGGAGAATGGGTAAGCATATCCGATTCTTATGACAAGTTCTTGAAGATTCATATTCAAAGTGATGAACTTGTCCCTCAATTTAACATCAGATTTGCAAGAGTTTTGAATGAAATCCTTGAGAGTTATAGACCCCATGATCAAATGTGTTTAGCTATATACTTTGATGCATTTGAAAAGAAAATGAATTATCTACTAAGGGATAAAGAATCGTAGACATTATATCATGCTTTTAGGACTGCTAGGGATATTGAAAATAATTTGAAATATGGATCGACTAGAGGTCATTTTTCTATGTATGATTGCCGGTATAATGGTCATGAAAGAAAAGTAGAACATAGTGTTGATGCTTTAGTTTCAAATAATCATAATGTCAACACCCCTACTATAGGTTTTAATCAGATTGAGAACTTAAATCAGAATGTGTGTATAAGGAAGGTTAGTTTAGTTGCAAATAGAAATACACATGTTCATGATGCTACATCAGTGAGTAATATTTTAGACTTTGATCAGGTTCAGCATTATGTTGATACAAATCGAACATTAGTTACAGTAGTAAGTTCTTCTCATGATAGTTATCTATATGATGATATTACTAATGTTTCAAATTTCAAAGTTGCTACACCTAGGTCTCAGTCTTGTGCAAGTGAGGAGGCTGAAAGTCATCTCTCTAATCATGAGTTTAATGTTGTTGATCCAACATGTAATGGAGAGATAGCACAAGAAGAAGAATGTAAGTTTCATTCATCTTAGCCACAATTACAAGAACAAAGTGCATATATTTCTAATGTTGTAGCAATAGATGGTAAGATGTATTTTCTTGATCAGCAAGATAGGCAAGAAATGAATTATCTTATTGAGAGATTACATCATTTTGAAAGTGTTATTAAATCTGAATTTGAAAGATAGTCATCTCATTGTGAGTATGAAGAAGCTGAAAGTCATGTTTCAAATGATGATAATAAAGTTGTTGATCCGATGTATATTCAAGAGGTGTCATATGAAGCTTATGATGAGAGTTGTTAATCGAGTCAAGAAGAGGACATTGTTAGCATATGTTTGTCTTCACATGAATCTAATGCTGATTGCGAAGAAGAAAGCAATGATGATAGTGAACATTCATTCAAAAGTGAAGGTATGAATTCTTTTTCTGAATCTGAAAAAGAAAGTGCATCTCAGTTTTTGTGTTATACAAATTAGTTAGCCAATGAAAAATTTGAAAGTGATTTGTCCATAAAGTATGAAGATAAAGAGATGGTAAAGTCAGTTTATGCTAATGAGTTTGAATATGAAGATTTTAGTGAAGAGTTGTCAAGTGTTCTTACATTAGACAGTAAAACTCTAGCATGTAGTGAGGTGTTTAGGAATGATTCAGTGTCTATTTGTAATGGTTATTCTAAACAAGATGATGAAGAGAGTATTATTATGGACACTATATGTTTGGTAGAAGAAATAGAAAGGGAGTCTTCATATAGTTCTGACTTATCTTCATACGCTGAAAGTTTCCATGAGGATAAAGTGGGTAGTAAATTTAAAATATATGATAATGCTTTATATGATGCCTATGAGGATGAGTAATCCATGTTTTTTCCTAATGCTCAAAAAGGATCATTGAATGGAGTCATTAACCCATTATTTGAAGAGAATACAAAGGTTTCAGATTTAGTGAGGTTAGATGCAAATTGTGATACACTATCATATTGCTATAACATATCAGAATATTGTTCTTCCATTTTCAATATTGAATTTTCTAATGATGCTACATGGTATGAGTTTTAAGATGAAGTGTTCAATGGAGTTGTCTTTGAAGAAAAACTAACACTCCATGGTAAGTTGTATGATGATTCAAATGAAGTAAAAGCTAATCAACATTTCAATTATGAAGATACATCAGGTGGTTGTGAAATGATGTTAGATTTTGATGATGATGTTATGTGTGAATATGAATCTGATTGCTCATTTGAGATTCAGCTAAAAATGTATCACCTAGTTTAGTAGTGTAAATTGAATACTAGTTATTAAGGAAAGCATTAACCATACTAAACCAAGCTAACACTTAAGATAGGACCAAAGAAGACAAACTTGAGGAAAGTAGACCAAAGATGGTAAACTCCTCAAGTGCTTCTCATGATGACAAAGCTATGTCCCTGATGAGAGGGGATGTATGCTAACGTTGTGCTCAAGTTCCAAGTAGATGGGTGATAATCAAATATGGTTGTGGATGAGGGTTTCAACAATGGAGGTATGGAATGATTTTAGCATTATGATGGTATTTTGGTAGTTTTTAAGCTCTCAAAATAGCATTATAACTTTACATGAAAGGTGGATCCCTCTTGTGAAGGGAGGAGGTTCAATTTATAGGCCAAGGGTTGGAGGAATGGAGGGCCAAGATGTCAAGATGTCAAGATGATGAAATGATGAGGGATGGTCAGGATGCACTCAAAAGGGAGCATAAGGATTGTGCTAGCTTAGCACCAATAAGGAGGTGACACTTGTCAAAGGGTGATTGGATGAAGGGAAGGCAAGGTGGATGGTCAAAAAAGGAGGCTCAAGAGATAAGGGCTTCCATAAATGTCTTGTAAGAGTCATTAAGGGAGGTGTAAGAGGTGTAAGAGTCATAAATGTTGGAGGGTGATTGTTGACTTTGGTTTGGGTTAGCAAGTCTTAACCCATGCTTAAAGTTGTCACGTGTTTAGGAGGGAGATTAGGATTAACTTAGAAGGGGGGCTAGGGGGGTAAGTGATTTAGCTTTGATGATATGGGTTAGTTAGGAGGCTAAGTGAGTTTAGTATGGGTGAATGGGTTGGATTAGGGGTTAGGATAAGGTTTAGGAAGGCTTTTGGATTTTAGATATTTTATTAAATGTTTTATTCAATAAAATGGGAGTATGAAATTAAATTGAATAGATTTGATGATTTATCCAATTTAATAGAGGAATAGGGATTTAATTGATAAATTGATTTTGGGTGATCATTTAATTTTATCAATTGGACTATAGTTAATTAAATTAATTAATTAACATGGGGATGAAAATTAATTAATTAAATAGTAAATATTTAATCAATAATGTCTTAGGAGATGGCTAAATATGATTACTTATTGATGTAATCAGATTTAGGTGTCTACAGAAAACACTTGAGGAAGTACAAAGTCAAGGTGAGTTAAAAATTCATGATATATATATAACTCTTTCTGTAAAGTTGAGAATGAGTACTTTGTGTTTCTAGTAGATAACATGCATGAATCAGTCAGTAAGGATGAGTTTCAGCTTGATGTCGGCATTCATGAGCATGTAGGTTTTATCTTTCATAGTGAGCAAGAGGTTAAATTTATGCCAAGTTTTTACATGCACTAAGTGAGGCTGATGATTTTGTTTTGCCAAGCAATTCGTTTTATGATGTGTATCTAATTGGTGAAACTGATATGAGTGATAATTTCAGTTTACCTTATGAGGAAAGGAATGAAAATTAGGTGTACGATAGAGGTAAACAATTTTGTTAAAGTTTGGTGGCACAAGGTCATCATGTGTATATAATAGTTGTAGTTGTTTCCTTGCTTTCAATAAAGTTGTTCGAGGGAAGTTTTTTGTTGTTTCAAGAATGGTTTGCTTCTTCTAGAGATCTAAAATCTTGCCATGCCTGCAAGGGACATGCATCCCAAGATAGAGCCAATGTTGGGACTAAAAATTGCATGGTTAGTTTTGAGTCGCATATTGAAAATTTTGAGATTTCAAGCCCTCTAACTGCCCATAAATGCATTTGTACCCAACTGTACCTTTGAGCCCCATAAGGTGTCTAATGTTTCCAACACCCTACATTCAGTGTGTCTAAGTGTTCTATGAAGTTAAATTGAGATTCTGAGCCATTATGTGAAGTCCCATTTTGAGAAATTGCCCAATTTGGAGGTTGTGTTTGCCATTGAATATCTTGCACCCAGAAATGTCTTCTGATTCACCACTTTGGGAGTGTCTAGTGTCCATATCCAAGAACCTATGTTTCATATTTCAATTCATTTTGAGTCCGTTTGACTAGGTTTTGAACCTCTCAAAGTTGATCAGTTACTATTTTCATGCTTTTGCAATTATTTTTGAATTATAGGAAGCCTTGTTTGACCTATAATAACTTTTGACCAGTTGACCAAAATGCTAAAAAAAAATTTGCACTACATTTTAGATTTCAAAGACTTTTTATGTTTCAACTTTTAGCTTATGAAAAATCTGTTTGATCAGTTTTCAAATGCGATTTCAAATGCAATTTCTATCTTTTTTACTGGTGTTAGCATTTGCAAATTTGTCGGGACCCCTGTTCATGATGTCATAATTCAAAAATCATGATTGGTAGAGATCAAATGGATTGTACCATTATGTTGTACCCTAAAAATACTCCAAGTGTGTCATTTTGCAAGTCATGACACATCCATTTGCACACTTTTCCAAGGCAATTCCATTTGCAAAAAAATGATTTCCTACCATTGTTTCAATTTTCAAAATCCAAGTAGCCTCCTTTGATCACTCTCTATTTGCATCCTTTTATTCATCAAATGCCCAAATTGTAGATCCATTTTCTCCTCATGACAGAGAACCAATGTCCCAATTTTTGTTTCCCCATGTGTTCATTTGCCCAATTTTTAAGCCCAATTCTGAACCTAGTTTATTGCTTTCTAACATGTTTACTTGTATGTAATTCTAAAAAGGCAACTTTGACAGTGGATATCTTTTGACTAGGAATTCATCATAAGACCAGATTTCATAGGGTGCAAGTATGTAGAATAGAGATTTAGCTTGCCAGTTTTCAAAGCTCAATCAAAGGTTTGTGCCAGTTTTCAAAGGCAGTCAAAGGACCCTCTAGCACAAAGTCGATGAGTTATAGATTAATGGTAAAGTGATCTTTAATTGATGCTTTGGTGTTTGAACTTGTTTCTAATCAGTATGAGATAGTTAATGGATCAATTTGCTAGTTTAGTCATTCAAAAATGAATTTCTTTTAGCCAGACCCACTTTGGGGCCTGACTAATTGCATAAGACTGATTAGATATGGGAAAGGAAGATGTTTTTTAAAAGATGTAATCATTTTTTCAATGTTGATGTTTCTATCTGTGAACATAATTGTGAAGAGTTTTCAAGAAAGAATCAAAGTCATAAGTCTTAAGATACTTGAAATATTTGTCATCACTATATCCATCAATTAGTGATCTTCCTTCAATTTTCAAAACAACAAATAATATGAAGATAAATCAAGACTTCTTTGGTGATGTGGATTCAATCTTCCTTTCTTATTCTATGTATAGGAGGTCATTCATAAAAAATGTTCAAATGGCATTTTTTTGAGTCTGGAAAGTTTTGGAACTATGCTTCCAACTATTGGTTATAGAAAACAAGCAACTCAATGGGAAGTTTTTTATAGGTTGCTATTTTTACTCTCCAAAGTACTTCAATAGCCAAGTTCAAGTTAATCATGCAATACACGATGTAGTTGCATTGGTATAATCTAAGTGCCATAGCTTTTGAAATTATGTACTCCTCCCTCAAATTCATCTAGAAACCTTCCACCAAAGTTCGATTATGAAATTGAAAATGGTTGAAGAGGTTTGTGGGCAGTTCAAAAACATACTTGGTCTGATGGAAGGATCAGCAAAACCAAACTATGCTTTTTGTGTTAAAATATCCACAGATGCACCACTTAAAGAGATGATTCCTCCTGGTTGGCCTGTGATGCTCACACCTCTTATTGTCAGTATCTTATTTGGAGTAAAGACAATGTCTAAAGTAATTTCTAGTTCCCTTGTCTCAGGGGTTTAGGTTGCCATATCAACATTCAACACCACAAAATCTTGGAGTTTGAATAGAGTTAGAGGGTGATTTACAAATAGGAGAAGCAACATAAAGCTAGGTGACCCATTTTTTGACCATTTGTTTGCATGCATTCATCAGAAGGAAGGGGAGGATTTCCTCTTCATCACCAAGTGAAAGAAAGCTGCTAGTTGACAATAGATAAGGGAGCATGCCCATGCTAGTTAAAGGGAGTTAGCAAAGACACATGAAGGAGATTGGACAGAGACTAGAGCTTTCTATTTTCCATTTAATGCAAGGAAATTTCAAAGAATACACCAACTAAAGAAAAGACCATCCTACACCAAGAGAGTTCCACATGCAGATACAAGACATAATCAAGTAAAAATAGGGCAGTGGCATGAAGGCTAAAATTGTAGGCAATAAGAAATAAGGTAGTTTGGGTGTTAAAGGAGCTCTACTCATGCATAAAACAAAAGGAGACCCTCATGCTTTAAAAATAAATCCTCCATCAAAGGGTCCACACAAGCACCAATGCAGGAAGAATGCCATATAATAAAGAGCATCGCTTCAAAGAAGACCATGATCCAAGGCACCCATCTGTCAATGAAGAAGCCATTTAGAGCAGGGGTGGAGAAAGTAAAAGACACCCACGGCTGGAAACAAATGTAGCCAAAGTCTATAGGGGAGGCATTTTTAAGGAGTGTCATTATATAAATAGAGTTTTGACCCAAAAGACCCATGGTAGTAAAAGAGTAGGTCACTAATTATCACCAAAAAACTCCACAAAAAAAGAGGGAACAGAGGAGTCATCCCCTACGTAGGCCAAGAGAGACAAAGGCATCCCATACAGTAGACAAAGAGGGTGGCATATATTATGTAGCATGGAAGCCTGCGCAAACATATGCAAGAGTAAGTTTGTAAAAAGCCACAGTCAAGAGAGAAGCACACCTAGCCTCAAAACAAAGCCAAGCCATTAAAAGGAGTCCATGGTAGTTAAAAGAGAGGAGCACACATGTTATTAAGGAGGAACCCTAGGCCAAAGTATATAAAATTGTCTAGTAGTTATAAAACAAACTCGCATCATGGCAGGGAGAGACCATGGAGAGAACACACATGTCAAAGGAAAGTCACCCATGCAAAGAGGCATCTCATAGCATCAAGATTAGAGGGAGGATTTTAGTGGCATCCACAACCATCCTTTGAGTAGACAAAGAATAGTCAATGCGTGGTTCCAGGGGAGGATTTGCGTATGAAAAGAAGTTGTAGGCCAGAATAGTAGATGCAAAGTTTGAAGAGTATAAGGCAATAGATGTGTAGGGTAGTCCATGCATTTCTCCCACATTTGAAGTGAAGAGCCACCATAACAAGGAAGTAGTTGAGAGAAAACTCTAAAAAGAGCAATATCCCACATTCTTTGTGGAGGTGTATTTTTAATCTTTAAATAGAAGAACATATACTATGTATGTTGTCCAAAATACAACTCATTTTTGAAAGGCCATAGGGAAAAAGGTGGACCTTGTGCACCAGTGGATGCTAGCTAGGTGATGACGCCAGCAATGTTTTGACTGAAGAAGTAGAGATGTTGATATGGTGATGTTGCATGAGATTCTGACATGTGTATAGATCGACCATGGGTGCAAAATTGTAAAATAAAGTTGTAGGGTAGTTAAGTATTATGGGAATGTGGGACACCACCATGTGATAGTGGCTCTCGCACATGGTGAGGTGGCATCATAGAGTAGACTAGGTGGCAAGCGCTCAGATCGTGACATGTGTCAAGATTCGAAGGATGACATAATCCCACATTTCAGAGTTGCAAGGTCGTTAAAAATGTGGGATTTGAGATGGCGACACATGGCATGGGTCATAGTGGCACTAATGTTGCAAATAATGCAGAAGGCTTGGCCAATCAAACACTACCACATGACAGTTGGTGAATAGAGGGTTGACCATGAATTTAAAGGGTGAAGGGAAAATAAAATAATTTTTTAATATATTTCTTAGAATGGTGTACATGAATATTTTAAATTCAAAAGTTTATTTTCTAAAGTTTAAACTTTATAAATTTTGAATTTTTGAAAATTTTTAATGTTGCAAACCAAGGTCTTATACCAAAGGAGTGTTTTTCAAATTGATATTCTGGGGGTTTCTTAGAGGCTAACATAGCAATATTCTATATCGCCGGAATCGAGAGAATCTAAATTTTTCAATTATGGAGTTAGTTTCTATATAAGATGCATTTTGTTCAAGTTATAAGAGGATTTCTCTCAAGTTTCTAATTTGTAATTGTATTCAGGTGAGGAAGTTCATAACTAATTCTTGACATGTTAATGACCTAAATGTGGTTAAAAGGCAGTAAAAATGCAATTTGGGTCAAATTTGGTCACCCATTCACTCAATAAAAACTCAAATTTCACCAAAATTTCATAAGGAAAATCATGTATTTTAGATGCAAAAAGGTTTTTCATCATTGAGCATAGATATTTCAAGATCAGTTACAAGTAATGATGAAAACAAAATCAGATTAAATGGGTAGAGAGATGAAAGAGGTTTTGCAACTGCTAGGGGTAGAATTCCAAGTGGACATGTGTCATCTTTAGATTAGATATGAGAAATTATCTTGACAATATATTATTCTTTCTTTCATCCATGGTGGAGGTTCCAATCTTTTGGAGAAAATGGACTCACTGCTATGATACTAGGTTTTGGTTCCAATTTTGATGCATTCCTAATACTGAGACACCATATTCTTTAGCATAATCCTCCCATGTGAATAGTAGTAGTGTAGATAATACAAAAAGTTCTGATATTTTAGGTGTTTTCATGTTTTAATTTTATGCATTTGAATGTATAGTTTCAAGGAAATGAATACATATGAGCAATAATTTCACTAGTTTCATTCTAGTTCTTGTCTCCTATCTCAACAATCTATAAGTCTTATGTGGTCTTGGAACAAAGATCTAAGATCCATTTGCATCCCCTTCAAGTTGTATGTTTGATTTATTTTTCTGTTGGACCAAAGGGCCAAGTAAATGTTTGCTATGTTTAACAAGGTTACTGGTTACTTGAGAAGGATATTTTTGGAGAATGAGATCTGAATGAACACCAATGTCTAAATCAGAAGGTGATTAGATAGATCTGATGTCTTGGTATATAAAATATGTCTTGATGTTACATATGTATGTTTTGAATTCATGAAATTTTTGAATGGATTAGGCACTGATCAATTATAGGATCACTTGTTATACTTCTACATATTTGACATTATGTTGAATCAAGATCATTAATTAAATGTTCTTTCCCTTTCATGCTAAAGGACCTAAATGTTTAACCCTCACTCAGCTTATGAGATTGATAGCTTTGCATTTAGCTATTGTAGATCTGTGTCATTTCATGAGTCATTAGGAGAAATAAGGGTAAAATCTTCTTAATAGATTCAGGGATATGTTTTTGCACTAGTACGGTATCATTTGAATTTGAGGTCTACCCGCCTAGGTTTAGCAGTGCTTGAAGTAGAGGAAGGATCATGCTTTATAGTTGGCCTATTGTTAGAAATGGCATGTTGAAAATGGGAGTTAGCTACCCCTAGATATGTCAATTTCTTAGTGGGATAATTAAAAACCCTCTAGCATTTTCAAACACCAACACCAAGCAAGAAGAACCCTATAGGACATGGGCCTAAAATTATAGGCTAGGGTGATGAAAATTATAATGAGGAAGGGGAGGGAATAAAATCTAATGATGAGGATAAGGAGGAGATAGAAATTAAGAGGGAAGAACTAGTTGGTAAAAAATGGAAGAGGCTTAAAGAGATGGAAGATGAGGGGGTTTTGGGATTAGGGCCAAATATCTTAGCAATACCTCTTTGCCCTATTCATCCCTAGGAGTAGGAGAAGGAGAATATTGGTGGAGAGAGTGGAGAAGTGATTGTGAAGGGTAGGCAAAAGGGATGGAGAAATTTCAATGTAAGAACAACAAAGATGGTGATTATTAGAGAGATAATGAATCCTCAAATCCTTGAAGAAAAAAAGGGCCAACTCAAGTTTGAACACCTCATAAATCTAGCTATGGTGGGAATAACTGATAATGCTAGGGAAATAGACATGAATTTGTTGAATAATGCTCAAAATAGAATGAGCAACAATTTCAAGTCAATCAAATGGCTCTACCATGAATTAGAAGAGGTCAGAGAAAAAATTGGCCAACTAGAAAACAATAGGAAGGAGCCAGGTTTAGGAAATCAAAAGGATTGGGAGGATCGACTTAGTTTAGCTGAGAAGAGAATCTTGAATCTGGAAAACTATAATCATAATCTGGAAAACTACATGATTTCCATCCTCAATTCTATCAATGATAACATTTTTTCCCTTACTGAATTGTTAAAAGCCAGAGGTCTGCTAGATAAGATTGAGGATAAGGATAGAGAAAGAGCTAGGATGGAAGAGGATGCGGCAACAAAAATAACTTTCAGTAGCCTAGATCTAGAAGTTTAGAAGACTCAAGAGCAGATGGCTAAAGAGACTCACAAAGTCTATGAAGCAGCTTAGATGATGCAGGAGCTCGAGTGAAAGACAAAAGAGTAATCATGGTTTATTTTTTCCTAACTTTTGTTGTTAGTTTATTGTTGTTTTTTGTAAAGTTGGCTTTTTCTTGTTCTAGATTTTTGGCTATAAGTTGAACTGGGCTTTTTATCAGCCTTTGTGTTTGGTTGGGCTTTTATGCTTATTATCATCCTGGTGACTTATCTATTTTTGGTTGGGCTTTAACTGCTTATTAGTAGCCTTGGTTTTGTTTTAACTATTGGGTTTTTGGGTCTCTGTAAAACCTCTTTTTCTTATCAAAAACATATGAAAAATAAAGAAAGGTCATTTTATAGGGTAAAGACTTGAAGAATCTTGATTAAATAAGTGAGAAAAAGAAAGTGTTGACATGGGAGAATTACACAAACAATAATGAAAAAAAGCTAAGGAAAAGATTGAATAGTGGTGGACCCATAAAAAAATTATGTTGTATTTTTTATGTGATGACAAGACCATTAACATATTTTTGGTCCAAGTTATTCAATAACTTAAATGAACATCTTTCATATCTCATTTAGACCAAGGATTCAATGCATTAAAAAATGTGGTTGATAACATATTCAAAGATGATAGGATGTGTTGAGTGTCATAATTCCTTCTCCAACTAGTATTTTCTATTGTTATATTTATTTTGTATTTTCTTTGATGTTACACAAAATGTCATATCTTTACAAGCTAGTGTATGTTGAGCTCACTCAGGCATAGAAGATAGTATCCTATATCTTTCAAGAATTTCAGAGTTTGCAAGTTCAGAAGATACTATTAACTGATTTCACTTGAGAGACAAAGAGAAGTTCATAGAAGATTGAGTGTTAACAAAGCCCACTCAGTTACCAAAGGAACTTTGTGAAGATGCAATGTTAATTGAGTTCACTTGGTTAACACAAGAAATTTTTCTTTAAGTTAGTCTCTACCAAGTAGGGTTAGCTAATGAAGGATTTTCTTGTTTTGGAATATTGAGATCAATAGATTTATTTTTTGGTTCTAGCCAACTGAGGATATGAATCTTAATTATTCTAAGTTGTATTCAAGTGACTTGAAAATGTGTAAGGTATAAATAAAAGGTCAACTTGAGCATTCAATGTGTGCAAGTGAATGGAAATATGAAATACGCTAAGAGGAAGTGAATTAAAAGAATAAGTAGAATATCCTTCTAGAGCTACAAAGATACATGTGACATCAGAAAGGATCAAGTATACAAGCTAGAATTGAGATCTATAATCAACAATTTAGTTACATCATAAATTAGGTCATCTCATTATTACTCTCTAACCATTTTAGTAGTGATCTAAATCTCTTAATAGAGTTGGCTTAACAACTATTTGTAAATCCTCTAACAAGGTGGCATTTCTAGATTGAAGTCTCTAAAGACCTCTAAGAATGTCACTACTAATAGGGTGATTGAATCCTCTAATAGGGTTAAACCTAATAGTTTGTTTCATAACCTTTAATAGGGTTGGCTCCTAACAGGGCTCACTTTAGAAGAATAAAAATTAGTAACTAGCTGCAATTAGTGATTTTTCCCAAATTGGGTTTCCATGTTAAATCTTGGTGTCACTTGTGTTCATACTATATATTTTATGTCTATGAAACTAATTTAAGAAAGGTTAATCATAGATAATATATTTAGATTTTCATGTTGATAATTTTTTGAGTTACAATTGCTAGTTCTGTGCTTACTAAGTTACATCATTTACTAGTGTAAACCGAGTGCCAATGCATTTATGGAGCATTAGTATTTTTAGTGAATTTTGTGTTATGTGTTGACATCTAAGAATTTTGGGGTTTAAGTGGTAGTTGATTCATGCCTCCCCTTTTAGTTATTCCTCTTATATTTCCATCAATTGTTATAAGATATTCTTGGTTCTTGTAGAGAAGGTTTTAAGGACCTAAGCTAAAGATCAAGATGTCTTGGAGAAGGGAGATCCCCAAGCTAAAAAAAGATAACTTCAAGGCATGGTAGGAACTCATAAGGCTTCACCTGGCAACCATTTGAGATTTAGGGCTAATGTACCTAGACACCAAGTACATGACACTTTCTAGAACTATGACTATTGAAGAAATTGTAGAAAAGAAGAGTCACAACATTATGATGATTGATATTGCTTCATCTCTCAACTATGTTGAATTTGACGAAGTCAAAGATAGTGGAACTTTGTATGAACTGTGGATCAAACTAAAAGCCATCTATGGAGGACATGATTATGTAAGAAGATGTAAAGATGAGAGAAGATGAGAAAATTACAAAGTACAGTGATAGAATCAAAGCTAGTGTTTGTGTAATAAAATCTTTAGGAGGAAGGACTAAAGATAAGACAGTGGCAAGTAAGTTTCTTAGACCGCTTCTTCCTATATATGCAATTAGAGTATCAAAAATCCAAGAAATGATATGCAATCCAAATCATGATATAAAATTGGATGTAGTAGTTGGAAGATTAACAAATTTTGAGCTAGATAACTATAACAATTATGTTCTTAGTTCTAGTAATCTTAAGTCTACATTTGAAGCCAAGTTGTCACTCAAGAAGAAAGCTAAAAAGTCAAAAGTTAAACAATTTGAAAGTGAAGAGGAAGATAGTTTTGATAGTGATCTTGAAACTATTGAGGCATTACTTACAAGAAGGTATCCCAAAGGTAAAGGAAAGTACAAAGGTAAAATTTCTTTGATTTGTTTCTGTTGTAAAGAAGTTGGACACATTGTTGCATGATGTCCAAATAGAGAATACAAAGATGAAAAGATGAAAAACAAGTACAAAGGAAAGAAGGATTTCAAGATCTTCAAGGACTACAAGGAAAAGGGTAATAAATCTCATTTTATGGCTAAAGTTTCATATAGTAGTGAAGATGATAAAATGGTATGATGGATACACTTGTTCAATTATGTGTTGTCTTTGATGTCACACAAATGTCATATCAGTCATTAGATAGTGCCTACTGAGCTTAGAAAGTCAGCAAAGTAAAGGATAGTGTCTACTAAGCTCAGAAGGTCAACAAGGCAATAGACAGTGTCTACCAAGCCCTAAAGGTTAGTAAAGATAGCTTGCAGTGTCTATCGAGTAGACATATGGTTACCGAACCTTCAAGGTAATAAAAAAAATTTATTTCTTACCAAGCTCACTCGATAATTGAAGAAAACATGACAAAAGTAGCTCTTATCGAGCTCACTCAATAATCGAAGAAAACATGACAAAATCAATTCTTACTGAGCTCACTCGGTAATTGAAGAAAATATGATAGAAACAGTTCTTACTGAGTTCACTTGGTCATCAAAGGTAATTTGGTGAAAGAAGTTCTTACCAAGTAAAGTTGGAAACCAAAGGATTTTAAGATATTGTAATGTTGACCAAGTCAAGAAGGTTAATTGTGGAAATTCCTTGAAGTAGTATTTACCGAGGAAGGTCATTTATTTATTTAAGAATAATATATGTAGCCAACTGTTGAATGGTTTATTAATAAATGTAACATCTAAATGAGTTGACTTGACAACTTGAGTGATATAAGTAAGAATTCAAGTTGAAAATTCAAAAATATGAGGTGGAAGAATGTGGAATTAATATGATATTAAGACTGATTGTTGTGGAAGTAGATTCAAAGGATGATTAGAGATCATTGAGGAGTAGTAGAGCCATATTTGATCAAGAAGGATCTAATGATGATGAATAGAGAGTTGTATCCAACAAATTTAGTTGCGTCTTGTTCAGGTCAATTCATTGTTGCTTTCTAACCATTGTAGTAGTGATTCAGAATCTCTTAACAATGTTGGTTTAACAGCCATTTTGTAAATCCTCTAACAAGGTGACAATTTAGTTGAATTGTTCTAAAGACCTCTAGTAAGGCTACTCCTACCAGGGTGGTTAAATACTCTAACAAGGTCACACCTAATAGTGTGTATTGTAACCTTTAACAGTGTTGGCTCCTAATAGGGCTCACATCAGAAGAGTGAAAAATTGGTGACTAGTTACTTGGTGGTTTTTCGCATAGTGGGTTTCCACATTAAATCTAGTGTCTCTTGTGTTCACTTTATTTTCAGTTACATGCATGAATGCTTGAAAAGAAAGTAATAGTTTAATTTACTGAGTTACAATAGTTGTTTACTAAGTAAAAGTAGTAACTAGATCATTAAGAAATCTAAGGGATTTGTGAATTAATTTTTGTAAGTAACTGATTCACCCCCCTCATAGTTACTCTATCTTTAATTTCAATGATTGGTATCAGAGCTTTTGGTGCTTATAGGAAAGGATTTCAAGGATCTAAGCTAAATATCATGATGTCTTACGAAAGGGAAATTCCAAGACTTAATAGGAACAACTTCTTAGCATGGCAAGGATTGATGAGGCTTCATCTGGATTCCATTGGTGATACAGGACTACAGTACCTTGATGAAAAATATGAAGAACCTTCTAGTACATTATCTATCAATGATATTGCTGAAAAGAAGACTCATAATAACATGATGATAGATATAGCATCTACTGTGAGTTATGAAGAATTTCATGACATCAAGGATTGCAAAATTGCTTTTGAAATGTGGAACAAGCTGAAAGAAATCTATGGCGGAGATGATAATATAAGAAGAGCCAAAGTAGAAAGTTTGAGAGGACAATTTGACCAAATGAGGATGAGAGAGGATGAAAACATTGCAAAGTATGTTGAAAAAGTTAAAGCATGTGTTAGTGCAATCAAAGCATCTGGAGGAGATATCAGTGAGGAGATAGTTATAAGTAAAGTACTTAGAACCCTACTTCCTATTTGCAATTCAATAAAGGAGATGTGAGGAAAATCATAAAATAAATTTAGATGCCATAGTTGGAAGATTGACTGCATTTGAGCTAGACAACTATGACAAATATGTTCCAATAGCCAAGAATGTTGGATTAGCATTTGAAGCCAAGCTTTCACTCAAAGAAAAAGGGAAAAAGTTGAAGGAACCAAAATCAAAAAGTGATGAAGAATCAGAAGAAAGTTCAGACAGTGATCTTGAAGTGGTTGAAGCTCTACTAGCAAGAAAATATTCAAGAGGCAAAGGAAAATACAAAGGTAAAGTTCCTCTAATCTATTTCTCTTGGGAAGAAATTGGAAATATTGCTGCTAGGTGCCTAAATAAGCAGAAAAAAGATGAAAAGAAAGGTCACAAGTACAATGGAAAGAAAGACTTCAAATCATTCAAGGATAAAGGTAAGAAAACATGTTTTATGGCAAAAGATTCCAATGATTCTAATGATGAAGAAGAAGATGAAATTGTCTACATTGTTGTAAAAGATGAATCTGATAATAATGAGGAAATGACACTAATTTCTCATATGAGAAAAAATGATACATGGATCATAGATAGCGGTTGTTCTCATCACATGACTGGTGATAAAACTAAGTTTGAATACTTTGAAGACTATGATGGAGATAGTGTAAGATTTGGTAACAATGAACCTTGTTGTATAAGAGGAAAAGGAAGAATCTCTCTAACCAAGAAACTTGTGTGTAATAATGCATATTGGGTAGAAGGACTAAAGAAAAATCTGTTGAGTCTAGCACAACTACTCAATAATGGATTCAAGGTAGAATTCATGCATGGAAAAAATAAGATTGTTGGATGGAAAAGGAAAGCTGATTGGATATGGAACTCAAACAAAAGGTAACTTATTTTATCTTGAACTTGGGGATGTTCATGTTTCATTGCTCAAAATGAAGAAAGGTGGTTATGGCATAGAGGGTTGTGTCATGTAAACTTTGACAACTTAATAAAAATTAGTAAATTCAGGAAAGTAAGAGGTATTCCTGACATAAAAGAAACCTAAGGTTGGTCTATGCAAAAATTGTCAAACTGGTAAAATGGGAAAGAGTAGTTTTAAAAGCAAGAACTATCAGATTGAAGAAGTTCTAGAAATTATGCATATTGATTTGTGTGGACCTATTGGGATTGAAAGTTATACTAGTGAAACAAATTTCATTTTGTTTGTTGATAATTATTCAAGAATGATGACTGTCATGTACCTTAGAGAGAAATTAGAAACATTTGAAAAGTTCAAATGGTATTTGGCAAGAGTAGAAAAAGAAATAGGCAAAAGACTAAAATGCTTAAGGTCTAACAGAGGTGGTGAATTCTATTCATATGAGTTCAATAACTTTTGCATTGAAAGGGGAATCAAAAGATAGGTTTCAACACCTAGAACTCCTGAACAAAATGGAATAGCAAAAAGAAGGAATAGATCTATAATGGATTGTACAAGAACCTTAATTATTGGGAAAGTTATTGCTATCAAATACTAGAAGGAAGCTATCAGCACTGCAGTTCATACCTTAGACCGAGTACAGCTAAAAAAGGACTCATTCAAAATACCCTATGAATTATGGTATGGCTACAAACCCAATGTAAGTTATCTAAAAGTATTTGGAAGCAAATGTTACAATCTAAGAGAATCTAGAAAAGGTAAATTTGATATAAAAAGTGATGAAGGAATATTTTTGTGATACTCTTACAAAAGCAAAGCATATAGATGTTTGAACTTATCTACTCACAAAGTTATAGAAAGTGCACATGTGAAAGTTGATGAGTTTGTAGAAAGAACAAAAGAAGAAAGCAAAAAGGAACTTGAAGACTACAAAAGATTTGTTTACATTGAACCTGATACAATACCAATTATACCAATCAATCAGGAATCCTCAACTCCAAAGTCTTCATTGACCCAGTCACAAGAAGTTCAAACTGAGTCAGCATCTACCAAGCTGCAAGAACTTGAGTTGCAAATAGAAGCTAATGAGTTAGCATCTACCGAGACCAAGCAACCTGAATCAGAAATAGAAGTTGAGAGATAGAAGGATAACAATGCAAGTCATTCAAAAGGCAAGGAGCATGTGTTAGCCAAATATGTTAGAAAGCATCATGCACTAGATCAGATCATTGGTGATAAATCAGAAGGAACAATGACAAGAAGTGAGTTGAAAGGCACTTGTTTACTTGCTGGTTTTGAACCTAGAAATGTCAAAGATGCAATAGATAATGAAAGTTGGATTGAAGAAATGAATAAAGAGATAGAAAAAATAGAGAAAAATGAAACTTGGACTCTTGTACCTAAACCCAAAGACAAGAATGTGATTGGAAAAAAGTGGGTATTCAGAAACAAACTAAATGAAGATCGTAAGGTATCAAGGAACAAAGCTAGATTGGTATGCAAAGGATACTCTCAAGAAGAAGGTGTAGACTATGGAGAAACTTTTTCTCCTATTGCGAGATTGGAAAGTGTCAAAACCTTACTTGCATATGGTACATAAAAAGGATACAAAGTTTACCAGATGGATGTCAAGTCAGCATTTCTCAATAGCATATTGGAGGAAGAAGTTTACATTGATCAGCTTGAAGATTTTGTTGATCCAGAAAAGAAGGACATGGTCTGCAAGTTGCATAAAGCATTATATGGTCTGAAGCAAGCCCCTAGAGCATGGTATGAAAGATTGCATAACTATCTTATTCAGATTGGTTTTCAAAGAACTAATGACAACAGTAGTTTGTACATAAAGGACTAGATAATAAGATTGTTTTGGCAGAAATATTTGTAGATGATACTTTGCTCATAGTCCTAAATGATGATCTTTGCAAAGAATTCTCAGAATAAATGAACAAGGAATTTGAAATGTCAATGTTTGGTGAAATAAATTTTTTTGTTGGTCTTCAAATTCAATAGAATAAGAATGACATCTACATCACTCAATCCAAATACATCAAGAAAATACTGAAAAAGTTTGGTATGGAAGATTGTAAACCAGTTGGGACTCCTATGTGTACTGGATTAAAAATCACCAAGGATGATGAATCAAAGGAAGTAGATCAAACATTGTATAGATCAATGATTGGAAAATTGCAATATGTAGTGCACACAATACCAGACATTGCCCTTGTAGTAGGAATTGTAGCAAGATTCTCAAAAAAACCAAAATAAAATCACATGATAGCAATCAAAAGGATCATGAGATACTTAAAAGGAACTGAAGATTATGGATTATGATATAAACTTGGAGAAAAACTAGATTTAAAGGTGTTTATTGATGCAGATTGGGCAGGAAGTATTTGTGATAGAAAGAGCACAAGTGGAGGAGCTTTCTTTCTTAGAAAAAGGTTGGTTTCTTGGACAAGAAAAAAGTAAAATTGTACATCTCAGTCCACAGCAGAAGTTGAGTATGTTGCAGCAGCAGTAAATTGCTCAAACATTGTGTGGTTTAAACAATTATTGAAAGGTATGAAGCAATAATTTATAGAACCAATTGTTATGTTTTATGATAACACAAGTTCAATTAACATCTCCAAGAATCCAGTGATGCATTCAAAAACCAAGCATATTGCCATAAAATATCACTTTGTTAGAGAATTGGTACAAGAAAAGGAAATAAGATTAGAATATGTGCATACAAAGGAACACATTGTTGACATATTCACAAAGCCTTTACCTAAAGATGCATTCTTGTATCTAAGAGGTAAGTTAAGGGTCATTCCCCTATCTGAAGCTTACTAAAAATATAGTTTCAGTGATGCATCAACAGGAACAGAATCAAAGATCTAACAGTTGATGCAAAAAATCAATGAAGACATTGCATATGAATTAGTACATTAGGTACAGTACTATTCAATTGTTTTAAGTTATCTTTGGCATGTGTTGTCAAAGAGGGAGAATATATTGTTACTAAATCTTTCTGAAATTTCCAAATAATAAGAATTTGTGTAAGAGGGAGAGATTATTATGAAAAAGGGAGTTTTGTATTTTGACATTAAATGACTTGTTTTCAAATTTCATTCTACTATGACATGTTGTGTTGCCATCAATGCCAAAGAGGGAGATTGTTGGATGCAATGGTTCAATTGTGTGTTGTCTTTGATGTCACACAAATGTCATATCAGTCATCAGATAGTGCCTACCAAACTCAAAAAGTTAGCAAAGCAAAGGACAATGTCTACCGAGCTCAGAATAGAAAGTATCTACTGAGCCCAAAAGGTTAGTAAAGATAGCTTGCAGTGTCTACCACGTAGACAGTTGGTTACTAAGCCTTCAAGGTAATCCAAGAAATTTAGTTCTTATTGAGCTCACTCGGTAATAAAAAAAAAACATGAAAAAAGCAGTTCTTATCGAGCTCACTCAGTAATCAAAGAAAACATGAAAAAGAAATTCTTATCGAGCTCACTTAGTAATAAAAGAAAAAATGACAGAAACAATTCTTACCAAGTTCACTCAGTCATCAAAGGTAATTTGGTAAAAGCAGTTCTTATCGAGTAAACTTAGTAACCAAAGGATTTTAAGATATTTTAATGTTAACCGAGTCAAGAAGGTTAACTCTGAAAATTCCTTGAAGCAATATTTACCAAGCAGGGTTATTTATTTGTTTAAGAATAATATCTATAGCTGACTGTTGAATGGTTTATTGGTAAATGTAACATGGAAATGAGCTGACTTGACAATTTGAATGATATAAGTAAAAAAGTCAAGTTGCAAATTCAAAAATATGAGGTGGAAGAATGTGGAATTAATATGATATGGAGACTGATTTTTGTGGAAGCATATTCCAAGGATGATCAGAGATCATTGAGGAGTAGTCGAGCCATATTTGATCAAGAAGGATCTAATGATGCTGAAAAGATACTTGTATCCAGTAAATTTAGTTGCATCTTGTTCAGGTCAATTCATTGTTTCTTTCTAACCATTTTAGTAGTGATTTCAAATCTCTTAACAGAGTTCATTTAACAACCATTTTGTAAATCCTCTAACAAGGTGATAGTTTAGTTTAATTGTTCTAAAGACCTCTAGCAAGGCCACTCCTAACAGGGTGATTAAATCCTCTAAGAAAGTCACACCTAATAGTCTATATTGTAACCTTTAACAAGGTTGGCTCCTAATAGGGCTCACTTTAGAAGAGTGAAAAATTGGTGACTAGTTACTTGGTGGTTTTTCCCATATTGGGTTTCCGCATTAAATCTAGTGTCTCTTGTGTTCACTTTATTTTCAGTTACATGCATGAATGCTTGAAAAGAAAGTAATAGTTTAATTTACCAAGTTATAGCAGTTGTTTACTGAGTAAAAGCAATAACTAGATCATTAAGACATCTAAGGGATTTGTGAATTAATTTTTGTAAGTAACTGATTCACCCCCCTCTCAGTTACTCTATCTTTAATTCGAACACTATATTGTTGTAAAAGATGAATTTAATGATGAAGGAGATAAAATGGCAGTTATCTCTCATGTTAGAAAAAATGATAAATGGACTATTGATAGTGGTTACTCACATCATATGACTAGTGAAAAAACAAAATTTGAACATATGGAACATTTTGATGGTGGAAGTATGAGATTTGGAAACAATGAACCATGTTGAATAAAGAAACAAGGTTGTATCTCACTAACCAATGAACTTAAATTTGATAATGCTTATTGGGTTGAAGGAGTAAAGGATAATCTATTGAGTGTGACACATTTGAATAATATTTGATTCAAGATAGAATTCATGAATGGAAAGGTCAAGCTGATAGATGGAAAAGGAAATTGAATTGGGTCTAGTAATAAAACCAAAGGTAATCTATTCTACCTAGATCTTACTGAAAATTCATGTTTCATTGCTCAAGTAGAAGAAAGTTGGTTATGGAATAAAAGGCTATGCCATGTGAACTTTGATAACCTAATCAAGATAAGAAAAAAAAAGAAAAAAGAGTGAGAGGTATTCCCAGTTTGAGGAAACCAGATGTTGGCCTATGCAAAAATTATCAAATTGGTAAGATGGGTGAGATGAGTTTCAAAAAAAAGAACTATCATTCTGAAGAAGTTTTAGAGATAGTTCATATTGACTTATGTGGACCTATTGGAACAAAGAGTTATAGTGGAGATAAGTATTTTATTCTTTTTGTCAATGATTATTTTAGAATGATGACTGCATTGTCTCTGAAAGATAAATATGAAGCATTTCAAAAGTTTAAGTGGTATTTGGAAAGAGTAGAGAAAGAAACTGGAAAGAAGTTAAAGTGTTTGAGGTCAAATAGAGGTTGTTAATTTATTTCCAATGAATTCAATGAATTTTGCATTGAAAGAGGACTTAAAATAAAAGTATTAGCCCTTAGTACACTACAACATAATGGTATAGTAGAAAGAAGGAACAAATCCATCATGGATTGTGTAAGAATTTTGATGATAGAAAAGAATGTTGCAATCAAATACTAAAAAGAAGCAATCAATACTACAGTGCATACATTGAGAAAAGTATAGTTGAAGAAAGACTTAAAATCAAACTCCTTATGAACTATGGTATGGATACAAACCTAATGTAAGTTACTTGAAAATATTTGGTAGCAAATGTTATATCTTGAAGGAATCTAGGAAAGGTACATTTGATGTCAAAGGTGATGAAGGCATGTTCCTAGGATACTCCTTCAAAAGTAAAAAGTATAAATGTTTGAATTTATCAACTCATAAGATCATGAAAAGTGCACATGTAAGAATTGATGAGTTTGTAGAAAAGAGTGAAGAAGAGAGAAACAAAGAACTTGAGGATTATAGAAAATTTATCTAATATGAAATTTGTACATTGCCAAATCACATTAGAAGTCAATAGAATTCACCTCCTAAGTGTCCAAAATCTCCAGAGGCTACTAAGTTTCAAATAGTGCAACTTGAGTCATAGTTTGAAGGACCCAAGTCATAGTCAGATGCTAGCAAGCTATTTCTAGAGAAAATAGAGTCTAAAGAACCCGAGTCACATATAGTTGGACCCAAGCTTAATATAAAAAATATGATGAGGCTAGTGGGATAAGTTCTAAATCTAAAGTACCTATTTTAGCAAGACATGTTAGAAGGTACCATGCACCTTATCAGATCATTGGAGACAAGTCAAATGGAAAAATGACAAGAAACAAATTGAAAGGTACCTGTTTAGTTATTGAGTTTGAACCTAGATTAGTTAAAGATGCTTTGTATAATGAAAGTTGGATTGAAGCTATGAATGAAGAGATTTAAAAAATAGAAAGGAATAAGACTTGAACTCATGTCTCTAGATCGAAGGATAAAAATGTAATTGGAACAATGTTGAATAGAGATGGAGAAGTCTTCAAAAACAAAGAAAGGTTAGTATGCAAAGGCTATTCTCAAGAAGAAGGTATTGATTATGGTGAAATTTTTTCTCCTGGTACAAGATTAGAAGGTATTAGAAATTTACTTTCGTATGTTACACTTAAAGGATTTAAAGTTTATGGATGTAAAATTTGTGTTCTTGAATGAAATTCTTGAAGAGGAACTTTACATAGAACCACCAAAAGGTTTTACAGATCCTAGAAAAAAAGATATGGTTTATAAACTACACAAGGAATTGTATGGACTCAAGAAAGCTTCTAGAGCTTGGTATGAAAGAATTCATAACTAATTACCATCTTGGGTTTCCTTATTATCATGCACTTTTGTTCATTTTGTCAGTTTCTGCCAAGTTCTTAAGTTGATACCAAGTCTTTGGTTGCCAAGTGATCCTTTGGGTGCTAAGCGATTCATTTGGTTGCTGAGTGATTTCTTTGGATGCCATTGAGTGATTCCTCTAGGTGCCTAGTTCATATGGATGTCGAGTGCCAATTTTTAAAAATCTTTCATTTGTCGAGTTATATGTGTGTTGTTCCAATTTGGGCTAACTTTTTCTATATTTAATTTGGTATAGGTAGTTAATATTTTTCATCAACTGACTTGTGGCCTTTCTATGTTCTAGAATATTCTCTAAGCCATTTTGGAAAGTATTTTAGGAAGTCTAGGATTGAGATTTTTAGAGAGTTGGGTGGAAATATGATTGGAGTATAAGCTAAAAGGTACAAATTTTTTGTTGGATCTTGGATTTGAATATATTTGTATCTGGCTGTAACCTAGAAGGCATTATAGTTGGACATGTATGTTGATCATTCAATGAATCTATAAGAAATATTTTGTTCTTCCCCTCCCTGGTGTTATTCTTGTGTATTATTTCAATTGTGTTAACTCTTGTAGGTTGGATTGGATAGTTGGGTGTTCCTTTGGCCCTAGTTTTATCCATCCCTTCTTGCATCAAGTCATATCAAAGCTTGAAGTTCATCCTTGTGGAGGTTGAATCATGTAGAACCCTAAGTCAAATTTCCTTCTAAGGTGGTAGATCTATGGATTTAAACTATAACTTGCATAGGGTTATGATCTTATAGGAAACTAATTTGCAAAGATGGTTCGTAGTAGAGAAAATGTTGATACTGCTATATTGGATCACTTGAAACAAATTGTAGCTAGATTAGATGTTTTGGAGAACCCCTAGAGGAGAGGAGTGCATCTTGATGATGTAAGTGATGATGAAGTAGTAGCACCAAACCTTAACCCAAAATAGGAAGAAGACCAAGATGAAGAAAGGTTGTTGAGAGTGTCATCTAGGGCTAATTAAAACCTACTATAGAAGTCATTCCTCATGATGGGAAATTAGACACAAATACTGTATTGGATTGGATATCTAATATGGAAAAGCTCTCTGAGTATGAAAATGTTCCTGATAATAGGAAGGTGAAAATTGTAGTCACTAGGTTGAAAGGTCATGCATCACTATGGTGGGAGAATTTGCAAACTGGTAGAAAAGGAGAGGAAAGGAGAAGATTAGAACTTGGCCAAAGATGGTGAACAAGGTAAAGAAAAAATTCATTCTTGCTGATTACCAAGTTAGCTTGTTGAGAAAGATGCAAAATTTGAGACAAAAGGACATGATTGTGAAAAAGTATACTGAGAAATTTTATAGATTGGACATTAGATCTGGATATGTGGATGATGATGTTGAGAAAATTTCAAGGTACATAAATGGATTGAGATCTACAATTCAAGATGAAATAAGTTTTGTGAAGTTGGAAAGTGCAGAAGAAGCATACCAATATGTGTTAAAGGCTAAGGAGATCTTGACAAAGAAGTATGAACAGAGACAAAGAGCTAGAGGTGGTAAATTCCAAAGAGGAAGAGGTAGATCTTATGGTGAAGGTGGAAGATATGAAAAATTTGTATAGAATAAAGGAAAATCTGAGTGGAAGAATGATGACAAAGGCAAGACCGAATGGAAAAGTGGTAATTCTTACTGACAAGGTACTAATTCTTACTGAGGAAGAGGTAATTATTATTCTAGGAGTGATTTTCATAGTAATTGTTTTAGATGTGGTAAAGAGGGACGTAGATCTTTTGAATGTAGATCATTTGAAAGTTGGAAAGGCAAAATAAATGTTTTGATTCAAGAAGATGATAAGGGTTCACCATGTGGACTTGAGATAGGAGAAAATCTGATGGTGAGAAGAACCTTATGTAATAAGGGAAATGATGAGGAACCTATCCTTAGAAGAAGTCTTTTCAAGTCTAGATGAAAGATGGCTAGAAAATGTTGCAAAGTAATCATTGATAGTGGAAGTTCTACAAATTTGGCATCAAAAAAGTTGGTTAGAAAGTTTTAGTTGTAGAGGTTGAAACATCCCACACCCTATCATATTTCATGGATCAAAGATGCGCATAAGATATTGGTAAGTGAGTAATGCCTTGTGAAGTTCAAGATTGAACATTACTTTGATGAAGTTTTGTGTGATATTATGCACATGGATTGTTGTTATATTTTGTTGGGTGGACCTTGGAAATATAATAGATATGTTGCACATGATGGAAGATTGAATCAATATACTCTTTGGGTAAATGGGAAGAAACAAATATTTCTACCTTTGATTGAAAGTCCAAATGAGGTTAGTTATACTACAATAAAAGTTTGTATGATTAATGGAAAGAAATTTGAAAATGAAATGAAAAAGAATCAAGTCTATTTTTCTATAATCCCAAAGAGACCTAGTTGTGTCAATAGTAGTCAAGTGCTAGAAAATAGTGCTAACCGAGTACTAGTCAGTGCTGATTAAGTGACAACTAGTAGTATTACTAGAAGAAATTGTTGAATTGAAAAATGAATATAAAGAGATTGTTGGAGAGGATATACCTTATGGCTTACCTCCAATGAGAAGTATAAGTCACTATATGGATCTGATTCCTAGAGCTAGTTTTCCAAAAAAACCACCATATAGAATGACACCTACAAAGAATGAAGAACTTAACAGACAAGTGCATGAGTTGTTGTAGAAAGGTTTGATTAGAGAAAGTTTAAGTCCATGTGTTGTACCTATTGTATTAGCACCTATAAAGAATGGAGAATGGAGAATGTGTACTGATTCTAGGGCTATTAACAAGATCACAATGAAATATAGGTTTCCTATGTCAAGGATGGATGATATAATGGATTGTTTGAGTGGAGCAAAGTATTTTACAAAGACTGATTTGAAGAGTGGCTATCATTAGATTAGAATCAAATAAGCTAATGAATGGAATACTGCTTTCAAGATAAAAGATGGTGTGTATGAATGGTTGGTTATGCCTTTTGGTTTGACTAATGCACCTAGTACTTTCATGATGTTGATGAATGAAGTTCTAAAAAGATTTTTGGGTAAGTTTGTGATTGTTTATTTGGTTGATATTTTGATATTCAGTAAGACTAAGGAGGAACATCTTGAGAATATTAGACAAGTATTGCAGAGGTTGAAGGAGGAAAAATTGCTAATTAATCTTAAAAAGAACTCTTTTATGCAAGAGGAGATTGTATATTTAGGATTTGTGATTTTAGCTGATGGTTTTGAGAATAGATCTAGAGAAGGTTAAAGAAATTTTGGAATGGCCTACACCTAAGAATGTGGGTGAGGTAAGATCATTTCATGATTTGGCTAGTTTTTACCAGAATTTTATAAGGAATTTTAGTTCTATTTGTAATGCTTTGACTAAGAAAATGAGAGGAGATAAAAAGGAATTCAACTGGATACATGGAGCTGATAAGAGTTTTGAGACTTTGAAACAAAAGGTTGTTGAATTACCTGTATTGGCTTTCCCTAATTTCAACAAAGTATTTCAAGTTCAATGTGATACAAGTGGTAATGCAATAAGAGCTATACTAAGTCAAGAAGGTAAACCTATTGCTTTCTTTAGTGAAATGTTAAAAGGAAGTATTTTGTGTATGATCAAGAATTTTATGCTATTGTCCAAGCATTGAAGAAGTGGAGACATTGTTAGTCTAAAAATGGTTTTGACACTTGAGTGTCAACACAATTAACCACTTTTCACATTGAAGCCGAGTACACTGTGTATGCCAAGCCATAGCATGTGCCGAGTCAGGAAATTCAACAAGTGTCAAGCATGATTTTTAGGTGCCAAATAGTCTTTAGGTGCCAAGTACGTATAGGTGCTAAGCATGATCTAAGTACTGAGCATTATTTAGGTGCTGAGTCTTAAAGGATGTCGAGCAAGATAGGAGCATATACAAAAGCTGAGTTACAATAGATGTCGAGCATCAAGAAGTAGTAAGTGCCGAGTAACTCAAAATCAGCATATGAGTTTGAAACTTCACAAACTCAGATGTAAACCATTTTCATAGCCAGCATAAGACAAATCTTGAAAGATTTAAGTGATAAGATCAAATCATTTATATTTCTTATGCAATCTACATGCAGCCAATAAGAAAAATGGAGAAGGCATGCAACCAATAAGAGATGTGCAAGGAATAAGCAAAAATTAGAGATTAAATACGGATCATAGATCCATACCTAACCCTAAGTCTTCAAGTGTCTTTATAAGGAAGACACAATCAGATTGAGCAGGGAGAGCATAAAAAAAAAAGGAAGGGAAAAATGTATAAGGAACTCTAATATCAGAGAGAAGAGAATCAGATCACAAAGGATCAAGATCAGAGAGAACAAATCAAATGCCTATATTCAACAATCAAAGGATTGTAAGCCATCAGGTTTATCATACCTAATACTCTTTAACCATTGTATTAGAGAGAAAATTCTATGATGATAGGTTAGCTTAGCAGCTATTTTATAGATCCTTTAACTAGTTGACTAAATCCTTTGACAGGGTGACATTTCGTGTAAAAGTGTTTGTAAATCCTTTAATCAGGTCACTATTGATACAATGTAAAGCCTTTGACAGGGCAGGCCTTTAATAGGGAAGACCATCAGAAGTGGTTAAACATTATTACTGCAGTGATTTTGTGGGTATCATCCCCACCCCAGTTTTACCTTCTTATTTTTGGAGGGTTTCTGGGTTACCAAAACTTAAGTCTTATGTGGTGATGCATATTGGTTTTTTATGATTGCTTACTATTTATGTGCATACATCTTTATTCAAAAAATATGTTATTAAGGATTTGAAATAGTTAAAAGGCTAGTTCTTCTAATTCACCACCCCCCCCCCCCACCCCCACCTCTTAGAAGCATTCTTCCAATAAGACAATCCAACAATTGGTATCAGAGCCATGTTTCTCTCAAAGAGAAGCCAAAAAACTTGGAGGAAAAGATCTAAGGATGGAAGTTTTCAAACTTGGAAAGATTATTGAAAACCAGGTGATAGATGTGCATCTCGCTCTACAAAAGGTAGAGGAAGCTAGAGTGGAATTAAGAAAATCTTTAAAAAGAAGAAAGAAGATAGCCATAGCTGAAAATGACATACACTACAAGGAAATTGACACCACACAAGTGTTTTCCAATGGAGACACTAAAGAATTTGATATAGCAATAATAGAACTGATGTAAAAAAATGAAGCTCAAGAAAATGAGATAAGATCTCTCAAGATGGAACATGAATCACGGGCCATAATGTTATGTGAAATCACTGAACAAAAGAAAAGAGCAGTTGAGGATAGAGTCATGATGGAAGATGACAAAAGAAATCTTGCAAACAGACTGGAAGAAAAGAGTATTGAATTAACAAGGATTTCAAACATGCAGATGGATACACTTGCTCAAATGATGAACCTTCATCATGAACTTAATATGAAAAATATCAAGATCTCTACTCTGAAGATGCAGAATGAACAATTACAAAATGAATTGGACAGAGAAAAAGAGATAATAGAAAATCTCAACAAGTCAAGCAAAGTAATAAAGTACTTTGAATAGTTGCTAAAATGCCCAAGATCAACCCATGATATGTCAGGACTTGGATACAACAGCACCGAAGTTGGTGAATCATCAAAGAGTGTTGAGCAAAGAAGTGAAAAAGGTAAGGATTCTAAACCCACTTGTTATTACTATAATAAAAGGGGACACACTACTAATATTTGTAGGAGTAGAAGAGTCAATCAACCAAATAAAAGCAAGAGTTACTACCACAAGTGCAAAATGCAAGGGAATATGACACAAGACTATAAATCCAAAACCCCAAAAACACAAATATTTGATGGACATTGTCATAACTACAAGAAATATGGACATAGGGCATTTGAATACAAATCAAAGCCCATGTGGATTTCAAATCAACTAGAAAAAGGGAATGAAAGCCACTACCATTGGGATTATAACACCTGGTACAGTTGTCACTATTGTGAGGAATATGGACATACACCCTAGAATTGCATAGGAACACATTTCAAAGGAAACTATAAAAGATGGTTGAGCCAAACTAAATGTTTTAGTTGCTTGAAAACTAGTCATACCAGCAAGAATTATCCTACAAGGTCCAAATCACCAAATACTGAAGCAAACAAAGGAAAAGAAAAGATTGATGTCATAAGAGGACAAATGAATAAGACTTGGAAGAAGAAAGATGAGTGTAGTACATCAAGCAAAGGGATCACTTCACCTAATGGGTCAAGTGATCACACTTCATCAAACTAAGCATAAGGGAGATATATGGGACTGATATACAAAGATATATCATACATCAGTCCCAAAACAAAGAAGCACTGAAAAGAAGAATTAAGCATAAGATGAGATTCTAAGACTAAAATTCAAACAATGATGTTGAGTCATCTTTGAATGCCGAGTAAAACTACTTTGGATGCCAAGTTAATCAGTAAAGTTAGTAGATTCCGAGTAAACATAGTTGTCGAATAGATGCCGAGTTGAAAAACATTTGGAAGCCGAGTGACAGGTGTAGGTATCAAAATGCATTAAATGCAAAAGTTTCTTCCATTGATTAAAAGTAAAATTTGATTCATTCTTGAGCCATTCAAACCAAGAGCAATTATTTTGAGCACGTTTGAGCAATTTTCAAGCTTTCAACCAGTGATTTGCAGCAATTTAGCATCTACCCAAGCAATCAAAGTATCTATCCAAGTATTTCCTTCAAGTGTTGAGTTTTACAGTTTGAAAAGTTTTTGCTTTAAATTGTTAAAACCCTAGTTTAGATATAAATGGCGACAAGCTCAAAAATCACTGAAGAGAAAACGAGTCATGAAATTCAACTTGTCAGCAACGAAGTAAAGCAACCTGAGTTTAGACCCATACCAGAGGTTGCATACAAAAATGATCCCGTTGGTGCTCTATCTGCCATCCCTGAAAAAGTTGTTATGGTTCAGTATGTGAAAAATGCTATAATTGTAAAATAGGGGCCATAGGAGATTTGGAAATCTTTAATGCCTATGACAAACTCTGTGATAATGGTATTCTAAAAGATGAGTTTTCTGTCATAGAAAAGAAGGGTTTAATGAAAGCCCTAGTCTTTCCAATAGTATTCAAAAATGAGTGGATATGCATTATACTTACCAGAATCCATGATGGATCATTCTGGTTAGAGCAAGGGCAAGTCAAGATTACCAAGAAGATGGTTTATAGGGTTACTGGCTTTCCAACCCTAGATCAGCCAAAAATCTTGAGAAGCGAAAAGAAGGAAACAATTGAGAAGAACACAGGAGCAAAGTGGAACAATAGAGACATGACTATAGACAGTATAATTGATCCCCTTTTAGATTTTGTTGTAAGGATCATATCACATAAGTTTTACCAATCCAACAAGTTAAATAGTGTACCCTGCATAGTAGTAGACGTGGCACATAAACTTGTAAGGAAAGATCACACTTATGATCTTCCAGAGCTCTTGTTGCAACAGATTAATGAAAATCTTGGAGCTATTAGAAAATCCAAGGGCACACAGTGAAAATTTGGTTCAGTGTTGGTTTGTATGTTCTTCTATGTAATGAAGGAATTTACTTCATTTGGAAAAGTCAACTAGAGTCAAAATAAAACCATTGTTGATCAAATTAATGATTTCATTGTACAAATGGGAGATAGCTTTGATGATCAAATGTCTATCTATTTTGAAGATTTCAAAAATGCAATGAAGAAGAGAATGAGGATACCAGTCTCACTAGTAGAAAAGCATATAAATGACATGTTTTCTTGTTGATATTGATTGCACCTACATTCAAGTGGTCCTTCCAACAACAAGATGGCTTAGACCATTAGGATATGAGCTTGATGTTGACCAAGCTTCTGCAGCCATCACGGCTTTACTTGCAGAGGAAATGGACAAATCTACCCAAGGCATTTGGGACATATGACACTATAAAATCAAGATTTGTTACAGAACTCAAGGCAACCTCAGCAGTAAAGAAAAAGGACAAGTTGGTAAAATAGATAAAGAAGAAATTTGGTGTTGAAGAATCAAGTGCAGCAAGTGAAGAAGAAGAGATTAGTGAAGGAGAAGAAGAAGGTGAGCCAGAACAAGAGCCACTTGAATTGCCTCAAAGACAAGGAGAAGAAAAAGATGAGAGTGCCGAGGAAAAAAAAACCAAGGAAGCACCCATCAGAGGTAGAGTCACTAAAAGGAAAACAAAGACCTCTCCTACTTCTCAGCCCCCACCAAAGAAAGTTTCCATGCAAATGCCAAAGAAGTCAACAACCAGAGCTATAACAAGGGCCTCTACCCAAAAGGCTAAAGAGGAAGCCACAAAGAAGAAAAACACAAAGGCACAGGAAGAGCCAAAGAAAAGGAAAAGATATGTGGCCCAACCTAATATTGATGAAGAAGATCAGATTGAAGAGGTAAGTCCTCCTAAATCTTCAATTGATATATTTTGTAAGAAGATTAGGAATGGAGACATAAATGAAATGAAAAAGATTGATTATAATAAGTTCAATAAAGAGGGAAAAAATAGCATAGAATAATTAGTCTATGCATTTATGGCACAGTCCAAGTATGCACCTCTTGAACTAGATGGACAATTGCCAAAGGAATTGTCTAAAATTATAGAAGACAAATGGCATTTCTATCTAATGATGGAGAAAGAGATGAGAGAATCAACCCTAGCAAACTTACTACTTGATTTGACAAAAGAATAGGTAACTCAAGTAGTCAAATGGCATAACAAAAGGTTTACACCCAAATATAGGGCATTCTCCATCTTGCAAAACAAAATTGAAGAAGTTGTGTAGAGAACAACAAGAGTATGGAAAAACTTGTACAAAACATTTGAAGATGTTCTTGAAGAAATATACAAAGAAGAAGCTGTTGCCAAACCTGAAGAAAGAAGGCAGAGGAGAGAAGAGGAAACTGAAGAAGAGAAGAAGGTTGAAGAAGAGGAAAATAAGAAAGAAAGAGAGGAGGAAAGAAAAGATGAAGACAAAGGAACTGATGAACAAAAAAATGTACAAAGCACACATCTTTCACCTCCTAGCTCTCCTCACTCACCTACCACACTTGCAGAAATCATAAATATTAAGGATGTTGTTGATACTACATGTCAAAACATCAATCCATTAACTGCAAAAAATCTTACTAAGATCCTTGACCAAACAAATCTTCAAGCACAATTCTGTACAAATCCCATATTGGTCAGTGTGGATAATCTTCAAAAGTTAGTAGAAAAACTCAAAGAGGTCAAGGTGCCATCACAAAAACCACCTCAGATCATTCAAACTATTGGGCTTACATTTCTACCACCTCCATCACCACCAAGATTAGTCACTCAAACTCATCAGGAGCCAAGTGCAACAGCAGAGGTAATCACAGGGACAATAGCTTAGACAGTGAGTACACCTCTAGAAGTAGTAACACAACAAGAAGAAGACAAGAAAGAAGAAGAGGAGAAGGAAGAAACCTAAAATAAAGAGGAGTCTACAATACAAACTTTGGTTGAATTACCAAAAACAGCAACTCCCACAAAACCTAGTCATGAGTAGAGTACTGAAAAGATAATTTTATATGCTAGTACACCAAGTTCAATTTCTACAAGGGTAGCTAGGACCATACATTATGGTATTCCTAAGCTTGATGAAGAAATCAAAATACCCTATTATGATTCAAGCACTCTAAATGGGGAAAAGATGAATGAAATATAGAGTGCATTGGATAAGAGGAGGAGACAAGAGGCAATGAGAAAAGACTACAAATACAAGCATGCACTAAATGATATAAAAGATATATTCATGGATGCTTTTGAAATTCAACCTCTAGATGCAAACGGGGCAATACTTGAGCAATTATCTAATATAGTTGACCAAGTAAATAATGAAGACCATGATACTAATTCAAAACTATTGGAATGGTCAAAAAAGAAGTTTTTAGGTAAAGTCAACTAGAAAATAGCTAATAACATAATTTTGGGACAGGTTGACCTACCAAAGAAATTAGAAAATGTAAAAAGTGTATTACGGAACATATTTTCCCTTTACAACAAATAGTGTGATTTTTCCAGGTTCACACATGAAATAAATCAAAAAATTTTGAACCTTGAGAGTAAATTAAAACTCTCCAACATGTAACTACCCTCAGATCCTACATAGAGTGAAAAGAAATTTTCTCATACATTACACACTCAGAGGGAATTAGGTGCATTATCAACAGAAGAGGCTACTATCAAAGAAAAGTTGATGCAAATACAAGCCTCCATTACTCCTCACTTAGAAGTATTGCACAAGGAGCAAATGTATGCAGAAACAATCCTAAAGAAGGGTCCTAATATTTCTACACATGAAGGACTGGCTGACCTCACAGCAGAGCTTGCAATCCAACAAAAGTCATTGGATATTGCCTTAAATAATTGGGATGCAACTCTCCAAATACTCCTTGAGGTAAACAAGACATTTTTGGCCAAACATGGCATTACTATTTAGGACCCTTTGACATAAGTATCAAAAAGGGGGAGATAATACTCTAAGGGGGAGATAATATGTTGAAGATATTTTAAAGAGAACATTAAGCATAATGGCACAAGATATTGGCATGATCAACTCAAGGGGAGTCACATTTTTAATAAACCTTTATATACATATCAAGCAGATCAGAAAGCATACTCATAACATCAGATAAATATTGCTTAGTTAAGTGTTTTTGACACTCATGTCAAAGGGGAAGATTGTTAGTCTAAAAATGGTTTTGATGCTTGAGTGTCAACACACTTAATCACCTTTCACATTGAAGCCGCGTACACTATGTATGCCGAGCCACAGCATGTGCCAAGTTAGGAAATTCAACAAGTGTCGAGCATGATCTTCAAGTGCCAAATAGTCTTCAGGTGCCGAGTGAAGATCAAGTTCTGAGTAAGTACAGGTGTTGAGCATGATCTAGGTACCGAGCATTATTCTGGTGTCGAGTCTTAAAGGATGCCGAGAAAGATAGGAGCATATATAGTAGCCAAGTTATAGTAGATGCCAAGCATCAGGAAGCAGTAAGTGCCGAGTAACTCAGAATCAACATATGAGTTTGAAACTTCACAAACTCAGATGTAAACCATTTTCATAGCTGACATAAGACAAATCTTAGAAGATTTAAGTGATAAGATCAAATCATTTATATTTCCTATGCAATCTACATGCAGCCAATAAGAAAAATGGAGAAGGCATGCAACTAGTAAGAGATGTGCAAGGAATAAGCAAAAATCAGAGACTAAATATGGATTATAGATCCATACCTAACCCTAAGTCTTCCAGTGTCTTTATAAGGAAGATGAAATCAAATTGAGCAAGGAGAGCATAAAAAAAAGGAAGGGAAAAATGTATAAGGAAGTCTAATATCAAAGAGAAGAGAATCAGATCACAGAGGATCAAGATCAGAGAGAACAGATCAAGTGCCTATATTTAGCAATCAAAGGATTGTAAGCCATCAGGTTTATCATACCTAATAATCTTTAACCATTATATTAGAGAGAAAATTCTATGATGATATTTTAGCTTAGCAGCTATTTTATAGATCCTTTAACTAGGTGACTAAATCCTTTGACAGGGTGACACTTCATGTAAAAGTGTTTGTAAATCCTTTAATTAGGTCACTATTGATACAATGAAAAGCCTTTGACAGGGCAGGTCTAGTTTTACCTTCTTATTTTTGGAGGGTTTCTGGGTTACCAAAACTTAAGTGTTATGTGGTGATGCATATTGGTTTCTTATGATTGCTTAATATTTATATGCATGCATGTTTATTCCAAAAATATGTTATTAAGGATTTGAAATAGTTAAAAGGTTGGTTCTTTTGATTCACCTCCCCCTCCCCCCCCACCCCCCTCTCAAAAGAATTCTTTCCAATAAGACAATCCAATAGACATTATTTGATTCATAAGGAGTTTGTGATGTATATTGATCATAAAGCTTTACCATACTTAGGAATTCAACATAAATTGAGTTAGAGACATATGAAGTGGGTTGAATATTTGCAGAAAGTTACTTTTGTCACTAAACATAAGAGTGGAGTTACTAATAGAGTTGCTAATGCATTGAGTAGAAAATGTTCTTTGTTGACTAAAATGAAGGTTGAAGTTCTTGGTTTTGATTAAATGAAAGACTTGAATGATGTTGAGCCTATTTTTTCTTAGGCATGGAGAGAGTAGAGAGTGCCAAATCTGATAGATTACATAAGTAAGTATGATGAGTATTTTATTCAAGAAGGTATGTTGTTCAAAGGTGTTTAGTTGTGTATCCCTAGAAGTTCTACGAGAGTTAATCTAATTAAGGGAAAGCATAGTGGTGGATTGGTTGGATATTTTGGAATTGATAAGACATTAAATTTGTTAAAGGAAAAGTATTATTGGCCACAAACATATAAGGATCTCTAGAAATTTGTAAAGAGTTATGGAGTTTGTCAAGTTGCAAAAGGAGTGAGTCAAAATACTAGATTATATACACCTATTACTATTCTTGAGAAACCTTCGAGTGACATCAGTATGGATATTTTTCTTGAATTGCCTAAGATAGTGAAACAATATGATTCTATATTTGTTATAGTGGATAGATTCTCTAAGATGACTCATTTCATACCATGTAAGAAGAAATTAGATGTTGAGCATGTTGCTGAACTTTTCTTTAAAGAGATTGTGAGATTGCATGATTACCATGAAGTATTATTTCTAATAGAGATAGTAAGTTTGTTGGTTATTTCTAGAAGACTTTTTGGAAGAAGATGGGTATTGACTTGAAGTTTAGTTCTATATTCCATCCATAGACTACTGAATAGATAGAGGTTGTGAATAGAAGCTTGGGTAATTTGCTAAGACGTTTAGTAGGAGACAAGTCAAGTAATTTGGAAATGGCATTGACACAAGTTGAGTTTGCATATAATAATTATGTGAATAGGAGTACAAGAAAGACAACTTTTGAGGTTGTTACTAGAATGCAACCTAGAGGAGTATTAGATTTGAGGAATGCTGTTGGTGAAGACAAAAGAAGTGCTGCAAGGGAAGCATTTGTTGATTTCATGAAGTCTTTGCGTAAGGAAGTGAAGTTGAGGTTGGAACAAAGTAATCAAAAGTATAAGGACAATGCTGATAAGTCTAGAAGACATCATGATTTTGAAGTTGGTGATGAGGTGATGGTTTATTTAAAGAAAGGTAGATTTCCTATTGGAACATACAATAAGTTGAAGATGAAGAAATTTGGACCTTGTAAGATCTTGAAGAAGTTTGATAGTGGTAATTCTTATGAAGTTGAGTTACCTAATGACATAGATATATCTCCTATATAAAATATTGATGATTTGTATAAGTGTCATGAGTTAGATGATGAAGTTGCTATGTTAGAGGACTATCCTAAGAAGAAGTTGATGAAGTCAAAAAAAGGGGCTTAGGGGGGTGAAAAATGCCCCCAACCCATACCCATACCTCTTAGGTATTTAGATTTCATAATTTTTGGCCTTTAGGATAAATTAGGGGCCTAACAAAAGCTAGAAAAATTTAGGACTTTATAACAACCTTCAAAAATGTAAATTATTCACTAATCCTAATTAGGGTCATTAATCTTGATTACTAATTGATTAATAAAAAGGTCACTACCCTAGTCTGACTTAGATATTTAGGTTACTCAGTTAACCCTAACTATCATGCTGGAATGCATATACAATTCAGGAGTGTCAAGCAACACTATAAAATCACTGTTACAAAACATTAACATTTAAAGATTACAAATTGATACATTCATTCATTCCACAATACAAATAAAATATGAACAACAAGGTTTGCACCTTTTGTTAGACTCAATCTTGGTTTTCACAATTGGTACATAGGGTTTAGTTTCATTTCTTTGTTATATTCCTCAGCTAAAATATTATGCACACTCATTGCACACATTAGTAGCTCAAGAAAATCTCATGCATACATATATATAACTTATTAAGGAAATTACATAAATTAAAACATGATACTTTCATATAACTGACTGTTTAATTCATTTCTACTCACATTTAATCATCAGTAATCACATAATAAATACAACATATAACCTATTCATTAATGTAGATTAAGTACTAGTATAATCATCATTAGACATGCATATACCTAAACATCATAACATCACCAATTAAAAAATATTGAACTATTTGAAGCATAAAACTTAATCATTGAGGTATCAAAATCAACACCCTTATCATCAGGTGAAAATGCCTTGTCTCACTGTTAGTTAAATTTTAATGTTTAATTAGTCAAGATAATGTAGCAGTTCTCGAATCACTAAGTATTAAAACATGGATGTATCAACTACTCTTAATTTCATTAGGACATTCACAACATAAAATAGTACTTCATATCCATTCAAATCTCCTATAATGGATTTAATAGAGAAATTCATATTTAATAAGTACATGCAAGGAGGGACCTTACATCCTCCCCCACTAGCCTTTTACTTCCTTCTAGAAGTTGCACAACTAAAACATTCATTCCAAGATAGACCTTGTATAAACTTGTACCAAAATTTACTCCTATTAAAAGAATGATTAATAATTCACATACATAGTCAGGGGAGATACATATTTACCTAATTATTTTTACTAAAAGAAAAGTTCAATCCAAAACTCTAACATGGTTACCTTTTCCAGGGTCAAATACTCCTTGAAACACATTGGTCACATATAAAAAAAATTCTAATCTAGTATGCGATACTTAGAGAGTCTCTAGTAATAATAATAAAACAAGATATTCCAAATTCCATGTAGCCTCCCATCGAGTAACAGTTGTATGAGACTACCTCAAATGAGGTTTCATATTAAGCAACTTGTCCCTTTATTCAAGGTTAAATACTTTCCTTTTAGAGTTTCTATGACACACTAATTTCTTGATAGGATCCTTAATGAGTCCATCACTATGCATGCACCTTTCCATCTAGAAGTCCTTTCAGTTAACCTATAACCTTAACCAAATTTATTTTGGGGTGCAATTTCATTACTCATAACAATCAATGGATATCACTAGTCCTATTCCCAAAGTCCTAGGAGAGGGTGGGGCACAAATACTCTCACTAATAACCCCATACCCTAATGTTGTTCATCCATGTGATTGTTAGGAATCCCTTTGGGAGGCTCCTCATATGTCACTTTGCCAATAAAATTCACAAGACAGTGCCTCAAAATTTAAATTCAATATCAAGGATGAAACATCCAATGCAAAAGTCTAAAAATAAAAGAAATAAAGAGTGGCCACAATAGTAAAATTTTAATCAAGAGATAAAGACATGACCAAGAGGAAAAATAGAATCATCAATAAGAAATTTGGCTAAACAACCCCACAACACATTGTTGGCAAAAAGGAAAGGACATTAGAATACTAAAATCTGAAATCAGACAAATAAGGAAATAAATTCAATTACTTACAAAGTTTAAATTACTTACATAATGCGGCCATACCAGGGTCTCTGAAGGCAAGGAGAAATCTTAGGTCTTCCAAATACATTGCAGGGATCTTGAATAGAAATTAGATGGTGGTCGAATGACCATGTCACTTAACCTATGATTGATCCCACATATTAACTACATACTTATCTCCACTTAATTTCATTATTAGCACCATATATTTAGACAGATTTACTCCATGATTAGAATTCTATTCCTCATAGTATAATGAGATACTCCCTTTTCTTTGTGTGTTCCTAGATATCTCACTTTAGTAATCCTATTGTTCAAGGTTTCCAAAGGTGACTTGTAGATTTCAGCCCTATATATATGCATACTACACTGGAATGGTTACAAAAAGTAGATGAAGGATTAAGAGTGAGTTTCAAATACATATCATTAAGATGCAGAGTTGACATCTTCCATATGATGTATGAGTTTGAACCCCTGAAGTACTAACTCTATAGGAACATTTAGTTCAGGTTGAATGAGTTAATCAATTATCATCTAGCTTCAAATTTCAAAGGTACGTCTTCCAATTTAATTTATATTTTATGGTTTCTAAGTTCATAAGTCAACTATGATGCTATTCTTCTTAACACTATACTAGATCAATCCTTAGGATAATCTAACTGATGGGGACACAACCCACGCACAGAATGGACACAACAAGAAAGGGAAATTTTATTAACTTTGTAAATAAGCTAATACATCCAGTATAGAGAAAATAGACTGCATAACATGCCCTATGGGCTTACAGTAACATAAATCTGGAGATAATTTCTCCTTTCAGTACCTCCTCTCAAACTCCACTCTGAACTACCTTTTACAATGCCAAAAATGTCCTTAAATGGACCTCGAAGGGTTAAGGACTAGGAGTACATTCTAGAAAGTGATAGTAGGCATCCACCGACCAAGTAGAAGGCTCTAGAAGCCATGTTAGAAGTTGGTACAAATCTAGAAGAATCCAAAAACGGTAACTGAACTTTTGGGAGGCATAACTTTTGAACCATAGCTCCGATTGATGAACTGTTTACATTTCTGGAAAGCTCTCAAAGTGCTCTATAGCCCTAGGAGCTTTGCTCCTCCCCCATTTTTCAGCCCTTTTCAAGGTCATTTAATTCACCTAACCTGACTTTGAAGCATTCTTAGGAGGTCTCCAAAAATTGAAAAACTGCGATAACTTTCAAACTATGGGGCCTTTTGACCTGATTCTTTTTTTGGAATGCTCTAAATTGCAATTACATTCATCTAGACAATTTACACCTCCTAGTTTACCAAAATGATGGCTCAATTATATACTCCTATTTTTTCGACATTTACATGCATCCCCAGGTGTTCAAATACTCTATCCTAGAACACTGATAGTGGAACTGTGAGAGTTGGAACCTTTATTTTACCCAAATGGGTCTCCAAAAATGAAAACACATGAAACAGAAACTAAGTCTAAGTACATTTTTTTTGGGTGACACAGGATTGCCCTTATACCTCCAAATGCTCCTGCATCAGACACCCAAGGTAGATTGAAAAGTGACCCTATCACTTTATGAATGGTAGAGGAAATCCCAAATGGGAAACCTTAGCTACTAAAATCTAGGTTGAATCCTCTATCGGCCATCCTTTCCAGTTGACCAAATACTCTTAATACTACCTATTTCTAGTGCTACTACCCACACAATGATCTAGAATGTCTTCTATCTCCTCCTTCTTAGAAGCAGGAATTGGACATGGCTCTAACATCAGTTCCTCATCTGCACCATCATCATGATACTCTGTTAAGTCTGCAATGTTGAAAATAGGAGAAATGTGAATACCATCTAGCAACTCCACCTCATATGCATTTCCTAAGTCATGTTTCTTCATAATTTTGCAGGGGCCAAATTTCTTCATTTTCAGCTTGTTGTAAGTACCAGCTAGAAATCTTTCTTTTCGTAAGTGTACCATGACTAGATCCCCTACTTGGAATTCCTTATGTCTTCTCCTTTTATCAGACCTAGCTTTATACTCTTGATTCATCTTGGTAATGTGTGCTTGAACCTCCTCATGTAGACACTTGATATGTTCAGCAAATTCTTCAGCTTCAGCACTTGTCCTTTCTCCTTGCTCTATCTTCCTCAATTCTGGTGCAGTCCTTGGGCTACTTCCATATACAATGTGGAATGGTGATCTGCTAGTACTCCTATTTATAGAGTTATTGTAAGCAAACTCGGCTTGTGGTAGAATCAAATCCCACCCCATGGGCTTATCCCCAACTAAACATCTCAGCGAATTGCCCAGACTTTTGTTTACCACTTTTGTTTGGCCGTTAGTCTATGGGTGATGTGCAAAACTGAATTTCAAGTCTGTTCTCAACATTTTCCACAATGTTCTCCAAAAATACCCCAAAAATTTAGTGTCTCTGTCAAAAACTATACTCCTTGGAAGACCATGTAGTCTTACCACTTCTCTGAAAAATAAGTCTGAAATATGGATAGCATCATGAGTTTCGTGGCATGGAATGAAATGTGGCATTTTGGAGAACCTATCAACCACCACAAATACTGAGTCATTACCCCTTGGTGTCCTTGGCAATCCAAGAACAAAATCCATACTTATGTCCTCCCATGGCTTTGATGGAATGGGCAATGGCTGATATGGTCCAGTATTGTGGCTAAATCCCTTGGCAACTTGACAAACCTGGCAACACTATACAAACTTCTTCACATCTTGTGAAATCTGAGGCAAAAAATAATGTTATCTAAGAATGGCAATGGTCTTATCTGGACCAAAATGTCCTGCCATCCCTCCACTGTGTTTCTCTTTAATCAATTGGCTACCCTTGAATAACAAAGGCACAATTGGCTACCCTTGAATAACATACCATCCTGAATTAGATAGTCTAACCACCTAGTTCTATCTACAGCAACAGGCTCTTTACAAGCTTTCAATGCTTCAGCAAAATTAGGATCTTTAGGGTATAGATTCTTGAGTTCATCAAACCCAACTACATCAACCTACATTACTGTAAGCAACAACTGTCTCCTGCTTAGTGCATATGCAACCTTGTTAGATTTTCCACTTCTATGTTTCAACACAAATGTATAGCTCTACAAGAACTCTACCCACTTCATATGCCTCTAATTCAATTTACCTTGTCTATTTAGGTATTGTAATGCCTGGTGATCAGTATACAAAACAAATTCCTTTGGCAATAAATAATGCCTCCATTTCTTTAAGGCTCAAACTATTGCATAGAACTCTTGATCATAAATAGAATACTTCTTTGCATCATTCAATTTTTCACTAAAATATGCAATAGGCTTACCTTCTTGGCTCAATATAGCCCCAATAGCACTACCACTAGCATCACAATCCACCTAGAATACCTTTCTAAAATCTGGAAGTGCCAACATAGGTTGTTCTGTCACCTTCTTCTTCAGCAATTCAAAATTTCTCCCAGCTGCTACAGTCCATTTGAACTCTTTTCTATCCCCTCTTATTGTGTAAGTTAGGGGTGCACATATGCCACTAAAATTATTTATAGACTTCCTATAAAAACTAACTAGACCATGAAATGATCTTACCTCAGTAGAAAACCTTGGAGTAGGCCATTCCAAGATGGCTTTTACCTTCTCTGGATCCATTTTGAGACCTTCAGGTGATATAACAAACCCCAAATAGACTAACTCCCTTTTTGCAAAGATACACTTCTTCAAATTAATTAACAGTTTCTCTTCCCTTAAGCTTTCAAGGAAACTATGAATATGCAATAAATGTTCTTCCAAAGTCTTGCTAAAAATTAAAATATCATCCAAATAAACAATAACAATTTTTCCCAAGAACTTCTTAAGTACCTCATTCATGAACCACATAAAGGTGCTTGGGGTGTTCGTTAATCCAAAGGGCATGACTAACCACTCATGAAGACCCTCCTTGGTCTTGAAGGCCATTTTCCACTCATCTCCTTCTTGAATCCGTATCTAGTGATAACCACTCTTGAGATCTATCTTTGTGAAGTACTGAGCTCCACTCAAGCAGTCCATAAGTTCATCCATTCTTGGCAAAGGAAACCGATATTTGATGGTTATCCTATTTATAGCTCAAGAGTCTGTACACATCCTCCACTCTTTATCCTTCTTTGGTTCCAATATTATAGGTACTACACATGGACTCAAGCTCTCTCAAATCAAGCCCTTCCTCAATAGCTCCTGAACCTATCTATTTAGCTCCTCTATTTTAGTAGGAGTCATCCTGTGAGCAGCCTTGTTAGGAAAACTAGCTCCTGGAATTAGATCTATCTGATGACTGATTTGCCTTACTGGTGGCAACCCTTCTGGAACATTATCAAAGATAATATCTCCAAACTCACCTAGTAAATATAAGACTTCAAGTGGTATTTTACTACTACCTTCTTTTTCTTTCCTAGGAATCAAAGCATAACACATATGCTGATGTTTCATTCCATCTAAAAACTTTATTTCATCAACAAGAAAAATCCTAGCACTGCTACATACCTTTCCACCTTCCTTTTTCATGGGCTTCAGTTTGTGGTGAACTCCATCCTTTGTTAGAGAGTATGTATTTGCATGACCATCATGTACTGAATTTCTATCAAACTGCCATGGTCTACCCAACAATAGATGACAAACATCCATTGGAATAACATCACAGAGAACTTCATCATGGTAACTCCCAATTTTTAATTTCACAAGACATTGTTCACTTACCAGGACCTTATGATCATCTTTCACCCAAGCAATCCAATAGGGCTAGGAATGTTTCTCCCTCTTGAGCTTTAGCTTAGAGACCATCTCCTCTGACACCAAGTTGTCAGTGCTACCACCATCAATGATCACATCACAAAAATTTTCCTCACATTTGCACCTGGTATGAAACAAACTCCTCCTTTGTCCTAGTTCAATAGAACCCTTTCATTTACCAAGGTCTCTCCTCTTTTTGTATCCTCTAAATGTGATGATTGTGCATCCTCATCCACATGAGCAACCCTAGCTTGACCCTTAGCTCTCCTATCTGTCCTTCCTTGTCATTAATGACATTCAAAGGCATGATGACCTTCTTCATTGCAATGAAAATAGGTACCATGAAAGCCTTCTCTTCCTTGTCCATGTCCTCTACCTCTTCCTCTCTAATTTTCAAAGTCTTGATCATGGGAGCGGTTGAAACCCTCATTCCTCTGGTTCCTGCTAGTACCCACATCTTCATTTTTCTTTTGGGTTTTATTTTGACCTCTAGATGACCTACCACTTCCCCTTCCTCCTTGACCATGCCCTCTTTGTCTCCCTTCAAACCTCTTATTCATCTTCTCTTCAACTTGTAGGGAAAAATGGTATGCCTCTTCAATGCTGGTCATTCTTACTAGACTTAATTCCTCCTAGATGCTAGGTCGCAACCCACTGATATAACAAGAAACCTTCTCCTTATTTGCTTCTGCATGCCCTGCTCTAATCAAAAGTTGATAAAACTCCTCTATATATTCTTGGACTGATCTTCCTACTTGCTTTAGCCCATGCATCTTCTTAAACAAATCAAGCTCATAGTCGACAGGAATGAACTGCTTCTTTAATTTGTCCACCATGCGATCCCACCTTGTGATCTTCTCCTTTCCTCTTCTATTTCTTTCCAATTGAACCTCTTGCCACTAGATTTTGGCATGGCCTTTCAGTTTGGACTTTGCAAACTTAACCCTATCTAGGTCCCTGATATCCTCATACTCAAAGTATTCTTCCAGTTCATTGATCCAGTCGATCAACTCATCTGGTTTCAGATTTCCTGAAAATACACCCACATCAATTGTAGGTCTTTTCCCAAATTTAGGAATGGCCCTAAAAAGCCTACCCTCTACCTGATTTAGAACTTCCTCATCAAATTCCCCTTCTGGTCCAATTTCTTCTTCTTCATTGTCATCCTCACTATCGTCACCTACGGCAACATTTGTTCCTCTACGGAGCTCCTCCTACAATGCTTGTACCTGCCTTTGGAGGGCTCTAACCTCCTCAAGATTAACATCTCTAGCCCTTCCACCATGCTCTCTTTATGGAGGCATCTTCTTAACTCAAACCCACAACCACATAGTCCTGGTGCAAACTGCCTCACAATCGGCGCTCTGTCTACACACTCAAGAAAACTAGCTCTGATACCACTTGATGGGGACACAACCCATGCACAGAATGGACACAACAAGAAAGGGAAATTTTATTAACTTTGTAAATAAGCTAATACATCTAGTACAGATAAAATAGACTGCATAACATGCCCTATGGGCTCACAATAACATAAATCTAGAGATAATTTCTCCTTTCAGTACCTGCTCTCAAACTCCACTCTGAACTACCTTTTACAATGTCAAAAATGCCCTTAAATAGACCTTGAAGGGTTAAGACTAGGAGTACATTCTAGAAAGTGCTAGTAGGCATCCACCAACCAAGTAGAAGGCTCCAGAAGCCACGTTAGAAGTTGGTGCAAATCTAGAAGAATCCAAAAATGGTAACCGAACTTTCAAGAGGCATAACTTTTGAACCATAGCTCTGATTGACAAACCATTTACATTTCTAAAAAGCTCTCAAAGTGCTCTATAGCCCTATAGATGAGCTTTACTATCCTCCATTTTTCAGCCCTTTTTGAAGTCATTTAATGCCCCTAACGTGACTTTGAAGCATTCTTAGGAGGTCTCCAAAAATTGAAAAACTACAATAACTTTCAAACCGTGGGGCCTTTTGATCTGATTCTTTTTTTGGAATACTCTAAATTGCAATTACATTCATCTAGCCAATTTACACCACCTATTTCACCAAAATTATGTCTTAATTACATACTCCTATTTTTTTGACATTTACACGTATCCCAAGGTGTTCAAATACTCTATCCTAGAACACTAATAGTGGAACTGTGAGAGTTGGACCCTTTATTTGACCCAAATGGGTATCCAAAAATGAAAACACATGAAACAAAAATTAAGTCTAAGTACATTTTTTTGGGTGACACAGGCTTGCCCTTATACCTCTGGATGCTCCTGCATCACTAACTTTACAATTAAAGGTTGATCCATCATAAAATATTAATACTAAATTCCAAAAATAATCATAACCTGTTTTAAAAAATTCAAGACAATAAATATTCATCAATAAAATAATTTTGACATATATTTGCCTAGCAAAAATAATCTTATGCTAAATTCTACTTTCGACATTCAAATATAAACTTCATAAAACATAATAAAACTAGGTATTATTTTCAAAATAATAATAATTCTTACCTACTAACATTAAGAAGATCTAGTTTATAATCCTAATCTAAAAACAACATATCTAAATATCTCATATAATTTGAATAAAACAAAGATAACATTATATTTTAAAATCATTAACCCAAACAATCTACTAATTTTAAACTAACACAAAGATACTATAATAGTACTCCAAAACAACTTTATAAAAAAAAATTCTAATTACAACATAGTTTGGAGCACCAATACAGTAATTAATTTTACTTACTTAATTATTTAATTTAAAATACCCTATACTTTATTAACAATTAAATAAACCCATTTAACTAAAACAAATCTTAATTTTACTAAATTTGAAACATATCTCCACTAACATAAACTTTAACTAAAAAATTAAACAAAATAAAAATACCAACTAACATTAATCTTTTAACAACTAACTTCTAACTTTACTATCTAACACTAATTATAATCTAACTTTAATCAACTTAGAACCTATCTTCTAATCTCTTAACAAGAAAATTTACCTTTACTAAATTCCTAACATTTAACTCATACTAACTTTCTTACTTCCTAATCCTAACTTTATAATTCCCAACACCCACTTACTACCTTAACATTCTAACTTAACTTTCTAACTAAACCCTCTACCTACCTACTTAACCTCTCCCCAACCTAACTTAGCTGATGCACTTGGTAGTGTCTTCCTATACTCTTTTGCACATTCAACAACCCTTCTCCACGTGGAAATGTGTGAGGGTTTAAGGCATTCTGAAATGGAATGGGGATTGGTTTAAAGGTGGCCACCTATCAACAAAATGCCACCTCCCTCACCAATAAATATGCCACCCCCCTTGCATGTGGTCTCTCTGCCCAAGGCAAATCTTGTAGGTGAGATGCAATTGGGTGTGGGGAGAATAAATCAAAACCCCAACTAAATGTGTCAACCACCCATAAAGGTCAATTCCTAATAACTCTCTTTCTCCCTCCTTGGCCACTTGGCCACTTGCTCTTCCCTCCTCCCAAGGTCATGGCATATTGGCCAAGCAAAGGGAATGCATGGAGAGAAATTGGAGTTTGAAAAAGGTTATAAAGTATTTTCTTTTTGCAACAGTATATCATTAATAATACTTGACTTCCCTCCACTCAACCTTCTCAACCATTCCTTCATCCAACATTATCAATTCCCCCAATGCCTAACTACCACCCCCTACCAAGACCATTCATGTGGGTGCATTGTCCCATATAGCTCCCCTTTCCATGCTGTCAAAAGGATGTGTGAGGCAATTGCAACCAAACACTAGTAGTTCATATTTTGAGGCATGAAGACTTTGAATGTTGGCTTCCATATCTGGAGACCATTTTGATACATATTTATAACCCATGAGCCATTCTCAAATGCTTCACATCCAATGTAAAATGCTTCACATACATATATCTAAACATTTTTGTAATCCATGAGTCATTCTCAAATGCTTCAAATCCAATATAAAATGCACTAAACTTTATGTAAAGATAATGTCATTTCCAATACAAATAAATAATCTATTCAACATTATAAAAGAACTAAATAAGTTTACAGGGAGACACTTTAAGGATTTTTTTCTGTCTTTCTCTTCTTACACGTATGATGCATTTTATTTAACTTCCTTAAGAAATTATATTCTATCATTTTAACTTTGAACTGAAGCTTTGGAGAATGGTACATAGAATAAATAAATAAAAATGATATGGAATGATTTGTTATCACAAATATTTCCACATGATAATTTTATTTTTCCTTCTAATTTACATATAGTTTTGCTAAAACTGAAATTACTTTTGATGGACCACTTTACAATTATGTGGTGGTTGTTTTGGGAGCTAAAGTGATTGTTGTGGTCATGATTTGGGATTAGAGAGATGTAATGATTTAAATGATCATATGTTTTTTTCATATTCTAAGTTAGCTTTGTTGTAATATGATATTGCTGGTCTTGGAGAGATGTTGTTGTGGCCACCTAATGCTTGGCACTTCCCCAAGTCTTCTCATGCCAACCAAGGAGAAAGGACAAGTCAGAGATGATGAGTGCTTTGAATGGAGGTTTATATTTCTTTAAAGGTGGTGGCAAGGTTTTTAATACAACTTCCTCCTTTGTTGACCTTGCTGGAGTCTATTTCCGTGTCTTTTTCCCATGTTGCCCAAGGGAACACCTCAGTCCTTTCTTTCCCAAAGGTGGGTATGTAGGACATGAAAGGCCTCATTTATGTTTTAAATCTTCTCCAAAATAATAAATGCTCAGACATTCTACTTTTTTTTCTATCCCCGATCTTTTTTTTTTTTGGCTCAATCCTCTTATCAGGTCAGGGCTAACAAGGAGGCATGTGAGTGACTTTCTTGTAGACCTTGGAAGCTAGTGAATGCCTAGCATGGGAGGGAAGAGAATTGGATGTTAAGTTTTAAAGATTTTCTAGGTGTGGGTAAGGATTGATGACTTAAAGTTAAGTAGTTGGTTAGGATAAGATAGGCATACAAGATATTTTGTTTATTTTTATTTTATTGTATATTTATTTATTTTAATATTAATTAAATTTAAACAAAGGTTTTACAAAATGAATCTTATTTAGAATATGCTCTATTGTAAAAAGGAGATTAAGTTGTTCCTCATACAAAAGGCAGAGAGCCTTTTGGTCTAAGCATGAAGAATTTTCCTAAGACCCCCTTGTTTTTCAATGTCTTTTTTTTTTAAGTGATGGGATTTTCAAATTTATTTATATAGCCAAAGGGGCTATATTCTTTTGAAAACTTTAATTATAACATAGAGTTTAAATGTCTTATTAATACAATAACATGGTATTATTTCCCTTTCCAATTCAAATATGAAAATACTGGAGGAGATTTAATTTATGTAGTTTTAAATGTCCACACTTTACATGGACCCATTGTTGCCCAAGTGTAATGAATCTGGGGTCTGATACCAAAATGTCATGCCCAAAATATAGGGCAAAAACACACTAACAATTTTTTTATCAAGTGATAATAGGATTAAACATACTCATAAGTATTCAAATATAATTACTTAACTTCCTCATACTCGGGTATAATTACAAAATTTAAGTACCAATCAAATGCAATTGTTCTTAACATATTTTAAAACTTAAATTGCATAACTTTAAGATATATAAATCACCATGTTATATAATTACCCTCAATCAAATGAATAGGATTTCAAAACTTAAGAATGCTACAAGAAGGTGAAACATCATTACATCTGATTTCAAGAAACATATGCATAAACTAAAATACTAGAAATATCATAAGCAGGAATATTACTAAATTTTTATCAACAAATGTGGTTCAGTCATTTCTCATTCATTTTATTGAACCATCTAATTTAAGGGTTGTGCCAGGAAAGATCTAGGAAGAAAATTTGACATCATATCCATTACAACAATAAGTTTAAATTCCTTGTATTTTCTCAGAACTCTTTCCTTTGGCTGGGCTTAATGCTTATTATCAGCCTTTGAGCTTAAATGTTTTTGGCTCAGCTTTCATGCTTATTATTAGCCATTTTTTGTATTAACTATTGGGTTTTAGGTTCTCTGTAAAACTTGTTTATCTAATAAAAAACAATAAGTTTAAAATATAACATTTTTACATAGGAATAATATCCCAAGGAGAAAATTCCCAACATAGCTGAAATCCATTAACCATTTTGAATTTACTTCTTGGCCCTTGGCAATGGATCCATTACAAATTCTACAATACATCATGCTAATCATGGAGAGAATGAAAACTAAATGAGAGACAACCAATCAAAATATGAAGACAAAATTAGACATTCACTCCCATTTTGGGTTTATACAGTAGGTTCGACATTGAACTAGACTAGGGAGAAGGTAGATTTTTCCAACAGGAGACTTCAGACACAACACCATAACAAGTGCCCTTTCAAGGTTATAAACTTGAAAACTTCTATTCATCCATTCTTACATTTTGAAACCAATACACATGGTTTGTGCTGACGAGTAGGGGCCCATAACACCCTACCCTCTCTTCCTCTTCTCATCCTGAGAAGAGACTCTACACTATCAGAGTCCACCTATAAGACCTCTTCCTGTACATGGCCACTTCTACCTTATTTGAGGGTGAGTAATGCCAATAAAACCTCTAAATCCCTTTGAAATTCAAAGCAAAAGACAAGGGAAAACATTTAAGAAAACCTATTTCAATCCCTCCCAACATATTCAACACACACACATGAACATACAAATGCAAACATAATAACTTAAGCATGTAATAGAACATGAACAACATGAGTTGAGGTATTCTTACCTTCAAAATTAGGTTATGGAAATGGAACAAATTTGAGATGAGCATTCCCTTCCTTCTCCTTCTCCTTCAATCCTGAATTCCACTCTAAAATTAGAGGTTGGGTGAACACTCGAACCCTCTTAAAAATGTCTCTAAATAAGATCCTAAACTCAACCACTCTAAAAAGCAATAACTCCCCCACTTGGCTAATGTTATAGAGGCTTCTAACTCAACTAGACATAAGGCTAACCTCAAGGTAGAGTTAAAGTTATCCAACTCATGATGAAAATAATCAATTTTCGGAATAAAGCAAAAATAGGGTTTTTGTGTGACCATAAAAGTCAACAAAAGGGGCTAGGGGGGTGGAAAATGCTCCCAACCCATACCCATACCCCTTAGGTACTTAGATTTCATAATTTTTGGCCTTTAGGATAAATTAGGGGCCTAAAAAAAGCTAAAAAAATTTAGTACTTTCTAACAACCTTCAAAAATGCAGATTATTCACTAATCTTGATTAGGACAATTAATCTCAATTACTAACTGATTAGCAAAAATGTCACTACCCTAGTCCAACTTAGATCTTTAGGTTACTTGGTTAACCATAACTATCATGTTTGAATGCATATACAATTCATGAGTGTCAAGTGACACTATAAAATTACTGTTATGAAACATTAACATTTAAAGATTGCAAAATGATACATTCATTCAATCCACGATACAAATAAAATATGGACAATGGGGTTTATGCCTTTTTTTAGACTCAACCCTGGTTTCCACAATTGGTACATAGGGTTTAATTCTATTGTTTCTCCATTATATTCCTCAACAAAAATATCTTGCACACTCATTCTGCACATTAGTAGCTCAAGAAAATCTCATATATATATATATATAAAGAAAATCACATAAATTAAAACATGAATCTTTCATATAACTAACTATTTCATTCATTTCTACTCACATTAAATCATCAATAATCACATAATAAATATAACATATAACTTATTCATTAGTTTAGATTAAGCACTAGTATAATCATCATTAGGCATGCATGTACCTAAACATCATAACATCACCAATTAAAGAATATTGAACCATTTAAAGCATAAAATTTAATCATTGAGATATCAAAATCAACACCCTTATCATCTCTTGAAATGCCTTGTACCATTGTTAGTGAAATTTTAATGTTTAATTAGTCAAGATAATGTAGTAGTTCTCGAATCACTAAGTATTAAAACATGGAAGTATCAACTACTTTTAATTTCATTAGGACATTCACAACATAAAACATTACTTCATATCCATTGAAATATCTTATATCAGATTTAACAGAGAAATTCATATTTAATAAGTACATGCAAGGAGGGACCTTACATCTCCAACCCTAGTTGTCTGATGCAGGAGCATCCTAGGTTTCATTGTAATGCTGCACTTTTGTTCATTTTGTCAGTGGCTACCAAGTTCTTAAGTTGATGCTAAGTCTTTGGTTTTTGAGTGATCCTTTGAGTGTCGAGTGATTCCTTTGGTTGACAAGTTCAGAGTTGCTACCAAGTGATTTCTTTGGGTGCCGAGGTCATATGGATGCTGAGTGCCAAATTTTGAAAGGCTTTGATTTGCTAAGTTATCTATGTTTGGTTCAAGTTTGGGCCAATTTTATTCGTATATAATTTGGTATAGGTATTTAATATTTTTTGTGGGCTGACTTGTGGCCATTCTATGTTCTAGAATCTTCTCTAAGCCATTTTGGCAAGTATTTCAAGAAGTCTAGGATTGAGTTTTTTAGAGAGTTGGGGGGAAAGATGATTGGAGAACAGAGCTAGAAGGTAAAAAATTGTTGCTAGAACTTGGATTTATTATATTTTTATCTGGCCATAACCCAAAAGGCCTTATAGCGGGGCATATATGTTGATCATTTGATAAATCTATAAAAAATATTTTATTCATCCCCTCCCTAGTGTTGTTCTTGTGTATTTTTTCCACTGTGTTAACTCTTACAGGTTGGATTGGATAACTGAGTGTGTCTTTGGCCCTAGTTTTATCCACCCCTTCTTGCATCAAATTAATACAGATTTATTTTCAAAGAATAAATGATAAAAATATCCTGTATATAAAAGAACGATCAGAAAAGAGAATTGTATCAGTGAAAATCTTTGTGGATGACACATTGTTTACTAGAAATGATGACTTGGGCAAAGATTTTTTAGAGGAGATGAGTAAAAATTTTGAGATGTCCATGTCTAGAGAGATAAAACTCTTTGTTGGAATGTTGATTCAATAGAAGAAAGATGGTATCTACATTACTCAATCCAAATATATCAAGGAGATACTAAATAAATTTGATATGAAAGATTCAAGACCCATTGGAACACCTACATCGACTAGACATAACCTTTCCAAAAATGATGATTCCAAATAAGTAGATCATACCACATATAGATCAATCATTAGAAAATTAAAATATGTAGTTCACATAAGGCTTGATATTGCATTAGCAATTGGTATGGTGGCAATATTCTTAAAAAATTCTAAAGAAAATCATATGATGGAAATCAAGAGAATGATGAGGTATCTTAAGGGTACTGAAGATTATGGATTATGATATAAGAAAGGAGAAAATTGGGATTTGAAAGTCTTCATAGATGTTGATTGGGTAAGAAGTGTTGATGACAGGAAGAGAAATAGTGGTGGAGTATTCTTTCTTGGTAAAAGAATAGTGTCTTGGACAAGTAAGAAGAAAAATTATATTTCCTAGTCTATAGTAGAGGTAGAGTATGTGGTAGGAGTAGTTAATTGTTCCAATATTGTTTGGTTCAAACAACTATTGGCTTGTATGAAGGTAGAGATTAAGGATCTAGAGGTTATCTTCTATAATAACAACAATGCAATTAATATATCAAAGAATCATGTGATGCATACCAAGACCAAGCATATTGCAATAAAATATCATTTTCTAAGAGAATTGGTGCAAAATAAAAAGCTAAGATTGGAATATGTGAATACTAAAGATCAAATTATAGACATAATCAGTAAGCCATTACCTAAGGATGCATTTTTGTATCTAAGAGGTAAGTTAGGGGTCATTCCCCTATTTGAAGCTCACTAAAATAAAGTTTGCTAATGCATCAACTACAGCATCTTGAAGATTAGTCAGTTAATGTAGTATTGGAAAGGGCATGTTGCATATGAATCAATACATTAGGTACATTGATATTCACTAAATATTGTCTTTGGTATGAGATGTCAAAGAGGGAGAGTTTTCTATAATATTCATAGAAATTTTATAAAGGGAGAGTTATGTGATGAGGGAGAATTATTTGCAAAGATGTCAGAGAGAGAATGAACTTGGTCTTATATCAAAGAGGTAGAGTTTTCTATCAGAAGAAGATGTTGAAGATATATTTTACTGACAAAGGGACAAAATAAAAGAAAAGGGAGCTCTCAAGGATGAGAATCAAAATGAAACTAAAGATATTTTCCTTTATTTATTTTTCTCTAAAAATTTCATTATATTTTGACATGTTGTGTTTCCATCAATGCCAAAGAAGGGGATTTTTGAAACCAATTGATTAATTATGTATTATCTTTGATGTTACAAAAAATGTCATATCTTTACTAGTCAGTGTATGCTGAGCTCACTTGGGCATTGGAGAAAGTTTCACGTGTCTGCCAAGAATTCTAGAATTTTTTTAGTTCAAAAGATAGTGTCAACCAAGTTCACTCAAGAGACAAAGAGAAGTTCATAGAAGATTGAGTGTTAACCGAGCTCACTTGGTTAATGAAGAAAAAGTTGGATGGAACCAATATTAACTGAGTTCACTTCGTTATACCAAAAGAACTTTGCGAAGATGCAATGTTAACTAAGTTCACTTGGTTAATATAGGAAAAAGTATTTCTAAGTTAGTGTCTATCGACTAGCGTCAACTAATGAAGGATTTTCTTATTTTGGCATATTGAGTTCAATAGATTTGTTTGTTGGTTCTAGCTGACTAAGGCAATGAATGTTAATTATTCTAAGTTGTATTCAAGCCAACTTGACAATGTGTATGGTATAAATAAAAGGTAAACTTGAGGATTGAATGTGTGAAAGTGAATGGAAATATAGAAGATGCTAAGAGGAAGTGAACTAGAAGGATAAGAAAAATATCCTTGTGGAGTTGTAAAGATACATTTGATTAGAAAAGATCAAGTATACAAACTAGAATTGAGATCTATAATTAGCAACTTAGTTGCATCAAAAATTAGTTATCTCATTATTACTCTCTAACCATTGTAGTAGTGATCTAAATCTCTTAATAGTGTTGGCTTAATAGCTATTTGTAAAATCTTCTAATAAAGTGTCATTTCTAGATTGAAGTGTCTAAAGACCTCTAACAAGGCCACTTCTAATAGGGTGGTTAAATTTTCTAATAGGGTCACAGCTAATAGTGTGTTTTGTAACCTTTAATAGGGTTGGCTTATAATAGGGCTCACTTCACAAGAGTGCAAGGATAACTTTAACAAACCCCTCTTGAAAAAAATGCCTAAATATTGGTGAATCCAACATTTTGTGGGTAGGACAATTTTAATGTAGAGGGTAGTCTTTTGTTCCATATAGGGAAATAAAATATTATATGTTGACAATTTTTTCTTGCCCTAGCAAAAATAATTTTAAATGTGGAAAATTAATATTTTTTCTTGTTGACATATAAATAAATGATACCAAATTTTTCCCTTACCAAAAATGAATTAATAATGTTAGAGGCGAATTACTTATTTTTTAAGAAAATGAATAATAATGGTTTTGGCTAATCTTTAGTGATAAACTAAAAATTTGTTTAATCTGAAAGAAAATTAGTAGTCACTTCAAGTTTCAACTTGTGTACTATCTTAGGTCTATTATTAATAATATCATAACATCATTATGTCAGTGTCACTATTACCAAGTGGGCTACTACCACTTTCAAGTTTTGTATTGTTAATAAAATAGTTTTATTGACCATTGATTAATTAGAGATCAATGATAGAAGATGCATTTTGGGGCCACTTGCTTGAAAAGACCTAGACTCATGAAATTCTCCAGAAAGGAGATACATGGGCACAAAAACCATTAAGGCATTAACTGAAATGTACTCAATGTTAGAAACTTTTGATTGTTTGACATTAATGCAAGTACATTTCTATGCTTCACACACTTGAAAATGAATAGGAATACAAAAATTTAAGATATGAAAGATTGCAAACATCAAACAATTTAATGAAACTACCATTAAATAGCCTCTTCAATTCCTCTTTCATTATCATTTCTCCAATTTCTTCAATCTGAATTCAATTTGCAAAGTTTCATGAGTGTTAGTCATGGGTATGCCAGTTCACCTAAAATGCACTACAATGGCTCTGCCAAAGTTCTTTTTGGGAAGGATTCCTAATGATGTCCTTTTATCTGTCATGTTATATTCATGATCCTTAGCCATGAATTCTTAAAAAATGATAAGAGGTACCATATGTCCATGGATATTACCTCCTACTTCCTCACATCTCTTCTTGACCTTGGAGGTAATCAAACAGACATTCTAATGCTTTTGCATAACATTTTTAAGGAAATGGTTTTAGAAGATGATGACAAAATTATTGTATTGGTTGAGTAGGTACCAAGATTGGGCATTGGCATCCCTTTTGTAGACATAGTAGAAAAATGCTAGGAGCAAGGCATAGGGAGCATTGTATAAAAGCAATTCTTCCTACTCGATATGAATGAACAACCATTGACTTTCCATCAAAAGTGGGCACGACTCGAAAGAGATTTTCTACAGAAGTGGCTATTGTTGGATGAGATCAGTGAGACTAACTTCACATGGCTAGACGAGTTCATCAACATTATCTTTTCCAATAGATTCCTCATGGAGGGATTTGAAGACCTTTTTGATTGAAGACTTCAAGACCTCGGCCCCTCAGCTTGTTGATGCTTCCACCTTCACTATTTTCTGGTTCCTTGTTCCCTGTTTCCTGAATCCTATTTCCTTAACCCTTGCCCTTTGGGCAAAAAAATGTTTATAAGATATCTATTTTTTCTTTGGAGTGGGTCTTGCCCTTTAATGTAAATTACAAAATATTAAAATCAGACTAATTTAATCAGCTATTTTGAATATCTATGCTATGAATTGTATACATTGTACACTTTAAAATATTATCAATGAAAATAATAGTTTTTGGCTTCTCAAATTGTTGTTCCCATTAGTCTATGACTTTGTTTTTGGCATCTCAATGCACTATTAAAATGTTAGTCTATGACTTTGTTATAAAACATTAACTATTAATAGTTATAAAGTTAGAAGTTAGAAATTAAAAAAAGGGTTTCAACAATCCCTTTATGGTTTCATATTTGATTGATAGTTTATAGTAAAAAATTATTCAATTTAAAATTATCCAATTAATTTTTTTCTAAATCTAAAACTATTTTTCTTTAATTTGATTGGTTAAAAAAATTGGAGTGATAAGAGCGGATTTCAAGGAAAACTAAAGATTATATAACCTTAACAAAGTTAAATAAAATTTTGATAATTTATGTGTCAATTTTTTTATTTCATAACTATCTTGTCACTTAATTTTTTTTCATTATGAAATATTTTAAATGATGAAAAATAGTTTATAAACAATTATCACAATTTTTAATATATGTTAATAATTTATAGATAATTAAACTAAATTACATTTTAATTTTGAAACTAAATAATAAATATGAATAAAAATATAACATTTATAATTATATTTTTAAATTTTAATTATTTTATTTAAATTAAACTATTGCCATTATTATTTCATATCTTGCTCCAATTTTATTTTATAAAATTTAATATATCTTCATTGAATTTTTCATATCATCTTTACAATAAAAAATTTATGATAGAAAATAAAATCCTTTATTTATATTATATTATAACTATTATAATTATTATTATAAATTATTGTGTGTGTGTGTGTGTGTGTGTGTGTGTGTGTGTGTGTGTGTTAGTTATAAATAATAAAATTAAAATCATGATTTTGACATGCTCAAACTTAAAAATAAAATAATAATAATTAATAACAATTTTTTTAACAATATTTATTTCAATATTTTTCTCTATATTAATTAATATGTTATTTAAATTATTTTCATCCTAATATTTGTTAAATCATTTTTTCACTAATTCTATCAATTTTTTTGCCATGAACTTAGTTGCTATGAAACATTTTTAAAGTAATTAATATTATTTATTCAAAAGGTTTATGTTCTAATGATTCACAATTTGATTTAGACTATTCAATCAATGATAGATCAATGATTGTGGCTCTATTTTGGGTCAAATTTTAAAAGATTGAAGTTAAATTTTATTTCTATTTGAAATCAGGACATGTGTACTCAAAGTTTCTACCTGAAATTCTGACCATTGACTAAAAGAAAGATCGATGGCCCGAGATGAATTTTAGGTCGATTTGGATAATGGTTTCTCATGTGCCTAATTTCATTCATAATCATGACACATGTCTAGTCACTACAAAGCTCAATTAAGTGTGAGGACTTGGTTAATATTAATAATAATTATGTTTATAAACAATTATTACAATTTTCAATATATGTTAATAATTTATAGATAATTAAATTATATTACATTTTAATTTTGAAACTAAATAATAAATATGAATAAATATATAGTATTCAAAATTATATTTTTAAATTTTAATTATTTTATTTAAATTAAAATATTGCCATTATTATTTCATATCTTGCACCAACTTTATTTTATAAAATTTTATATATCTTCATTGAATTTTTTATATCATCTTTACAATAAAAAGTTTATGATAAAAAAAAATCATTTCTATAATAGAAAAGAAAATATTTTATTTATATTATATTATAATAATTATTATAAATTATTATTATTATTATAATATATATATATATATATATATATATATATATATAAACATCATTATTTTGGCATGCTCAAAAATAAAAAGCAAATAGTAATAATTAATAACAATTTATTTAACAATATTTTTTTCAATATTTTTTTCTATATTAATTAATATGCTATTTAAATTCTTTTCATGCTAATATTTTTTTTAATCAATTTTTAACTAATTCTCTCAAATTTTTTTTCCATGAACTTAGTTTCTATGGAACCTTGTTTGAATAATTAATATTAGTTATTTGAAAGGTTTAAGTTTTAACAATTCACAATTTGATCCAGATCATTCAATAATATAGATCAAGGACCACAACTCTATTTCGGGTCAAATTTTAAAAGATTGAAGTTAAATTCTATTTCTTCCTAAAGTTAGGACATGTGTACTTAAAGATTCTACCCAAAATCTTGACCATTGACTAAAAGAAAGGTTGACAACTTGAGATGAATTTTGGGCCAATTTGGGGAATGGCTTTCCCATGTGCATAGATTCATCCAAAAATCATGACACATGTCATACTCAATTAAGTGTTAGAGCTTTGTTAATATTATTAATATTTATGTTTATTCTTTTAAAAAAAATATTACTTAATACTGACTCAAAATGCCATGATTGTTAAGTAAAAGGCAGATCAACGCCAACAACAATAACTCATGATGAATTTTAGGTAAATTTTGGGTCTGCTATCACTGTTGTCAAGAAACATCTAGAATCATGACATGTGTCCTTGACAAGTGTCACAATTTTGGATGACTCTTGACAACAGTAATAACATTCCACAAATTGACCCAAAAATCATATTGATAATTAAGTTTGATTTTTATTAATTTATTTATTTAAAATGAGAAAATTTCAAAATTCAAATTTATATTAATGTAATAATTTTTTACTTTTTATTATTATAGTTATGTACATTACTAAATTATTGAGTCTTTATGTCATTTACATGTATATTGTACATACTATTAGTAAAGTACCTAAAATGATGCAGAACATCCAGAGGTATAAGGGCAATCTTGTATCACCCAAAAAAATGTACTTAGACTTAGTTTTTATTTCACGCATTTTCAATTATGGATACCCATTTGTGTCAAAAAAAGGTTCCAACTGTCACAGTTCCACTATCAGTGTTATGGGTTAGAGTTTTTAATCACCTTGGGATACGTATAAATGCCAAAAAATAGGAGTATGTAATTGAGCCATCATTTTGGTGAACTAGAAGGTGTAAATTGGTTAGATGATTGTCATTGTAATTTAGAGCATTCTAGAAAAAGAATCAGGTCAAAAGGCCCCACGATTTGAAAGTTATCACAGTTTTATGATTTTTAAAGACATCCTAAGAATGCTTCAAAGTCAAGTTAGGGGTATTAAATGACCTTGAATAGGGCCAAAAAATGGGAGATAAGAAAAGCTTGTCCATAGGGCTATAGAGCACTTCGAGAGCTTTTTGAAAATGTAAATGGTTCATCAATTGGAGCTATGGTTCAAAAGTTATACCTTTTGAAAGTTCAGTTACCATTTCTGGATTATTTTAATTTTGTGCCAACTTCTAATGCAACTTCTAGAGCCTTCTATTTGGTCGGTGGATGCCAACTAGCACTTTCTAGAATATATTCCTAATCCTTAACCCTCCGAGATCTATTTAAGAACATTTCTAGCATTGTAAAAGGCAATTAGGAGTGGAGTTTGAGAGAAGGTACTGGGAGAAGAATTTATCTCTAGATTTATGCTATTGTAAGCCCATAGGGCATGTTTTGGAGTCTATTTTTATACACTAAGTGTACTAGCATATTTTTATAGTTAATAAAATTTTCCCTTTCCTATTTTGTCCATTTTGTGCTTGGGTTGTGTTCCCATTATAAAACCATTAATTATTTAATACATTTATTTTAACTTTTATCTATTTATCTTCTATGTTTTTAGAGTATGAAGTTGAAAGTTCTCCAAGTTGATAGCCTAATATGATAGGGTTTTCAAAATTCAACTTTTCAAAGACTGATTGAATTCTATTTTGTGTTCTAAAGACTGAAAGTATGAAATTTGAGTATCACAAGAAAACGTCAATTATCAAATCTTGATTCTGGGTATTTAAATTTTTTTTTTAAAATTTCATTGCAATTTGCAGCAATAGAAATCTTGATTTTTATTGTCTAAGGTTTACACTTTAATTTGTTTTTTAAATAAGGCTTGAAGAAGAATTTTGTGTAATATCTAGTAGTAGGCATGGGCAAAACAAAGTCAAAAAGCTCAAGTATGAGTGCAAACATAAAGGAAAAGACATACATTATAGAACTTAGGATAGTGCTACAAACTCCAAGTTTCACTAATGAATGTCATGGTATTTATTATCATGTTATCCATAGAGATTTTGGAATCATGAGAGTTATACTTTCATTATTTAATAAGTGGGAAGACACATAAAAGAGGAGAAATTATTACAAATATAACAACAATATTTGTATACATACAAATAAACTAGCTACTATGGTTACTAGATTAGCAAACCTCCTTATACCCAAAGTATTCCCTTGCCTTGAAATTGTAATGCTATGTGCTCAGAATTATGATAAAAATAGAAAGGCAATTGTAAACCAAAACACTTAGGAGAAAATTTTATCCATAACTAAGAGTGATTTTTTCACTCTATTAGACCTAGGGCTAGGGTTTCAACCATAAAGATTTAACAAGTGCATTGACTTGGATAAACTAGCATATGTTTATGAAAAAATGGAAAGAGTTTTTCAAGATTTATATATTAAGGGTTTAACAAACTTAGAGTCATCTACTAGTGTTACACTGGACATAGACCATAAGCCTCCTTATAAATATGATATTTTTGTGCCATGGGTTCAGAATACTATTTCTTTGTTATCATTTTGTCTAAGATTGGATAGTAACAAGAAAGTAGGGGCTAGTTTCTTGAAATTACTTATAATATCCATTGTCAAGGTCAATCAGTCGAGAAGGTAGATGTAAGATATAATTTTGTTCAACACATTGTTGAATCTATGCAACAACAATTGCTAATGATTAAACAAAGTACAAGTAAAGGCAAGATGAAGACATTTAGGTTCACAAGTTACTTGTACTACCTTCTTTTAGCAAAGCATTGCCCAATATTTTAGACAGAGAACAACAAGGTTGATATTGAGGTCTATAAGTTTGATGAGAAAACCTAGAAGAAATCAAAGACTCCAAGTGTAGTATATGAGTGGACACATAAGATGAGGATGACTACTAACAATAATTGTTGGATACAATTGTTCAAATTATGTGTTATCTTTGATGTCACACAAATGTCATATTAGTCATCAAATAGTATCTACCAAGCTCAAAAAGTCAACAAGGCAAAAGACAGTGTCTACTGAGCTCAGAAGGTTAGCAAGGCAAAGGACAATATCTATCGAGCTCAGAAGGTCAGCAAGGCAAAGGATAGTGTTTACCGAGCTCAGATGGTTAGTGAGGCAAAAGGACAAAATCTATCAAGCTCACCCAATCATCAAAGGAAATGTGACTGAAGTAGTTCTTACCAAGCTCACTCGATCATCAAAGGAGATGTGACTAAAACAGTTCTTACTGAGCTCACTTGATCATCAAGAGAAATGTAGCAGAAGTAGTTCTTACCAAGCTCTCATGAAGGAATTCAGTTTTTACTGAGTAAACTTGATAGCAAAAGGATTTTACAGATATTGCAATGTTAACTGAGTTGAGAAGGATAACTCAGGAAATTTTTGGAAGTAGTATTTACTGAACAAGGTTGGCCAGTAAAGGATTTCACTATTTTATGAAATAACATTTATTTGTTCGGAGTAAAATTTGTAGCCAACTGATGTATGGTTTATTGGCAAATGTAACATGTAAATGGGTCGACTTGAAAATCAGAATGGTATAAGTAAGAGGTCAAGTCATGAATTCTAAGTGTGTGGGAAATGGAATTAATGTAATATGAAGATTGATTATTGTGGAAGCAAATTTGAAGGATGATCAGAGATCATTGAGGAGCACCAGAGCCATATTTGATCAAGGAGGATCTAATGATGCTAAATAGAGACTTGTAACTAACAAATTTAGTTGCATCTTGGTAAAGTTAATTTTTTTTTTCTTTCTAACCATTGTAGCAGTGTTTTTAAATCTCTTAACAGATTTGGTTTAACAAACATTTCGTAAATCCTCTAATAAGGTGATAGTTCAATTGAATTGTTCTAAAGACCTCTAGCAAGGCCACCTCTAGTAGAGTGATTAAATCCTCTAATAGGGTCACACCTAACAATGTGTATTGTAACTTTTAATAGGGTTGGCTCCTAACATGGCTCACTTTAGAAGAGTGAAAAATTGGTGACTAGTTACTTGGTAGTTTTTTCCATATTGGGTTTCTATGTTAAATTTGGTGTCTCTTGTGTTCATTTTGTTTTTAGTTACATGCATGAATGCCTCAAAAATAAGTAATAGTTTAATTTATTGAGTTACAACATTTGTTTACCGAGTATCAGTAGTAACTAGATCTTTATGACATCTAAGGGATCTGCAGATTAATTTTTGTAGGTAACTGATTCACCCCCCTCCCCCTCTCAGTTACCCTATCTTTATCCTAACAAATTGTATCAGAGCTATTGGTGCTTATAGGAAAATATTTCAAGGATCTAAGCTAAAGATCAGGATGTCTTACAAAAAGGAAATTCCAAGACTTAATAGGGACAACTTCTCAGCATGGTAAGGATTGATGAGGCTTCATCTGGCTTTTATTGGAGATATAGGGCTGAAGTACCTTGATGAAAAATATGAAGAACCTTCTGGTACATTATCTATCAATGATATTGCTAAAAATAAGACTCACAATAACATGATGATCGATATAGCATCTTCTCTGAGTTATGAAGAGTTTGATGACATCAAGGACTACAAAACTACCTTTGAAATGTGGAACAAGGTTAAAGAAATCTATGGAGGAGATGATAATGTGAGAAAAGCCAAAGAAAAAATTTTGAGAGGACAATTTGATCAAATGAGGATGAGGGAGGATGAAAACATTGCAAAGTATGTTGAAAGAGTTAAAGCATGTGTTAGTGCAATCAAAGCATCTAGAGAAGATATCAGTGAGGAGACAATTATAAGTAAAGTTCTTAGAACTCTACTTTCCATTTATGAATCAAATTTTTTGCAATTCAAGAAAGGAGATGTGAGGCAAATCATAAAATAAATTTAGAGGCCATAGTTGGAAGATTGACTGCATTTGAGCTAGACAACTATGACAATTATGTTCCAGCTGCCAAGAACATTGAATCAACATTTGGAGCCAAGCTTTCACTCAAAGAAAAAGGGAAAAAGATGAAGGATCCATAATTAGACAATGATGAAGAATCAAAACAAAGTTTAGACAATGATCTTGAAGTGGTTGAAGCTCTACTGGCAAGGAAATATTCAAGAGGCAAAGAGAAATGCAAAGGTAAGGTTCCTCTAATCTTCTTTTCTTGTGAAGAAATTGGACATATTGCTGCTAGGTGCCCAAATAAGTAGAGAAAAGATGAGAAGAAAGGTCAAAAGTAAAATGGCAAGAAAGACTTCAAATCATTCAAGGATAAAGGTAAGAAAACATTTTTTTATGGGTAAAGATTCTAATCATTCTCATGATGATGATGAAGATGAAATTGTCTACATTGCTATGAAAGATGAGTCTAATAATGATGAGAAAATAGCACTCATTTCTCATATGAGTAGAAATGATACATGGATCATAGAAAGTGGTTGTTCTCATCACATGATTGGTGATAAAACTAAGTTTGAATACTTTGAAGACAATGATGGTGGCAGTGTAAGACTTGGTAACAATGAACCTTGTTGTATAAGAGCAAAAAGAAGAATCTCACTAACCAAAGAACTTGTATGTGATAATGCATATTGGGTAGAAGGACTAAAGTATAATTTTTTGAGTGTGGCACAACTACTCAATAATGGATTCAAAGTAGAATTTATGCATGGAAAAGCAAGATTGTTGGATGTAAAAGGAAACCTGGTTGGATTAGGCACTCAAACAAAAGGTAACTTATTTTATCTTGAACTTGGTAAATGTTCATGTTTCATTGCTCAAATTGAAGAAAGTTGATTATGGCATAGGAGGTTGTGTTATGTAAATTTTGACAACTTAATAAAAATCAGTAAATTCAGGAAAGTATGAGGTATTCCTAACATAAAGAAACCTAAGTTGGTCTATGTAAGAACTGTCAAATTGGTAAAATGGGAAAGACTAGTTTTAAAAGAATGAACTATCAGACTGAAGAAGTTCTAGAAATTGTGCATACTAATTTGTGTGGACCTATTGGCATTGAAAGTTATATAGAGGAAAAATTCTTTATTTTGTTTGTTGATGATTATTCAAGAATGATGACTGTCATGTACCTAAGAGAGAAATTAGAAACATTCAAAAAGTTCAAATGGTTTTTGGCCAGAGTAGAAAAAGAAATAAGAAAAAGAATGAAATGCTTAAGGTCTAGTAGAGGTGGTGAATTCATTTCATATGAGTTCAATAACTTTTGCATTGAAAGGGAAATCAAATGACAGGTTTCAGCACCTAGAACTCCTAAACAAAATGGAATAGTAGAAAGAAGGAACAGATCTATCATGGATTGTGCAAGAACCTTAATGATTGAGAAAGGCATTGCTATCAAATACTATAAGGAAGCTATCAGAATTGTAGTTCATACCTTGAACTGAGTACAGCTAAAAAATGACTAATCAAAACACCCTATGAGCTGTGGTATGACTACAAACCCAATGTAAGTTATCTAAAAGTATATGGAAGCAAATGTTACATTTTGAAAGAATCTAGAAAAGGTAAATTTGATGTAAAAAGTGATGAAGGAATATTTTTGGGATGCTTTTGCAAAAGATAAGCATATAGATGTTTGAACTTATCTACTCACAAAGTCATAGAAAATGCACATGTAAAAGTTGATGAGTTTGTAGAAAGAATAGAAGAAGAAAGAAAAAGGAACCTGAATACTATAGAAGATTTATTTACATTGAACCTAATACAATGCAAAGTATACTATTAATCTAGAATCCTCAACTCAGAGTCTTCATTAACAGAGTCACAAGAAGTTCAAACCAAGTCAATACCTACCAAGCTGCAAGAACTCAAGTTGTAGACAGAAGCTACAGAGTTAGCATCTACTGAGCCCAAGCAACCAGAATCAAAAAAAGAAGTTGAGACACAGAAGGATAACAATGCAAGTCATTCAAGAGGCAAGGAGCCCATGTTAGCCAAGTATTTCAGAAAGCATCATGCACCAGAGCAAATCATAGGAGATAAATCAAAAGGAACAATGACAAGAAGTAAGTTGAAAGACACTTGTTTACTTGCTGATTTTGAACCTTGAAATGTCAAGGATGCACTAGGTAATGAAAGTTTGATTGAATATATGAATGAAAAGATAGAAAAAATAGAAAAAAATAAAACATGGACTCTTGTACCAAGACCTAAAGACAAAAATGTGATTGGAGCAAAGTGGGTATTCAGAAACAAACTAAATGAAGATGGTAAGGTATCAAGGAACAAAGTGTACACTCAAATTTTGTCACACTCTAAACCATTCTATCCAAATGATTTCATGAGTTCAAAATCCTTGGATGCCGGCTTAGAGCTCCCTATCCATGGAGTGCAAGAGAATATATTTCAAGAATAAGAAGGCTCTCAGATGAGCCTTAGACATACTCTTCTCGCTAGTAAACCATGCAATGAGAGGTTCCAAAGACAAGATGCAAGAATGCAAATGTCCCAAGGAGTTCCTCAAGAATGCAATGAAACTAAAGATTAAATTAGAATGAATATGAAAAGTGCAGCTATTCTAAGCATGGATGAGAGTGTTACAATCCAAATATTAAGCTATGTGAGATAGATTATTGCAAAATAGAAGCTAAACTAACATGCAACATGAATCTAAGCTAAAATGCTATGGTATGAGAGAATGTAGACAAGAAATAGAAGTTCTCCACAGCTCTCCAAAGAAACAATATTCAAAATGAAGATGGATCGAGGGGGAAATCTCTCTCTCTTTTAAAGTTGCACAGACGGTAGAGATCAAGATGAAGATGGTGGATGATCAATGGTGGAATTCAAAAAGAGGAGTGATCCATGTGCACACACAAGTCAACCAATAGAATATAAGTTGACTTGTCATATAAGAAAAAAGTCACAAAGCCTTTTCTTTTAATTGCAAAATAGAAAAAGGACTTTATGTGTGCACTTTAAGTGGGTTAGAAGAATGGGGTCTTTTATTTAATTAAAAGGGGACATGTTCTTTTAATCAAATAATGAACTTAGGATAGCATAGTCAAACTATAGGTTATAAATAAATAAATTGATTATTAGCAATTTGGTCTAGGTAAATGATTAAATTAATTTAGCCAAAATGTTGAAAAGGGGGCTAATAGTCTAGATGACCATTTTTAGGTGATTGCATTTTCCCCTCTTTGACTAATGCGTGATCGATCTGGGAACACATTATGTCAAAGAAAATAGAAAGCCAAGTAGGCGGTGATAGATACAGATATCTGATTTCAAAGAATGAAATGCAGAAATGGATAGCAAGTCCTGAATGCACAGCCTGATAGAGGTAGTACTGAACACTAGGAAGATGATGTTAGGATCCGAAAAGAATTCTAATACCTATCAAAGTGAATAGATCGAGAGTAAGTGAGAAGATCAAACAAATGCTCCTAAGAAATAGATAGCTGTAACAATCAGCAATAGAGTATTTCTGCCCCCTTGGGATCAAAATCAAAATGAGGTAAGAGGAAGCAGAAAGTAGCTAGACATGATAAAATTAAGATATAGCAATGTTTGATATGATATATAAATGATTAGAACCCAAGAATGACTATGAGAAACTGATAAAATGCCCCAGTTTGACCAAAGTTGACCGTGAAAGATAAATCATAAAAATTAGGTCAAATCGAGTAGAAAGAGGATTTTAGACTTGAAACAGTGAATTGAAGTAGATATGAAGTATGGAAATGATGAAGACATGAAGAAATGAAGATGCCCCAGTCATGATTCAGAGATTAGACCTCAAAAGGTCAATTAATTGCTCAAAAGAAAGTAGAATTTTAAAAGACAATTTTGACCATCAAGATGAACTCGAATTTGGATTTTGATCCTGAAAATGAATCTAGGATGTTGAAATTATTTAAGAGGTCAAAACTTTATATAATGTGATGATAAGATAGAAAAGAGATGAAGCGATAGATTAAGAAGGTGAAAAGACATGAACAAGAAGAAAGTAAAGAAATATATGAAAGGAGTTAGATGATATGTCCACAAAAAGATGAAGAGAGAGCTCTCCCTATATGTAAGAATACAAGATAAAGCTAGAAAATGAACCTAAAATGCAAGCTAATACGAAAAGTGGTTTACCAACAAGAAGTGCATAACATTTAGACTCTTAATTTCATCATTGAGCATTTATTAGGGACATCATGAGATCATACAACCATCACTAGTATAACTATGAGGATATGAATATGATTGATATTAGATAGGTATGTGAAAATCCAATCTAAGCATCAAAGACATGTAAGTCAAGATAACTACACGATTAGATTCCCTAAGTTTAATTTAGCAAGATTACACCTGTATCAAGGCATAAGTGCTAGGATAAACCCTGAGTGCAGTCTTGCAAAATAGTCAAGGATGATACATTTGTAAGTCAATGTGTTGAATAGGACCAACATAAATGCTTACAACACTATAGACAAAAAAAAGTATACCCACAAGTAGAAATCAAGAAAATATGTCCCATGCCCCCAGTCTTCTAGTCAATGACATCCTTGAAAGACTATTAGGAAGGAAACACATGGCAAAGAAATCATCATAGACAGCACACAAAGTAGATAAAGATCAGCATAACTCAGTCGTTTAAGTATTAAAGTGCTTGTGTGCAAGTCACTTGGCCATTTCTTCAAGACTTTATTCTGATAGTGAGAAATATCGTGACATCGGAGATCGTAGGTAGATTATCTGAAAAGTGTTGAAAAACACTTGATGTTAAGGTGGGAGAAGTGTTGAGAAACACTATTTTGTGAGTTGTCAAAGAAACCCTAATGCACAAGAATACCTCAATAGGTGAAGTAGCTATGCCCCTGAGATGAGGACAAGAAACAATTCCAAGCTAGGAAATGTGTAGCGAAGTGGATGATTGAGATTGATAGACATAGGTGCGAGGGTTTCAAGTAGTGCCTGTTTCTAGGTTTTCACCACTTGACAGATTTTTTTTAGGACTTTTTTCAATTTTTTTGATGATACACCAAAGTGCCTATTGCTAGGTTTTCACTAAGATGATCATTTTTTCAGGATATTTTCTGATTTTTAGAATTTTTTCAGCATCATATATGATTTTTTGGATTTTTTTAGAAGGTTTTAGATATCACTAGTTCTCAAGAAAGATCACATCATTTTCTCCCAATATCTAGCAAGGTATAGGATATGATGGAGCAACGAGCCAGTGGATAAGCAAAGATGGATGAAAAAAGAGTATGAAGCAAGTGAAAGTGATCCTCAAGGACTAACTCCTCAAGAGTACCCAAGCTAGGGAAAGAGGTGAAATAGTCATATGAAGCATATTTTGGATAAGCAATGGAAGTAATGAGAAAGATAGCATGTAGGATAAGCAATGAAGCCAACAAGTGAGATAGCATGAAGTGTGTAGTCCAAAAGAGTAGCCATGTCAAGAGACCTATGAGAACCATGTTTCATTTATTATGATCAAGACCAAGGGGTCAACTAGATAGTATAGCAATGGGATAGAGCAATAAGAATAAAGCTCAAGATAGAGGCTATGAGTGAATGGGAGAGAACAATAGAAAATCTTGTGGATAAGATATCCAATATGCAAAGATAGCTCAACATTGTCAAGATCAAAGAGAGAAGAGGGGATAGATGGATGATGGAAGAGTTATGCATGATGCCTGTTTGCCAGGTTTTCATCATGGTACTTATCGAAGGTGCCACAAAAAGTAGTTTTCACCATAAGATAGATTTATTTCTCTTTACTTTTGCTACCAAGGTGCCACAAGAAGTGGTTTTCACCAAGGCACATTTTCATTATTTTTCATTTATTTTTAAAAATTTTTTTTTTGAATTTTTAGAAAGAGCTCAAGCTGTTTGTAGATAGTGCTCCTATAGAAAAGATAAGTCATGATAAGCCGAGACCATAGACTGGTATGCTCAAAGATGTTGATAGGGTGATGAAAGAGAAATGATAGTAGGAAGAGTATATGGAGGATAATAGTTCATGTATAGAAAGTAAGTGTAAGCTTTAGAGGATTTCATGAGGGTAACTAAAATATTGGACTAGATCAACATTGACACACACCTTGAAGGGTATTGGAATGATGGAGGAATCATGGATGAAGTAGCTTGAGGTTTAGATCTATGAGGTGGTAGAAGAGATTTGGAAAAAAGTGGAGTGGAAGGCTTTGGAATAATTTTAGGAAGATTTTTGGAAGAAGATGGAATGGAAGCCTTTGGAAGCTTGAATGTCAACTTTGAAATATTTTCAATATTTGAGTCTTTTAAAAGAGACTTGGGAATCCACATAGCTTTAGATTTTCCTCATTCTTTGGGTGCTTGAGAGTGCCTTTGTATAATGATGGATTTAGGAACCCATATTTTCTTTGGTTTAGCTCTTTGAGTAGTGGACCTTTCTGGTCTCTTTTGTGCATTCTCCTTCTTAGCATTCACATGTTGATTAGATGGGACATAGTGATCTTTATTTTTCAATGGATTCTTATGTTTATTCTCACTTCCAAAGGACTTGGGATTTGTGGATGAATAAGGATGATATCACTGGTTTAGATGTATAGATGGATGAAAATTCATCAAGGATGAGTGTCTTTGTTGATCTTGAGGTAATATAGGAGAGCTAAGGAATGAGCTATGAGTGAATGTAGGAGATGGAGGAACATAAGGCCCCAATATGGATGGAATGTTTGAATGCTTTATCTTAGATGGATAAGGACCAAGGATAGATTTAGAAGATGCAAAGGGATAGTGGGAAGGGATATCAACATCTTTAGAATGAGAAACATGGTCAAAGCCATCAATAGACTCATAAGTACCTTTTATAGGAACAACATTTTTAATAGAAGCACTTGAAGCCTGAGCACAATTTTGAAGTGGATGTGGAGAAGTAGAACATGAGGCGATGCTTTGATCTTGAAAAGTAGCTTTGGATATCATATGAAGAGAAATTTTCTCATAATTTTTAGTAAGCTCAAGGGAGATAATGGAAGTGGTATCTTCATTATACTTAGAAGGTGCACAAGATATAGGATATGGAGGGGTGAAATTTTGAAGATGAAAGGGTGCTTGATCTTGATCTTTCTTGACATATATAGCTTTTTCTTTTTGAGGGTCCTCTTGACATGGAGCTCCTTCTAAGGACAAGGGAGAATGAAGAGTGAATGGAGTAGTGCTTGGATTAGGTATAGTAGTGCATGAAGGTTGAGGATGTTTAGGATTAGTAGCATGGAAAAGGTTTGCAGCCAAGTGAAGGTTAGCTTGAGTTTCTTTTAGAGGTAGCCCTTGAGGATACACATAGTCAATGTGGAAAATATTAGGTTCTTTATTTGATGGAGGCATGTTGGAAAGATTTGAACTGTTGGGAGATGCATGAGTGTTGGAAGAAGTGGAAGATGTAATAGAGCCGCTACTAGACATAGGTTCATTAATGTAATCTTGCTCAAGAAAAGTATCCTAATCGCATGAATCATTAGAGGTATCAATAATTCCATTATCAATAAGATCTTGGATTTTATGTTTTAGCTCTATACAGTCAAAAGTAGCATGGTCATTAGATCTATGATAGGCACAATAGGTATCAAAGAACGGGTTTCCATATGAGCTAGACTTAGGTAACATGATGATCTTATTGCCAAGAAGTTTTTGCAAAGTGTCATCATAACAATCTTCCAAGGGAGAAAAAGTTCTATTAAAATTGTGTCTAGAGTCCTTTTTTTGTTTCTCAAGTGAATGGTATGCATCCATGTCTTCATCATTGTCTTGGTCAAAGATAGGTCCATCATGATATCTTGGAATAGGCTCAAAGTAGGTATCACTTTCTTTCTCTCTAAGGAGGTCTTTAGATCTAGAAGATGAAGACATTTGATGTCTTGAAGTAGTGCATGTAGACCTCAAAGAAGATGAACCATGTGTATGTAAAGGTCTTAAGGGAGAATTATTTGAGAATGCAATCTTCTCCTCTAACATTTTCTCAAGCTTAAACTTCATTTCTATCATGCGCTTAGAGAGATGAAGGTAAGAAAGATCATTGTCTCTTTTAGTTCTTTGTATTGTGCATAGAGATCTTGAAACTCTTTAGCGGCATGGAGGATATCATGATCATCTAGATTTGGCTAAGGTTTGATAGCACAAGCTTTGAATGCCATACTTTTAGATGCAAAGCCAAGCATAAAAGGGCTTAGAAGATAACTTGATGTTCAAACTATAGGAGGTAGAGTGTTCACTTGCCAAGATAGTAGAGAGAGATTAAAGTGACTTGTCAAACAATATGTCCAAGAAACTTATGACATGAATGACTCAAGTCAATAGCTAGGCAAGATGCCCAAATAGCCAAATAGATAGAGCAAGCGGGGTGACAAGTGAATAACTTTCTAACCCAAGAGTGTAGTCAAGAAATCAAGGAAACCATTTCAGCAAAAAGATAACTAGCAAGTGGACATAGACCATGAAGACAAAAAGACCAAGAGCACTAAGACCAAAGAGCCACTTTAATCATGTTCAAGAACTAGAGACGTAGAAAGTAAAAATCAAATTATGAGACTCCCCTTATCAAGAAACATAAGAAAAATATTTGAACTTGATGTTTTGACTTGGTTGACAAATTTTGACAATAGTTGATAGCATAGTAAGTTTGATGTTCAAAAACAATTTCTTTCCAAGCAAGATAGTGACACATGGAGTAGTCTTAAAACAATCAAGCAAGGGACAAAAAAACCTTGCATGATACAAGCATATGTGAGGTATTAAAAGAAATCCCTAGAACTATTGTCATGTGTATGTTCAAAAGATTTTCACAGGTCTAGCACATTCGAGAACACATCAAGCAATATCTACCTAAAAGACATGGTTCATTACTCAACAACTTGGCCCACGCTTGATGCTCCTTCGCCTCACACCAAGTGGTTGCCCACAAGAGATATTGGCTTTGTCATAGAAGTGCCATAAGCACAACTAAGGGAACACGTATGGTGAGTGTAAAATCTTGGGGTGATCCGGGTAGTCCACTAGGATCGATCCTTGCACCAAGAAGTTGAGTGGCTTAAAAAGGGTAGTTACTAACTTAGAGTGTTTAGATAGGGCTTCCGTTCATAGTGTTCCTCTTGCTCCCAATTATGGGACACCTCACCTTGCGATGAGTAACTGATCTCATGACCACAAGAGTACCTTAAGCATTCTTGCCTAGTGATCTCCCTATGGTCAAAATCCCATAAGCGATCACACTAGGTGAAGACAAACACTATGTCTACCAAGGTTTTGTGTCCTTGATAGCCTTGAGTTTATAGTGGGTTGGAACAGTCGGGTAATCTGCTTGTCCCCACTTGGGTCATTCCTCTCAAGTTGTCTGAGAGCAGGCCCTCTAAAGGATTCTAAACTACACAAAGAGTGGATCAACTTTTGGAAGTCAAGATTTCTGATTCACCAGAAGGGTGAAGAGCATACTCTCCTATTTCAATTATTTTCTCCCAAACATGCCAAAAAGATTTAGTTGCCTCTTACTCTTGAAATCAAATGGTAAGTCAAGATTTCTGATTCACCACAAGGGTGAAGAGCATACTCTCCTATCACCAAAAGATCCCAATTGTGAGTTTTAATGTGCCTAAAAATAAACAAATAGTATATGCCGCACATGTAAAAGTAAAAAATAAGCAAAATTGAGTTTTTATGCATTGGGCAGCCTTGCAAGCAATCATTAGTAGCCCTTGTGCATTTGAAGCTTTGACATGCGTTCTTTTTATGCAATGTTTCAATTTTTTTTTCACAAGGATGACAACTTACAATCACAACTTGTTAGTACCACAAGTTAGTGTGAAATAACATAAAATATTGCAATAAAAAGTGGTTAGTTTCCTCAAATATCCAAGTTATCTTCCAATCAAGTGTATGCAAAGAAAGTGCAAACTAATCACAAATGCTCTCATTTTTACTCTTTGCTTTTGATCTAGTCAACAAGATTAGACTTTTTTTGCTATGATTTTTGATCCAAAAATAGAAATGAAAATCAGAGAGCTTTTCAAAAATGTAAGAAATTCAAAAAAATCTCTTCATTTGTGTTTTAGGACCCAATTTGTCAAAACAGACTAGATTTATCAAATCGGATTTTTGATCTTTAATACGACCTCAAAATTCAAAACACAAAGAAATTAGCCCCCTTAAAATTTAAAAATATTTCTAAAAATGTAAGTTTTTTTTGAAAAATGTGCTGATTTGCGATCAGAAATGACTTTTTATGAAAAATTAAGAAAAAATCATAACTCCTGTAAATCACGTCAAAATGCTTTGAAAGTCGGACTGAGATAGCTTAAAGACATACCCAACTTGTAGAAAAAAATTCAAAACCAAACTCTAAGCGATTTAAAAGATATGATCAAATCTTTAAACCAACTAAATTTTTGGCCTTCAAACCAATCTACATATGGGTTGGTCTTAAAACCAAAGTGATAATTCTACAAAAGCACTTGATTAGATCCAATATGCTGCTATAAAAAAATTAGAGACGAGAAATGAAAGAAAATGGAGCTAGAAACTTGATTCATGCCCCACGGTGGGCACCAAAAATGTACACTCGAATTGTGTCACACTCTAAACCATTCTATCCAAACGATTCCATGAGTTCAAAATGCTTGGATGTCGGCTTAGAGCTCCCTATCCATGGAGTGCAAGAGAGTATATTTCAAGAATAAGAAGGCTCTTAGATGAGCCTTAGAGATACTCTTCTCACTAATAAACCATGCAATGGGAGGTTCCAAAGACAAGATGCAAGAATGCAAATTTCCCAAGGAGTTCCTCAAGAATGCAATGCAACTAAAGATTAAACTAGAATGAATATGAAAATTGCAGCTATTCTAAGCATCGATGAGAATGTTACAATCCAAATATTAACCTATGTGAGATAGATTATTGCAAAATAGAAGCTAAACTAACATGCAACATGAATCTAAGCTAAAATGCTATGGTATGAGAGAATGTAGACAAGAAATAGAAGTTCTCCACAAAGCTCCAAAGAAACCTATTAGAAAACTTGCAGCATAACAATATTCAAAATGAAGATGGATCGAGGGGGAAAGCTCTCTCTCTTTTAAAGTCACACAGATGGTAGAGATCAAGATGAAGATGGTGGATGATCAATGGTGGAATTCAAAAAGAGGAGTGATCCATGTGCACACACAAGTCAACCAATAGAATATAAGTTGACTTGTCATATAAGACAAAAGCCACAAAGCCTTTTCTTTTAATTGCAAAATAGAAAAAGGATTTTATGTGTGCACTTTAAGTGGGTTAGAAGAATGGGGTCTTTTATTTAATTAAAAGGGGACATGTTCTTTTAATCAAATAATGAACTTAGGATAGCATAGTCAAACTATAGGTTATAATCAAATAAATTGATTATTAGCAATTTGGTCTAGGTAGATGATTAAATTAATTTAGCCAAAATGTTGAAAAGGGGGCTAATAGTCTAGATGACCATTTTTAGGTGATTACACAAAGCTAGACTAGTATGCAAAGGATACTCTCAAGAAGAAATTGTAGACTATGGAAAAACTTTTGCTCCTATTGCAAGATTGGAAGGTGTTAGAACTTTACTTGCATATGTTGCATTCAAAGGATTCAAAGTTTATCAGATGGATGTCAAGTCAGCATTTTTCAATGGCATATTGGATGAAGAGGTTTACATTGAACAGCCTGAAGGTTTTGTTGATCTAGACAAAGACATGGTCTACAAATTTCATAAAGTATTATATGGTCTAAAACAAGCCCCTACAGCATGGTATGAAAGATTGCATAACTGTCTTATTCAAATTGATTTTCAAAGAACTAATGACAACAACAGTTTGTACATAAAGGAAGGACTAGATAATAAGATTGTTTTGGCAGAAATATTTGTAGATGATACTTTGTTCATAGAAAATGATGATCTTTGCAAAGAATTTTTAGAACAAATGAAGAAAAAATTTGAAATGTAAATGTTTGGTGAAATAAAATTCTTTGTTGGTCTTCAAATTCAACAGAATAAGAATGGCATCTACATCACTCAATCTAAATACTTCAAGGAGATACTGAAAATTTTTGGTATGGAAGACTGCAAACTAGTTGAGACTCCTATGTGTACTAGATTAAAACTCACCAAGGATGATGAATCAAAGGAAGTGGATCAAACATTGTATAGATCTATGATTGGAAAGTTGCAATATGTAGTGCACAAAAGACTAGACATTGCCCTTGTAGTAGGAATTATAGCAAGATTTTCAGAAAAACCAAAAGAAAATCACATGATGGCAATCAAAAGGATCATGAGATACCTAAAAGGAACTAAAGAATATGGATTATGGTATAAACTTGGAGGAAATCTAGATTTAAAGGTGTTCACTGATTCAGATTGGGCAAGAAATATTGATGACAAAAAGAGCACAAGTGGAGGAGCTTTCTTTCTTGAAAAAGGTTGGTTTCTTGAACAAGAAAAAAGAAAAATTGTACATCTCAATCCACAATAGAGGCTGAATATGTTGCAGTAGTAGTAAATTGCTCAAACATTGTGTAGTTTAAAAAATTATTAGAAGGTATGAAGCAAGAAATCAAAGAACCCGTTGTTATGTTTTGTGATAACACAAGTGCAATTAACATCTCCAAGAATCCAGTGATGCATTCAAAAACCAAGCATATTGTCATAAAGTATCACTTTGTTAGAGAATTGGTACAAGAAAAGGAAATAAGACTGGAATATGTCCATACAAAGGAAAAAATTACTGACATATTCATAAAGCCTTTACCTAAGGATGCATTCTTATATCTAAGAGGTAAGTTAGGGGTCATTCCTCTATCTGAAGCTCGCTAAAATACAACTTCAGTGATGCATCAATAGGAACATAATTGAAGATCTATCAGTTAATGTAGCAAACCAATGAAAACATTGCATATGAGTCAGTACATTAGGTACAATGTTATTGAGCTATTTTGAGTTGTCTTTGGCATGTGTTGTCAAAGAGGGAGAGTATACAGTCATATCTTTCTATAATTTGCAAAATATAAGAGTTTGTATAAAAGGGAGAGATTATTATGAAAGAAGGAGTTTGTTGTATTTGAAACAGAATGTAAAGTATTCTGTCAGTAAAAGACTTGTTTTCAAATTTCATTCTGCTATGACATGTTGTGTTGCCATCAATACCAAAGAGGGAGATTGTTGGATACAATTTTTCAAATTGTGTGTTGTCTTTGATATCACATAAATGTCATATCAGTCATCAGATAGTGTCTACTGAGCTCAAAAGGTCAGCAAGGCAAAGGACAATGTCTACCGAGCTCAGAAGGTCAGCAAGGCAAAGGACAATATCTACTGAGCTCAAAAGGTTAGCAAGGCAAAGGATAGTGTTTATCGAGCTCAGATGGTCAACGAGGCAAAAGAAAAAAATCTACGGAGCTCACTCGATCATCAAAGAAAATATGGTTGAAGCAGTTCTTATTGAGCTCACTTGGTCATCAAAGGAGATGTGACTGAAGAAGTTCTTACCAAGCTCACTCGGTCATCAAAAGAAATGTGGTAGAAGCAGTTCTTACTGAGCTCTCATGAAAGAATTTAGTTCTTACTGAGTAAACTTGGTAGCCAAAGGATTTTATAGATATTGCAATGTTAACCACGTCAAGAAGGTTAACTCAGAAAAATTTTAGAAGTAGTATTTACCAAGCAAGGTCGGCCAGTAAAGAATTTCACTGTCTTATGAAATAATATTTAATTGTTCAAAGTAATATTTGTAGCCAACTGATGTATGTTTTATTGATAAATATAACACGTAAATGGGCTGACTTGACAATTAGAATGATATAAGTAAGAGGTTAAGCCATGAATTATAAGTGTGTAGGAAATGGAATTAATGTAATATGAAAATTGATTATTGTGGAAGCAAATTTGAAGGATGATTAGAGATCATTGAGGAGTAGGAAAGCCATATTTGATCAAGGAGGATCTAATGATGTTGAACAAAGACCTATAACTAGCAAATTTAGTTGCATCTTGTTTGGGTTAATTCATTGTTGCTTTCTAACCACTATAGCAGTGTTTTCAAATCTCTTGACAGAGTTGGTTTAACAACAATTTTGTAAATCCTCTAACAAGGTGATAGTTTAGTTGAATTGTTATAAAAACTTCTAGCAAGGCCACTCCTAACAGTGATTAAATCCTTTAACAGGGTCACACCTAATACCGTGTATTGTAACCTTTAACAGGGTTGGCTCCTAACAGGGCTCACTTTAGAAGAGTGAAAAATTGGTGACTAGTTACTTGGTGGTTTTTTCCATATTGAGTTTCCACATTAAATCTAGTGTCTCTTGTGTTCATTTTGTTTTTAGTTACATGCATGAATGCCTGGAAAATAAGTAATAGTTTAATTTATTGAGTTACAACATTTTTTTACTGAGTATCAGTAGTAACTAGATCTTTGCGACATCTAAGGAATTTGTGTATTAATTTTTGTAAGCACTACTCAGTTACCCTATCTCTATCCCAACAATGACATCTATAAGTTTGATGAAAAAACCTAGAAGAAATCAGAGACTCCAAGTCCAGTATATGAGTGGACACATAAGATGAGGATGACTGCTAACAATAATAACTACAACCATTTTGTAGACTTCTTTTTGGCACCTATTTACCAAGAAATCATAGACACTTCGATTCTTAGATTGCCTATTTTTTGTAAAGATTGCATTCAACTAGGAACTCAAATTTAATTAGCTAACTGGTTCTTCATGGAAGAGTACACTATCTTAAGGTTTTACAATTTAGTGGTTGAACCATGCAAAATTTCAATGCATGTTATAGAAAGGGTTTTTACATTGGAATATGTATGATAGATAGAGAGAACACATGAAATTTTTAGTGGACAACAAAGAAAATGATATTTCCTTCCTTGCCTTTCACAATTGGAGGCCCCACATTTGATAGAAAAGCTTTCAAAGTGGCAAATGAATTGGTACTTTTTTGGGCTTTGATTTTGTCAGTCACTAGAATTATGATCCATTGAAGATAATTAAAAAAAGACTTATTGCCAATGGGAACTCTGTGAGAAAATATCAACATTAGGAGATGCCATTGATAGAAAAGTTTAAAAAATAAGGATTCATGGGATGAGGTTAAGAAAGAGATGGAGAAACATGTAATAGAGAATAATATTTCAATGCAAGAATTGTCATCCCAAATTATGACATTGCACATATCAGAGTCACACAAATCAAACCCTCTAACATACTTAAATTTCTATAAGAAAGCATCTCAACTTTTTAAGAGGTCTATGCCAAAAGCACTTAAAGAGGCATGAACAACTGAATTGTGGTGTCAAACCAAGATGACTAATTTTTGGAAAACAAGGCAAAATTTTGGTGAACCAAATACATAAATAAGTTTTGAGAAAATTTACAAGGATGAACTTTTCAATGATTATTGGAATAAAGAGCATCCAACTATACTATATGATTCTGGCCATTCCAATGATGGTGATATTAAAAGAGAGAAGGACCTCGAGTCTGATGCCAACATTTAAGGTATTTAGGATTCTAGATCAACTAGGGGCAGACATATTGTTAATCTTCAAATGAGTGATTCTACTAAAAAAATGTATAGTAAAAGGGCAACTATGATACAAAAAATGGGTTATACAAGTATAGGGCCCATTGGTTCAAGTGATTAAGGAATTTGGAATTCAGTTCCAGTACCAGACCCACCCAAAAGAGGAAATAAACCAATCATTGGACTCTCTAATGAGATTGAAGATGATTCATCTAGAAAGGGAAAAAAAATTATACTTCTACTTTTGAAGGTCATCCAAACACATTATTTTTTAAATCTTCAAATCTAATTGTAGTTGATCCCATTGACATTGGCACTAGCACTAGCATGGATGAACCTTGTACACAAAAGAAAAAAGTTAGGACATTTACACCACAAGAAATGTCAATGGTTACTTCACCAATGTATGCACTAGTAGCTTCTATACAAAACCTTGAAAATAGTCCTAAAATTCTAAGATTTGGAATTGACCATCTTCAGTATGTTGACAATCCTCAAAATACAATTGTACGTGGAGTAAGTTTAACTAGAGTTGGAGGAGCATACAACAATACAATTGATAATTCACCTTTCAAACACTCAATTGTATCAGCAAACCTAGATTTTAGTTTGAATGAGTTTGTATCAATGTTTGATCAGACAAGTGAACGAAATAGGCAAATTATGAAGACTTTGAAAAGTGATGCAGTTGTTGAATGTTAAGGATCTATTAATAGAATATTTCCAACATATGATCTAAACAATGAAATGATGAACTTCATGGGTTTTATGTCCCTAGCTAGAGATAATAATGCACCAAAAAATGTGATAAATTGTAATGATGTACAAGTGAAAAATACTCACAAAATCAATATATCAAAAGAGAGCAACAAAATGGTCTACTCTACACTTCTGAAGGAAGAGAGGGAAAACAAAAGGCTTACAGAGCAAATAGAAAAGTTACAGGCAAACCTTGATAATGTGAAGGCTAAGGAGAAAGTACTAAACAATAGGTTCAAAGAATTGCAAAATAGGATAAAGAATTCTTTTCCTACAAAGGCAATTGTCTAGCAAGAAAATTTGAATGAACAAGTGCAAAATTTGACTAAAGAATTGGATGATTGCAAAGAAAAAATTCAGCATGAAAAATCCTCTACTACATAGTTGTTCAAGTCTATAGAGAGTAGTGCATAGGTCAATAATAAATTGAAAACTAATCTAGACTCTACTATCAAGTAAAATAATAATTTGAAAATTGAATTGAAGAATGAAAAGAAAAAACAGGAGTCTAAGGAAAGGATAATTGATAATTTGTAGAAGGAATTGTGGAATGAGAAGAAAAAAGAGGAGTTTAGTGCAAACACAATTGATAATTTTAAGAAGAAAATAGAGAATATGAAGAAAAAGGAGGATTCAACTACAAAAAAAATCCTTTATTTGAAGAAGGAATTGGAGAATGCAAAGAAAATAGAGTCTAGTGCTACTGCAAATAGTAACACAATCCACCATATGAGAAAGGAATTGGACAATGTGAAGAAAAAGGAGGAGTCCATTGCAAAGACAATCCATTATTTGAAAAGTGAACTCGAGGATGAGAAGAAATAAGAGGTAACTACTGCAAAGAAAATATAAGATTTGAAGAAGAAATTGGAGGATGGGAGGAAGAGAGAATTCAATTGGCAAGGGAAACTAGAGGAAATACAGAAAAAAAGTGAAATAGAGATGTCTGCAAAGAAGAAAAAGATGGAGAATGTAATTGCACAAAATAGAATGACATCTTCTGAAGACCATCATATCAAGGATACTATAATATTACTATTACTACATAGAGTAATGGAAACAAATTTCCTACTCCTACTTGAAAAAATTGTACAATTGGCAATGTGATTAAACACCCATAATGTATTATGTAGTAATAATCTGCTTATATATACAATTACAAACTAACCTATAGCTATTGTTGCTCCCTTGTATCTGCAAAAGGGAATTTAGGGTCATTTCAATTTGATATTGAGTCATTTCCAAAGGGTTGTAATTGTTAAATGTATTATGTGACAGACTCATTTATAATTATAAATTATAATACAATTTTTTTAAATAGATCTTATTCTATTAAATGCATTATGTTACAATTTCTTAAAGAAACTAGAATCAATGAAAATCTCAACATGTGTAGACTCTAAAAGTAAAAAGTACTTTCAATGAAAATCTCAACATGCAAGTTTGTAACATCAACATGTTTAAAAATAAATTAAGCATCTATAAAAGGACAATGAATGAAGGCTATAAATTAACTTCTACAAACATAATTAATTAGTACATAGAGTCTTAGACTAGAGCTACTAGCTTGCAACTTGAATCACATAAAAGTTAGAACTTGAAGTTGAGAAGTTGCCACTCCACCTAGACTATATTAGCATCACTATCATCAAAATCCTCCTAATTTATTGCATATAACATTTCATTGTTTGTTGTGTTTTCTTCAGATTCATTGTCAGTGTTAGTATGCATGGAAAAGTCAACATCATCGTCATTGCTTCCAATATCAGGACATGAACCACTACCACTACCACCACCATTGCCATTGCCACTTTAATTTAAAATGTTCAGCATCCCTCTTCTTTGAAATTGATTTCTTCAAATGCTAAGAGCCCTATCATAAGGGGAACTATCTTCCTCATACCTAGAATTATAGAGCCTCAAACAATTATCCAAATTTTTCTCTCATTTATTTCTAACCTTTGACTTCAGAAAGACCAAAGTACTAAAAACTCTCTCATCCTCCACTAAACCCAATATTATTTTCAAACATAAATTAGTAAGCTTGAAATATTATGGTATTGACTCTCTTAATTGATTGCTCTCATCAAGGTTTTTCCAAAGCTTTGTTACCACTCCCTCTTCATTTGGATTCTCCATAAGAACATATTGTTCCCTCATTATGGTATTAAAAGAATATGATTGATATCTTAGTCAAGATTCATCTAAAATTCCATTTATAGTTACTTCATTGATTACTTTAGGTTTGCACAAATGTTGAATCAAACTCATCATCCTTCTTCAAAAAATCAGTCAGACAGTTTAGAGACCAATATTGTAAAAAAATAATTGACATTGCTTCAAGTAGTTCCTCTAGAGGGAATTTGAATCTAATTTCTGATGAAAGATTGTACCAAACTCACTTGATAAAGTCAAGCATAGAGTCTTTGATCTTCACAAAGTCTCCACTTGTAACACATGAAACTACCTTCTTTGGTTCTAATTCTAATTTTCTTCTTGCTTCATTGGGGTTGGAATCGAGGTTGACATGGGCATAATACTACATTGGTATGTCAACTTCATGTACCTTGGCACATACATCATCATTTGCACAATATGTAAAAAGTTCCCAAGATTGTTCAAATATGTGATTTCTATCCACTTTGCAAACTTTGATTCGTCTAATGGTAGTAATTGATATAGAGTATCTAGGCTATTACATGTCAGTTTATGTAGCTTATTATATTCTACAATGTACATAGCTCTTGTTGAATTTTTTTTAATAATATTTCTCATATCTTGTAGCATGGGGAGAATAGCTACTAAAGTTAAGAGTATCTTAACATTAGTTAGACTTGAATATAGTTGAGGGAATCTATCTTGCAAAGAGTGGATTAGTCCAAGCAATGACAGATATTCAGAGAATATTTGATGTGCTAATCCATCCAAAGAGATCCATCTGGTATCATTGTCTTTAAGAAGCCTCCTCCCATCAATAAGCCCTTGAGAAAAGTGTTGAAATTTCCTCATTTTGGACTTAAAAAAAGTATTGGTAAATCTCTTTGATTAGAGATTCCACTTTACTTACACAACCAAAATCACTGACAATTCCAAAAGCTAGATTCATTCAATGGGCCATGAAATGAATGGGAATAGCATAGGGTGCCAAATCAGTCCTGATCTTTTTACAAAGACCACCTTTATGACCTCACATAACCAAAACTCCATCTGCTCCAACACACACCAAATTTTTGGCAATCTCCATGTTATCCAAACCTCCACATTCAATTAGAGAACTCTTTATTAAATCATATAAATTTTCAGCTATCACACTACAATTCAATTTAGCAACAATTAGTAGAAAGGGTTGATAAAAAAGATCATTTATAATATAAACATGCATGCACACCTAAGAAGTATTATCAATTTTTGTAACTTCATCTAGAGACAATGTAGTGAAATTCTTTTTTTACAACCTATGCACAACATCTAGCCTATTCCCACACATTTTTTATTGACCAGTGACTGTTTGGATAGTTTCAAATTTTTTAAAAGTTCAATAAGGTAATAATTGAAGGGTAGTCCATCATAGGACATCTTCTACTCAAAATAAAAAATATCGCACTTAATTGAACTAATCATCCCATGTTTTTTACTTCCATTGCTTTCCCAATGAAATCTTCAACGAAACCTTTTACTACAAAATGCTTCTCTCATAATTGCTAGTGTACCTCATATATTGTGGTATTCCTAATATGCAAACAATTATGCTTTATTTTTCAAGTTATCATGGATTTTCAACTCCATCTATAGTTTCCTTTTTGTAACATTTACTGACATGCTTTTCTATGGTATCAAGTTTTTAGCTGCAACTTCTCCTTCTTTGTTATCTCTATAAAAATCTTACATCTACATTCTACAAGAGGCTCACCATCAATTGAAATGGCCACTAGTTCAATGAACTAGTATTTTTTCACCCATTCTAATTGAAAATTCCTTTTGAAAAAATTCCAATGAGATCAATCTTTCTTTGATTCCAATTTTTTTTTCCCTTTTATGCATGAACATGATTTATGGAATCACTTTTGGTTTTCTCACCTGACTAGTCTAAAACCAACTCCAACTCTATAATATCAATTTGTGACTCCCTACTTAGGGGAAGTGCCTCCAATTTGTGTTCAAGTTCATCCTCAACTGAGATATCAGGTTCACCAACTTGAACTTCTTCAATATAGTCTAAGTCTCCAGCTTGTGATGAATATCATTTTTTGATAAGCAATAGAGATCTAACTTGTGAATCTTTTAGGTGTCCAACATTTCCACCACCAAAATATGCTGATATGGTTCTACATTTTGGTAATGGTGGGCTCTCATAGCTATTAGGGATCCTACCAAAACCCTTATTACCCCTCTTGTTTGAAATTGCAAGCCAATAAAGGCTGAAAAATATTCAACTTATAAGAATAATATGATTCATTTTCAAAAAAGGGGTACTACTGCTATGGTACTATAGTCTAAGATCCTACTGAATATAATTTGCAAACCTATAGGATAACTTAGCATGTGAGATGTCTAGTCACTAGTGGACACTGGACAATAAAACTAAAAAAATAACTAGTACCATTGTTGACATAAAAAATAAATTAAAAATCACTTTCCTTTTATGAAAACCATGGTCCATGAGTTAATGGGCAATGCACTCAGCACTCTGAAACTTCAAAAACAATAAGAAATGACAGTCTCTAGACTAGAAAAGAGAAAGTTGTGCAGAATAATAATATCTTATAGTCCAAAATAGGTTGGCAAAAGATGTGGGATTAACAAGCAAGAATGTCAAATGTAGGCAAAACACACCCTCCTATGCAAGCCCACAATAAGAAATAGTGGGCTAAATGTGTCTAGTGGTCGACACATGTTAGGAAAATAGTAGGTGATGCCCAACCCAAGGTAAAATTATTTGGTTGTTGTAATGGTGAAAAAACATGGGCCAATAAGAAACAACATGCAAAGGATGGAAAAATGTTTAAAATAAATGTATCCAAAATGTATATTGCATTGGTGATTGGACTAATATTTTTGACCAATCATGTGATAACTAATGGACAACTACCATGGACATTGAACCCAAATCTGATAAATATCCACTGATGTGATTGACCTACATTGCATGTGCTATTCTCCAAATGATGATCAAACCATGAGACATGATTGCAAAATGGAAAATATTTGCCACTATTAAAGTAATCTCTGTAAGGGTGAAAATCAATAATTAGTTGCAATTGGTGGTTTTTTCCAAAGTGGGTTTCCACATTAAATCTTGTTGTCACTTTTGTTAATGCTATTTCTTTTGTGTATATAACTAAGTTAGGTAAGGTTAATCCTAGATAATATCTTAAGATTTGTATTTTAAGCATTTGTCGAGTTACATTTTCTATTTCAATACTTACTGAGTTACAATATTTACTAGTGTAAACCAAGTGCTAGTGTGTTTACTAAGCATCAATATTTTTAGTGAAGTTTATGTTCTATGATGACATATAAGGGATCTATGGTTTATTTTAGTTTTAATTGATTCACACCTCCCCTCTCAATTAGTCCTTTTATATTTCCAACAATATAATACAAATAAATTACAAATAATATAATAGATTGTTACTATTTTATGCTACTTTAATGACATCCATCAACATATGGACATTCTATTTCACTTACATACTTTTTCCAACCTCTAGGATACACCAAGAGGACAATTACATATTGGGAAAACTTGTTTCCATTATTGATAATGTGAAATTGGTACTACATAATTAGTTGTATATCTTAAATACATTAGTAACCTATAAAATAAATGCCCACCAAATAACTTAAATGTTAGATGAAATTTAAGCATAGGGTAGAAAACATGAACAACTTCTGTTGAAATGATGGCATAGCCAAAAGAAAATCTAAACTTGCTAGTTCCTCCTACCATTGTAGCTTCACATTTTGAGGCATAAAATTTATCAACTCCAACCAACTACAAAGTTTCATAACTTTGATCACTCTTTTTCTTATCATTTTGATGTAGGAGCATCCTAGGTTGGACTACTATCTTGCATGTTTTTAGTTTTTATCTTGCTACTAAAACTGTATTTTCTATTTCCTAGTGCCTATTATGTGACTAATTTTCCATAATGAATGAGATGATTTTAATTTTAGGGATTGAAAAGAGCCTAGAGTACTATCTATGTTGTAAGGCACAAGTTGTAACTCCTTATAAGTTGGGAGATATGGAAATTCTCTTGGAGTATCAATTTCTAGCAATTCTATGTGACAGTTTGCTTGACTTTTAGGTTGGATGTGCACTTTTCCTTGGTGAATCAGCCTTTGTGCACATAAGGCATTGTAGAGGATATAAAATAATAACCAAATTTTAAAGCACTAGTTTTAATTCAATTGGAGCTAGGAGATATTATGATTTTTCTCAGACATCAACTTCTACATATTTAATTGTTGATGCAGGTTGACTTGTGGCTCTTCAAGAATTTACTGTTAGGTTTATTTTCATTTAATATTCACTGAGAGCTAACTTGTGGGTTCTCTATGTTCTAGAATTATTTATAAGCCATTTTGGCTAGTATAAATAATTTTTTTAGACTTAGAGCTAGGATAATTTTTAAGAGATGATTTGAGAGCAGAACTGGAATGCATGAAATTACTACTGGATCTTTGTGTATGAACATATTTTATATATAGCCATAACCAAAAAGGCCTTATAGCTGGGAATGTGTGTTGAATATTTGAAGAATCAATATAAAAAAATTCTCTTCCTCCTTTGGTTTTTTATTCTATTTGTTATATTTCCATTGTGTTAACTCTTGCAGGGTGGTTTAGAGAGGTGGGTGTGCCATTGGCCCTAGTTTTCCCTATCCTTCCTTGCACCAAGTGGTATCAGAGCTTGAGGTTCATCATTATGGAGATTAGATCATGTAGAACCATATTTTAGATATTGGTTGTAGGATTTTAAATCTATGAATTTGATCTATAACTTGCAGAGGGTTACGATCTTGTAGGAACCTAATTTGTAAAGATGGTTCATAGTAGAGGAAATGTTGATAATAAAATATTGGATCAATTGAGAATTTTTTTAGCCAAATTAGATGTTGTGGAGACAACCTAGAGGAGAGGAGCACATCATGATGATATAAGTGATGATGAATTAGTAGCACCAAACCCTAATCTAGAACTTGAAGAAGATCAAGATGAGGAAAGATTGTTGAGAGTATTATCTAAGTTGAAATCAAAGCCTACTATAGAAGTTGTTCCTTATGATGGAAAATTAGATACCAATATTGTGTTAGATTGGATCTTTGATATGAAGAATTTATTTGAGTATGAAAACACTCCTGATAATAAGAAGGTAAAGATTGCAGTCACTATGTTGAAAGGTCATGCATCACTATGGTGGGAGCATTTATAAATTGAGAGAAAAAGGAGAGTAAAGGAGAAGATTAGCACTTGGTTAAAAATGGTGAACAAGGTAAAGAACAAATTCCTTTCATCTAATTAACAAGTTAGCTTGTTAAGAAAGATGCAAAATTTGAAGCAAAAAGGCATGACTATAAAAGAGTATACTAAGGATTTCTATAGATTAGACATCAGATATGGACATATGGATGATGATGTTGAGAAAATTACAAAGTATATAAAATTCAAGATGAAATAAGTTTTGTGAAGTTGGAATGTGTGGAAGAAGCATATCAATATGCCTTGAAAGCTGAGGAGATCTTGACAAAGAAGCATAAACAAAGAGGAAGAGGTGGAGGTGGTAGATTCTAGAGAGGTATAGGTAGATCTTATGGAGAAGGTGGTCAATCTGATGGTTTTGTGCAAGATAAAGAAAAAATTGATTGGAATAATGATGACAAAGACAAGACTAAGTGGAAAGGTGGTAGCTCTTACTAAGGAGGTACTAGATCTTACCGAGGAAGAGGTAATTCTTATTCTAGAGGTAGTTTTTGTGGTAATTGTTTCAAATGTGGTAAAAAGAGACATAGATCTTTTGAATATATATTTTCTAAAAGTGAGCTAAATAATAGAAATGTTGTGATTCAAGGAGATATTTAGAGTTCACCAAGTGGACCTGAGGTTGGATAAACTATGATGGTAAGAAGAACCTTAGGTAATAAGGGAACTGATGAGGAACCTATCCTTAGAAGAAATCTTTTCAAGACCAGATGTAAGATGGCTGGAAAATGTTGCAAGGTGATCATTGATAGTGGAAGTTCAACAAATTTGTCATCAAAAGAACTGGTTAAAAAGTTGCAGTTGCAGAGGTAGAAACATCCCAAACCTTATCATGTTTTGTGGATCAAAGATGAGAATAAGATATTGGTAAGTGAGAAATGTATTGTGAAGTTAAAAATTTGACATTGATGAAGTTTTGTGTAATATTATGCCCATGGATTGTTGTCATATTTTGTTGGGTAGACCTTGGCTATATGATAGATATGCTATGCACGAAGGAAGATTGAATCAATAAGCTCTTTGGGTAAATGGGAAGAAACAATTATTGTTGCCTTTGATTGAAAGTCTAGATGAGGTAAGTTGAACTACAATAAAAGTTTGCATGGTTAATTGAAAGAAAATTGAAACGGAAGTAAAGAAGAATCAAGTTTGTTTTTCTATAGTTCCTAGAGGACCAAGTGTTGGTAGTAATGACCAAGTAGTAGAAGTTGGTAATGATAGAGTGATAATAGAAATTGTAGAATTACTAAATAAGTATAGAGATATTGTTGCCAAGGATATTCCTGATGGTTTAACCCTAATGAGAAGTATAAGTCATTGTATGGATCTAATCCCTGGAGCTACTTTTCCAAACAAAGCACCATATAGATTGACAGCTATAGAGAATGAAGAACTTAATAGACAAGTGCATGAATTATTGCAAAAAGGTTTGCTCAGAGAAAGTTTGAGTCCATGCATTGTGCCTACTGTATTAGCACCTAGAAAGAATGGAGAATGGAGAATTTCTACTAATTCTAGAGCTATTAACAAGATCACAGTGAAATATAGGTTTCCTATGCCAAGGATGGATGACATAATGGATTGTCTGAGTGGAGTAAAGTATTTTACCAAGATTGATTTGAAGAGTGGCTATCATCAGATCAAGATCAAAGAAGGTGATGAATGGAAGACTAATTTCAAGACAAAATATGGTTTGTGTGAATGGTTGGTTATGCCTTTCTGTTTTATTAATGCACCTAGTACTTTCATGAGGTTGATGAATGAAGTTTTGAAAAGATTCTTGGGTAAGTTTTTGATTTTTTATTTGGATTAGATTCTCATATTCAATAAGACTAAGGAAGAACATCTTGAACATATTAGACAAGTATTGCAAAGGTTGAAAGAGGAAAAAATGTTGATCAATTTGAAAGAGTTTTCTTTTACGCAAGAGGAGATTGTGTATTTGGGATTTGTGATTTCAGCTGATGGATTAAAGATGGGTCCTGAGAAGGTTAAAGAAATTTTGGAATGATCTACACCTTAGAATGTGGGTGAGGTAAGATCATTTCATGGTTTGGCTAGTTTTTATAGAAAGTTTATAAATAATTTTAGTGTTGTTTGTAATTTTATAACTAAGATAATAAGAGAAGATAAAAAGGAATTCAAGTGGACATATGGAGCTGATAAGAGTTTTGAGACTTTGAAACAAAAGGTTGTCAAAATAACTATATTGGCTTTAGATAATTTAAACAAAGTATTTGAAGTTGGATGTGATGCAAGTGGTAATGCAATAGGAGCTATATTAAGTTAAGAAGGTAAACCTATTGCTTTCTTTAGTGAAAAGTTGAATGATGCTAAAAGGAATTATTTTATATATGATCAAAATTTTTATGCTATTGTCTGAGCATTGAAGAAATAGAGACATTATTTAATTCCTAAGGATTTTGTGCTATATACTAATCATAAAGCTTTGCAATACTTGGGAATTCAAGATAAATTGAATAACAAACATATGAAGTGGGTTGAGTATTTGAAAAAAATTACATTTTTGATTAAGCATAAGAGTGGAGTTACTAATAGAGTTGCTAATGCATTGATAGAAGACATTCTTTATTGACTGAAATTGAGTTTGAAGTTGGTTTTGATGAAATGAAAGAATTGTATGATGTTGATCCTCATTTTTCTAAGGCATGGAGAGAGTGCATAGCACCAAATTTGAAAAATCACATAAGTATGATGAATATTTCATTCAAGAAGGTATGTCATTCAAAGGTATTCAGTTGTGTATTCCTAGAAGTCCTATGAGGTTGAATTTGATTAAGGAAAAGCATTGTAGTGGATTGGTTGGACATTTTTGAATTGATAAGACATTGAGTTTGTTGAAAGAGAAATATTATTGACCACAAATGTATAAGGATGTTCAAAACTTTGTAAAGAGTTGTGGAGTTTCTCAAGTTGCAAAAGGAGTGAGTCAAAATACTGGTTTGTATACACCTATTACTATTCCTAAGAAACCTTGGAGTGACATTAGTATGGATTTTGTTCTTGGATTACCTAAGATAGTGAAGGGGTATGATTATATATCTATTGTAGTGGACAAATTTTCTAAGATAGCTCATTTCATACCATGTAAGAAGACATCAGATGTTGAGAATGTTGCTTAAATTTTCTTTAAAGAGATTATAAGATTGCATGGATTACTAGAAAGTATTATTTCTGATAGAGATAGTAAGTTTGTTGGTTATTTTTGGAAGAATTTGTGGAAGAAGATGGGTACTAAGTTGAAATTTAGTTCTACATTCCATCCATAGACAAATGGGCTAACAAAGGTTGTGAATAGAAGCTAGGGTAATTTTTTGAGATGTTTAGTTGGGAATAAGCCAAGTAATTGGGAGATGGTATTGGCACAATTTGAATTTTCATTTAATAATTTTGTGAATAGGAGTATAGGGAAGACACCTTTTGAGATTGTTACTAGAATGAAGCCTAGAGGAGTATCAGATTTGAGAGATATTGCTGGTGAAGAAAAGAGGAATGATGCAAGAGAATTTTTTTCTAATTTTATGAAGTCTTTACATAAGTGAAGTTGAGGATAGAACAAAGTAATCTAAAGTATAAGGAGAATGTTGATCAGTGTAGAAGAAATAATGATTTTCAAGTTGGTGATGAGGTGATGGTTCATCTAAAGAATGGAAGATTTCTTGTTCAATCATATAGTAAGCTAAAGATGAAGAAGTTTGGACCTTGTAAGATCTTGAAGAAGTTTGATAGTGGAAACACTTATGAAATTGAGTTACCTGATGACATAGATATATCTCCTATATTTAATATTGCTAATTTATACAAGTATCATGAGTTAGATGTTGAAGTTATTGTATTAGAGGACTATCCTAAGAAGTAGATTGAAGAAGTTGAATATATACTAGATTAGAGAATTAGTAAGAGCACAAGAGGAAAAAATTATTATGAATATCTGGTGAAGTAGAAGAACAGACCTATGGAAGATGCTTTATGGATTTATCAATCTGAGTTGGATTCAACTCAAGTTGTGACATCTCAATGATTCATGAGAATCATTTCTTCAAACCCTAGTTTTTTAATGTAGGAGCATCTTGGTTGCACTAGTATCTTGCATGTTTCCAAGTTTTATCTTGTTGTTGAAACTGTGTTCTACTGAAATTGTGTTTTCTAGTTTTTGGATGCCTGTTCGTAGACCTTGTAGCTATTTTTTCATAATTAATGATAGGTTGCACACTTAAAATATTTAAGAGGGTGTAGATTAATATCTATTTTCCAAGGCACAAGTTGTACCTCCTTATAAGTTGGGAGATATGGTGATTCTCTTAGAGTATTGATTTCTGGCAGTTATGTGTGATAGTTTTTTATACTTTACTTTCAGGTTGGAAGTGCACTTTTCCTTGGTGAATCAGCATTTGTGCACTTAAGGCATTATATAGGACCTAAATTACTACCCACAATTCAAAGCACGAGTTTTGATTCAATTGTTGCTAGGATATATCACAATTTTTCTTGGACATGGATTTTTGGACATTTAATTGCTAATGCAAGCCAACTTGTGGCTCTTCAAGAATTTAATGTTAGGTTTATTTCCATTTAATATTTTTTGAGAGCTGATTTGTGGCTTCTCTATGTTCTAAAATGATCTATAACCCATTTTGGCTAGTATAAATAGAGTGTTTAGGCTTAGAGCTAGGACATTTTTTAAGAGATGATTTGAGAGTAGAATTGAAAAGTGTAAATTTGTTGTTGGATCTTAATGTATGAACATATTTTTTCTTTTTCTATAACTCAGAAGGCCTAATAGTTGGGCATGCATGTTGACTATTTGAAGAATCAATAAAAGTGTTTGCTCTTCCTCCTTTGGTTTTTGATTCTATGAGTTAGATTTATGTTGTGTTAACTCTTGCAAGGTGGTTTGGAGAGTTGGGTGTGTCATTGGCCCTAGTTTTTCCTGTCCTTCCTTGCATCACATTCTCAAACATAATGTTAATGAGAAATGAGCTACTGGAACCTCCAAACCCCCTCATATCAACAACCAAATATAACCCAATTTCTCTACAAACCACATTCAACTCAATCTCAAGTTTCTCAAACACCAAATCATCCACCACCATAGTGGTCCCAATTTTTTTAATCCTGAAGAAGACCTATTGAATCCTATCACTGTTATTTATGTGGCTTTCTTTCCATGCAAGTAGAAAATCATTTTGATCTCACCTAGTTCACTTACACTTTCAATATTGATAAGCATAAATAAAAGTGACTGAATGAAGATCTTGTTGGAAGCCATTAAAATAAGTATTAAATGCATGGGTGAGGTCAAAATCATGTGCTTTTTCAAATAGTTTTTATAATGATATGAATTTATAGATAAGAAATAGAAAACAATATGACCTTATTAAAACTTATCACACCTAATAATAATGGTGGGTATGTAATATTTTTTACTTTTGTCTCATTTTCTTATTCCATGTGCTTTTTTTCTCCTTTTTATTGAGGTTAGGTAATAATTTATTGATACTATCATGCCCAAAATACAAGGGCAAAAACACACACAATTTTTTTTTAATAAAAATGTTAATTCCACTAAGATTAATATGTTTTATTTCACAATTTAAAGTATATGTACATTGAAGACAGATACAGGTTCTCCTAACAACATCCTGACATCCTAATTAAGTTTTCAACTCAATGTGAAGGAATATGTCATTAAATTTGAACATTCATTATTAGATTGGTTTCGACGTTTGCTTCATTTTATATTAATTTTAAAACAATAGATTTAAATTTTTTTTCAAATAACAATATAAATAAGGATAAATTTAACTATTATTACATAGTATGTTTCATCTCATACAAAAATTAATAATACTTAAAAAAAAATTTATATTCCTTGTACTAACTACTAACCTTTATCTTTAAACAACATAACAAATTTAAACTTGACTCTAAAAACCAATTTTTTTTAACTCCATAATCTATTAAAATCAAAACATATTAACATTATCTACTAATCAAATATTTTCTACAAACTAACAATTTCTAACTCAAAAAAAAACTTTTACTAATCTAAAAATACTTTAGTAAAAAATGTCATGCCCAAAATATATGGACAAAAATGCAAACAATATTTTTTTTTTTGACTACCTATCATTTAAGTGTGTTAAATCCTAACTAACCATCTTAATTCCATTGGCATTACTACCTATTTTCTAATATAACTTCAATCGTCTAATATTATGAGTTGAACATATTCCATAGAAATATTCATCACTTAACTTTAATATCAAATCTGACTCATAGCCTAAGCCATAGTTATTACCTATTTAAGCATTCACTAAGACAAATATATATTTAAATATACATATTATTCCTATGCATAACAATCCATACTAGGGCACACTCATGAACATGATATCTTCTAAAATTATTCAATATTGAATTTAATTTACATTAGGTATATCTAAGGGGGCATAACCCATTTATATTTAAAAGATATGCAAAAAAAGTATCTGCTACTTTCTATATCCTAGAAACACAAATACTAAACATTTTGTTTATCACAATCATAATAACTACCACATCCTATCCACTCTAATCCTATACTAAACTTAAAACCTAATCGTTAAAATCTTACTCATATTAACTAATTACAAAATCCATAATTTAATTAATGATCATACTTCAAGTTAGCACAATGTATCATAAAGACTTGCCTTACAATTATTGATTTTCTTTTATTCTGTCCTATGCTATGCTAGGCTTACTCCATCTCACACCACCTTCCAACTTAGTCTCCTAATTTAAGTCGATCTTTATTCTTCATTTAACCTTATCTCAAATCAACTACCCATTTAATTAATTATTATTATACAGTATTAATCATTTGTTTCAAAAAATTTATATATAGCTTCTTATTGAATAAGAGTATACCACCTCCCTACTTAACTTTAGAGATATTCATCTATCAACATTCTAGTATTAACATTTTTTTTTTTTTACCTTCTATAATTAACATTCCTAATTTTCTATTATTAACATTATTATTAATAACATTACTTCTATCAACTTTAATAACATTACTTCTATCACCTTGCCATTAATTACATTATGCTTAACTTTCCAACTCCTTCTATCTAAATCTACCTATTCTATCTTACCCCATCATCTTTCCAAAACCCCAAGTCAATTTTCTAAACATGGAACCACGTGCCTTACTTCATTGCCTTGCAGCGTGGATGAGGAGGGAGACAAGATAGTTTAAGACTTCTCAAAATCTCTTTGCATAATGTTTGGTAGGCATGCAGAAGGAAGTTAATAGGATTAAAAATAAGCTTTTTCAGCTTACGTAACCATACCCAAAGTCAACATTAAGACAAGTACTTTGTGCAAAAACAATTACTTCTCCAACTGCCCATACTAGTCGATTTCCACCAAAGCCATTAATTGCTGCAGATGGGTCTTTTCCTAGGCAAGATATCATGGGTGGAAAAAGGTGTAAAGTATACTATGTTGAAATTTGCATGAGGACAAGTCACCTTTAACACTTGGTGGATGATTTCTGACACATGTCAGGATCATGATGGGTTTTAGCATAGATGTTGTATACATTAATATTTCTAAGGCATTGAATCATCTAGGTGGTTTTTTTTTTTTTTTTTTTTAACTAATATATTCTTGTCTTAGTCATTGTCTTGGTTGGTGGTAGATGAAAGGAGTGAACGGCTAGGTGGGTTAAATAATGAATTTATTCTATTTCACTTCTATTTTTTTATTGTCTGTAATCAAAGGAGTCTTTTTTTTAGTTTGTCCATACATTTTCCAGAATATAAACATACACCTTCAGGTTTCGTTTAAACTTTGCTATTTAACTAGCTTCTTCCATGCATTCTCAATAACTGTTAAAAATTGAATTGGTGTTGGTTTATAATTGCACCATACATAGACATTAATAAATAATATTTCATAAATCAACCCATCATATTGCTAATGAAATCATATTTCAAAATAGATCTCTAGAAATTTTATTGTATCAAATAATCAAATACTTCAGATCATCAATCTCCATGAAATTAAGCTATCTTCAAAAACTATTACTACCAATTGCAACTTTATAACTACTCCTATCTCAACACTAGACTTCAAGCAACTAGAGTATTCTCATGCAAGATTTAACTGGAACTCAACTAATATGCTATAGAACTGGAGATAACATTCAACAAGGATAATCTTCCTATCAATATATCTCTTCTAAGATATCAAATTTATTTTGCATTCCACTCAAGAGCATCAAATATTTTTGAATTCCTGATTGGTGTTACTATCCAATAAAAAAAAAATATCATTACAATGAATTAATCTTCAGTGATACTCTCATGATACACAAAAGCTGGTGAAGTCAACATATCAAAATATGCACAATGGAAAATACTTTCACTACACATGAGCACTCACAACCTTTCCATTAATAATCAAACTAAGATAGTAGCTTTCTCTTACAATACATTTAGGCTCACATAACAAGATGGAGTTTTTCTCTCTATCTCATCTGTATGCAATATTGTCTTCTCCTCCTATGCACATGGAAGATAACTAGGACTCCAAGTTTCCAAGACTTTTCTCTAAGAACTTGCAAATGCATCACAAAAAAACAACAAGGACCATGGGTGCCTTCCACCCAACCATAGGCCTCAAAGAGACCACCCTTGCGCTAGGGGAACAAGGCTCAAACCGAGATTCACATACACACTTGTAAGAAACATATACACCACATACCAAAACTTCAACAAATCCCATCCCAAGGATATTTCACAAAGGTTCACCATTGGAACCTTGAACATAGGGTGAAGGTGGAAACACAAGGAGGTTTACCATTTCATATCATATCTACCATAAAAATCATGCCCTTTCGGGGCTAAATCAACAAAATACAAGGCCCTTTTGAGGCTTCATAATATCATGCCCGTTTGGGGCTTCATAAACATCTTCCACCACACACACTACCAACACAACATCCTCCACCACACACAACCAACAACTTTAGCTTCCTACAAACCCATACTTCAGTTACTTCCTTTCTCACCATTTCTTTTTTTTTTTCTTATCCTCCCCCAAGGAAAAATATGAATATGACAATGGCATACAATGGAGCCCATACTCCAAGGTCCTCAACTATGCAATCCAATTGCTGCTTGTTCACCCTGGACTTCTCTTCCCTTCCCACAAGGGTTAGTGTAAGTCCCACACCCATAACAACACTCAAGCACAACCAAAAAAACAAAACCAAGTAGAAATAAAACAAGAAATTTTCAAGAGCACATCACATTATCACAACACAATATCAACACCCATAATACAACAAGGAAAAGGAGGAAATCCAAACCTCATACTCACAATACTCCACAATGCAACAAGATGCTAATGGTGTCACACTAATCTACATGGAATGAACACCATTCAAACACTCACATGAATGCTACTCCACAATGCAATGCAATGCATACTCCATTGATAAACTCCACTCTTGTAGATTTGCTTAACCATGCTAAAAGAAAGCAATGGAAAGGAAGAAAGTTTGAGATACCAACCTTGGTCCAAGCTAGGGTAAGGATAGTTGCAATAGAGCTCCCCTCCTCTCCCTCCAAAACCTAACTGTCTCTCAAATTAGAGAGTGGGTAGTAACCCCACTAGTTGGGCCAAGACCCCCTAATAAAGCCTCTCCTTCTTACCAACTTGTCTCCTCCAACCTCTTCTATTTGACTTAATGGGAATATAGATATGACAACCCCAAATTCGAATTGATGGAAGAATGCATGGGTAAATGGGCTCTCTAGGTTGTCTAAGCACTCACATGATCAAAATTAGGCTTCTAACTTGTTGTACTATCATATGGATAACTTAATCTCACATAAAAGACACTTTGGGACCACCTAATGACCCCTAAAAACTGTAGCCAAGCCCAAATTCGAATTTCCTTTGATTGAGACTCCTCAAGGCATTTTTCTATGTGAGGTTAACTTGGGTTCTTCATCGGGGTTAGGTTTAGGTTAGGTTACTACTTGACAAACCCTAAATGACATGGCATCTACACATGGACAACACAAGTGTCAAGTGACACACACAAAATATCACATTATATTAAAAATGACTTGTTTTACAATAATAGATGAACTAGGCTACTACGCACACATACAATTCACATATACAAAATAAAACACATTAAAATGAAGTTTGAATCTTTTTCCACTGATTCAACCTTGGCTATGTCATGTTTGTAGTAGTTTGAACCTTAATTCCCCTTTAACCCATGGTCAAATTCCTGCACACTTAACTCGAGCGTCAGTAGTCCAAGAAAATCATATAAGCATATGTAAAATAAATCATTATCTCATTCAACATTAGGTTTGCATATATTTCATTATCTCAAATTAACTTTTCCTTTCTTAATCATTTCAAATATAATCTTCAAAATATTAAAATATCAAAACTTACATATCATATTCGACACTTGAGTTTCGTACTTCATTCCTTTTAATTGCATTACTTCTTCTAATAATTTCCATGTAAAATGTTCAAAATACTATAAAATCAAACTTTACTTATCAACATAACATGGTCAATTTAATATTCTGAATAACTTCATAGTCTATGACAAGATGCTGAATCCATAACTATTGAATCCCTAGGTATGCAGGTTAGGTCTCAATGCATAACAAAATTTATCTTTTAACTCTAATTTCCACTTCAACTTAACCTTCTTATATTACAAGAATTTCTACCATTCAATTCCTGTTAAAGCAATGTCAATAGCTTACAACATGAAATAAAATCATTAAATGCATCAATTAGGTCATAATATGTAGAGGTAATTATGGATCATCAAAATGTAGATATTAAAATGACATAACCCTACAGTCTCAAAAGTGTATCAAAACATAGGATTGAAATCACCATAATGCAATTATCTCATTAGCACTATGATGAATTGGGTGAGGCCTCACATCCTCCCCCCCTAGGCATGAACCTCCTGCTGGAGTTCATCAACTAGGTATTAGTGTTGTGTTATTGCCCAGGTTATAATTATTAGAGCTGACCCTACTTGAGTATTCTACTATTGGTTCCAAGTAATCCAATCCTTCCTTTACTAAGGTCTAATTGCTAAATTGCTTACGTCCTTGCTTAGTGTCCCCAACATAACAGGCATCTATGGTCTTAACTAGTTTAATATACATAACATACCTATGGTAAAAGAGGTTGGTCCTTATTCCATAATTATGACATACAAAGGGGTTAGTGTCTTAGAAATCTTGTGTAGCAACTTTTCAATGGATAACTAGAAAGTTTATAGGTACATTAATTCCCTAAATGGTTTGTCAAGGATTCTCCTTGGTATGGCCATTTCAATACAATCCAAGAAAATGCCTCAAAAGAAACTCACAAATAAAAGGAATATTTTACAAGAAAATAATACGTATGTGGCCACATTAGTAAATTTTCAAATAACACAAGACATGTCGCTAAGGCACAATGGGACCAACTTCAAGAAATCTAATGAAATGTGAAGTGTCAAATTATTGGTAGAAATAAAGATGATATAGATGTAAAGTTTGAACAATTGACCAAAAAGAATTCACATCAAATATGAAGCTCACAAAAATAACATAGCCATACCAGGGTTCCCTAGTGGAGAAGAGGATACATTGTTGTTTTATGGAACTAATAGCTTAGTAAGAAGTCTCATATCCCCTATGTCTCAAAGTGCTTCATCCATAGCTCATGGTTTAATTGGGTGTACTAATACAGCTTACACCAAGTTGTCATTTATTGCATATGTTGAAACATAATGGGTTAGGCGCCTAGTGTTGTAACTAAACTCTGCTAATAGTTGATCTCAGAAGGAAACATATGCTTACGCAACCTTACTATAGAAATATCCTTTACCAATGATTCAATTTAACATCCTATCCTTGAGGGTAAGCATGATATCTATAAAGTATTTTTGAAACCTAGATTCCCAATTTGAATTGTGTCCAAATGGTTGTGCCTAAATAAGTAATTATCCAGCTTATTCAACATGTACACTGCCCTAATTTATATGCTATATTTTTATGACACCTAGACCCTTCAACATTATTATTAATGATAATCAATTATAATTGTCATATATGTACAATTAATCATAAATAGTTAATGTTGTTAGTTATAGGAATAATATTAAATTGGATCATAATATATATATTCTATTAAATATAATGGATAGTATACTTGTGAGGCCTCGCCCCGACCCATCGTAGCATAGTGATACCTTACTATTATTTTGATATTCACGACTTGAGATGTTGAGACATTATCTAATGCTTAGAACATACTTTATTATTTCATGTTGTGTGATGTTACTTTTAGATATATTTGATGATTGTCATTTAATGTTTCATATATATGTATGTTGATGAAACCAGTAAATGTAGGATTGAGATTTTGATTTAAGAGATTTTAAATGATTAAGAATTAAGCAGGATGAAGAAACCCTTATTGATGTATGTTTTAATTTATGTGAATTTTTGATACGTATACATATATGTACATGTATTTTTACAAGAATACTGATGTGTGTAATGAGTGTGTAGATGTTTAGCTGAGAAACCCTATGAAGGAACATAACTGATCTCTTTGTGCTAATTTTGGAAACTTTGTTGTTCATAATTCACGTGTTGTATTGTGAGATATATGTATGTATCTTCTTTGTTCAGTGAATTTTAATGTTCGTAATTATGTTCTTTCAGTGTCGCTTGACACTCATAAAATGTTTATGTGCTTCGGTGTGCTGTTTAGGGTTGATTGTTTAACCTTTGGACCAAGTTGGTTTAAGTTGGTGTGAGTTTGTTAATTGGGTTCTTAATCAAGGTTAGTCATCCCTTAATTCGGATTAGTGTTTCATCTGCAAAGTTAGAGTAGCTAGATGGTCCTATTTTATTCCTAGATTTTATTTGGCTCTAAACCTCTTTCCTAAGGCTTAAATCATGAAATTATTATACCCAAAGGGTATGGGTATGGGTTAGGGGTCTTTTCCAACCCCTAAGCCCCATTTATTGACTTTTGAGGTCACTCAAAAAGTCTCTTTTTGGTTTTGTGCGAAAATTGACCATGGTTATCTTAAGTTACTTCACCTCATCTCCACTTAGGGTTTAACCATAGTGTAGGTTGAGTTAGGAGTTTCTAGAATTGCTAGTGGGTGGAATAGTTATTGCGCCTTTTGGTGGTTGAGTTTGAGGTTTATTTAGAGGCCCTTCTTGGTCTTGTGGAGGTTGTTACCCAATCTCTACATTTAGAGAGGAGTTCATGAAGATTGAAGGAAGGAAGTGGAAACTCTACTCAAACTTGTTCTTTGCCATTACCTCTTTGTGAAGGTAGGAAATTCTCATCTCCCTTATGCAGTTTTCATGTTTTGTTTCATGCTCATGCTACTTTGTGGTTGTTTCAATGTTTGTATGTTTGTGGGTATGTTGGGAAGATTTGAAAACCATGTTATTTTGGTTGTTTTCCTTTCATGTTTATGTTTGCAATTTTTGAGATTTTTCTTGCATGGGTGTTTTGGTATTACTCACCCTTGGAGAGGGTAGAAGTGACAAATTTTGGGAAAGTTCTGTTTAGTTGGACTCCAACTATTGTAGAGTCTCTTCTCAGGATGAGAAGAGGGAGAAAGGGTAGGGTGTTATGGGCCCCTACTCGTCAGCACAAACCTGGTATGAGTATGGCATGTTTAAATGATAGAACATAAGTTCTTGGTTAATAACCTCAATTGGGCATCTGATTTGGTGTTGTGCTCAACTTATCCTCGTTGGAAGAATCCACCTTTCCCTAGTGTTGAGTTATTGTAGATCTTGTTGTGAAAACCTTGTATAGATATGCATGTTTTGAATTGTTCTTGTTCATGCTTTTGGTCACCTGATCAGATTCTATTCCCTCCATGGTTCTAGAAATGAGTTGCAGAAAACATTATAAATCCCTTGATTAGGGTCATGAAGAAAATTTGATTAAATTGTTGAAATTTGGGATTGAGATCCTATTGTAAAATTGTATTTTAAACCTTGTGGTAATTGGCAATGAAGTCGAGTTTTCTTCTTGATTCTTTCCCAGCCGAGCCTTTGAATTAGGTTGGCCAATAAAATTGGTGTTGGGTATAATTGCTTGTCATGTGATTTAATTGTAAATTTTAATTTTAGATGGATGAATTTTAAAATTTGGATGGAATTGATGATGTTCAGTTTGGCAATATATCAAGTTGTTCATATATGTTGAAAATGGAAATTTATGTTCATTCATGTAGATTTAGTTTTTATGATTATTGGATATTAATCAAACTTGCATTATTGTGTTAATGGCTAAATCTATGTTTTAATTATATTCCTATTATATACCTAAAAAAAAAATTACATGACTTTAACTCTACACTTAGAAAATTTTCAACAAAAAAAAATGTGGCCCAAGAGAGTACGAAAACTCTCTGCCTTTTGTATGGGCTTGAAATTTAAAATTTTATGGAACAGAGAATATTCTTTTAAATATCCTCTTTTAAATCATTTGTAAAATCTTGTAAATTAAAATTAAAATAATAATGATAATAGAATTTATGTAGAATATAATTTAAAACTAATATCCTTAATATCTTATCTCCATCTATAAAACTTTAGCAATAACTAGCCTAAAATATCCTAACCCAACAACAAAAGTTTTTCATTAACTCAGGCTAGGAGGCAAGGTTTTAAAAACAAAATTTATAAAAAAAATTGTAAATCAATCCCCAACCACCTGTCAGCGAGTACAGGGGTCGAATCATGGTGGGGGGAAGAGCTGAGGTCAGCAAGCATTGTCATTTGTTATTATAACTACTATTTCTTTCCCCACTTTAATCTTACCATACTCCTGCAACGTGACTTCCTTGCCTGAGATAGGGGGAAAGGAGGTAGGTCTACATGTGCAGGCCTTTGGGCAGCGCACGCGGCCATTGGGAAGAGGGTCCCCCCCTGACACGCCACTTGGCATAGGGTGTAGGGGTGTAGGGGGGTGTAGGGAGGTTGGATAGGGTTAGATTAAGTTAGGATAAGTAGGAGATAATTTAGGATGTTAGATTAAGTTAGGATGTTAGTTTTAGTGTTTAGTTAGTTTTTTTTAAATTAAGTTAGCTTAGATCTTCATTTGTATATTGTTTTAAATTAGTTAAATTTAGAGTTTTGATATTTTATGTAATGCTAGTTTTAAAATTAATAAAATTTTCTTTGCTGTTAGTTTAGAACTAAGTTAGTTTAACATTAAAAATGTAATATAGTGTTAGATTTTAAATTAGTTCGCATTTTAAAATATATAAATATATATATATATATATATATATTGTGATATAATTTAGTTGCAATTATAGTTGTAATTTAGTTAGTTAATTCTTAGATTTATTTAGTTGTTTTAATATTCATGTTAATTAGTCTTGGAATATTATTAGCTTCAATGTAGATATATGTAAAATTGATTTTAGTATTTTATTTAAGTTAAATTTTTTTAGATTTTAGAGATGTTAGTATTGAATAGAATCTTGTTAATTTGGTTTTAATAAATTGATTTATTAAATTAACTTTGTTAAAGATAGTTAGTAGTAGATGTAAATATTAATGGGTTTAATTAAAGATGGTTAGTTCCATGTATCAGATTTTAGTAGACCAATTAATAATTTGTTTAATTAATGATCGATATCAATCTTATAACAAAATTTTTAATATCTTAACGATGTAATCATCCTCATGTTATAAAATTTAAGTTGAAATGTAGAGTACCTTTATTTTAGCTATGATCACAACTTTATCAAACTTAGGGCTTTTCAATTATGAATTTAAAAATAAATAAAAAATTTGTGTTTTTGCCCTCGTAGTTTTGGGCATGACAATTTGGTATCAGAGCCAGGTTTCAACACTAAGAGCCTTAAACCATTGTGCTTCCTAAAAACTTAACTCAACTTTTAATTGTGTAGATGCCACCTGTTACTCGTAGCCGGTGAGGCAGAGGTCATAGGGCTAGGGGTGGTAAGCAGGACAGGAGGATGGACCACCTCCACCACCACCACCTCCACCTCCACCACCATCGAACCTGAACCAAGACATTATAGATGCACTTCAGACTTTGATCAGTGTAGTTCAATAGAGAGTAGTACCTGTAGTTCAGCCAATTCAACAGATTCTAGTAGTGGAAGTAGAGGGACCCGGAGGAGGTGGGCCCAGAGTTAGAGAGAGGACTAGGAGTCCCCCACCAAGGTAGTTAGAGGGTCAGGGTGAACACGAGGAAGAGTCCATACACCAAAGAGGACCCCCTTTTGACAGACCTCCTAGACATGTAGGAGATGACATCAGGGAATTGATTTGACTCAGACCACCATTGTTTACTGGTACCATTGAGGGTTCAGTAGCAGAGGCATGGTTGCAGAGCCTACAACGGTGCTTTGGGTTATGCCATTATGGGAGTAATCTAAAAGCACGCCTAGTAGTTCATCAGTTAAGAGGGGATGCCTCCAACTGGTAACATCAGGAGGAGATCATAGGTGGAGTGAGGATGGACACCCTCACATGGGAATCTTTCCTAGAAAGATTTTGGGAGAGGTACTTGTCAGAGCATTTTCGGCAGAAATAAATAGAGGAGTTCCATTCTCTTTATCAGAGAGGCCTTTCAGTGGCTCAGTATGAGATTAGGTTTCTCGAGCTCCTTCCTTATGTAGAATACATGAAGGACGAGAAACTACAGGTGCATCACTTTATCATGGGTCTAAATTTCTCACTTTAGGGCCCAGTTAGGATGGCATTCCCTACCACCTTTAGACAGGCAGTGGAGATAGCACTAGTTGCTGAGGATACTTGAGGTAGGTAGGAGTCATGGGATCAGTCTCAGAACTAAAACTCCTCCCAACAGAAACCCCCTTAGAAAGGGAATCAGAACTATACAACAGGGTCCTCTAAGGGCTAGCAGTCTCAGTAGCCAAAACCCAAGTATCAGTAGCAGAAACCTTCTCAGGGTTATCAAGGCTCCAAGCCCAAGCAATGGCAATCACAGGGACCTAGGCAGGATCAGAAAGTATAGGCCCCATAGTCTCAGTCAGTGAAGACTCAGTAGTCTTCTAGGGGTGGATATAGTGGATCTAGTAGGTCAGGAGGCCCACAGCAGTCTGGGTCATAGGGTGCATGATCTAATACTCGCAAACCATGCTACACTTGTGGTGGCATGCATCATATAGCTAGGGAGTGCCCACAGGGACATGTATCTAGTGGTCAGAGCAGGGCTTTTTTAGAGATGATAGTTGGTGACATGGGTAGATCCCATAGAGTTTTTGCAGTGGTTGACAACCTCTAGGTTGAGCATCAGGCCACAGTTATCGAGGCTACAGGTATTATACAAGGCCGTATGGTTGTAGTTTTATTTAATTTTAGAGCTACTGACTCTTTTATATCTCCATTTGTGGTGGAACGTTGCGGGCTAGTGGGAATTAGACAGGATGTTATTTGGGAAGTAGAGTTAGCCTCAGGAGCCAGAGTGTCAGTTAATTCCTTGGTCTAGAGTTGTCAGCTATCTTACCCCATTGGGGCACAAGTAGCACCTAATCAATTTCCCCTATTGAATCCTATATGAGTGAAAAAAGTGCCTACCCTCTCAGTCCCTACCATAACTTATTCATAATACAAGCCTCTAAAAGAAGTATTTTTGAGAAAAAGGTTACACCACCCACTGAGATAGAAAATAACAATATAGCTAAATTGGAGCAGATGAAGAAGTCTATGTCCCAAATACTGAATGAGCTTACTCATCTTCAATTTTCACAAGGAAAAAATAGTAATTTTTAGTGGTCTAATGCAAACCTGAGAAATAATAATTATGGCCAAAACCACACACAAAACTTCAACTCCTATGAGAATATCACCAAGATAAGTAATTGCAATGCATTAGATTGCAACAACAAGCTTCCCAAGAAAAATTGACAGTGGAACACTATAGTGCCTCTCCCATTTGATTTATGTAAGTCATCCAAATGGATACAACCTTATTTATCTCTCCTTGAGAAGGGATAATTGTTGACACCATGAGTGGTCTACACCCTTGAGGTGATTGGATTTATGTTAGTGCAATAGTTGCTTTTATTATGCTTATGTCTGATTATGAGTTTATGATGTGTTAGATGGTTCACTACGGTTTGTGCAAGTTCATATTAGGTTCAATGTGGTATCATGATGTTTTTCTATGATTACATTGATATGTTAGCATAGATTGCACTATGTATTATTGTCATGTTACAATAGACTTGGCTCCTATAGCAATGGTTAGTAATGTTTATGACTATGTTCACTTATGTTTTTTAAGTGCCTTTTCATATTTTTTATTCAACCATTATTAAATGCTTAAATAATTAGAAATGGATTGTCCATATTGGATTCATTGGTTATGTGTTGTAGATATTTACCTTGTTATATTTTGATCCAAGAGATACTTGTTACTCATGTTATGTTTTACATTTAAGATGACTTGAGGGTCAAATGTTATACATTAATTTCAGTATCATAGATGTTGCACTACTATGTTTTTCAATTAATCATATTTGCATGGTGATGCTAGTTTGAGATGACACTATGTTTTATGATGATATTTGGTTATCCTGTATTTTTATATATCTCTAATTATGTTAGATGTGGATTTAATGCTATGGTTATTGACTTCATTTCTACTTTGTGATGCTTTATGTGAAAGTGAGTGATGTAAATAGATTATTTCAGTATAATTGAATAAATGGTTAAATTAGGTGATTTAATTCATTTATTGCTTTGGTTAAGTTATTATATGTAATTGCATGATTGCATTTCATCATATATTTTAGTGTGTGTCATGCCCAAACTACGAGGTAAAAACACACAATTTTTTTTTTGAAATTAATAATTAGAATGCTTTAAGTTTGATAAGTTTGCGTCCAAAGTTAAAGTAGAGGTTCACTAAATTTCATCTTAAGTTACATATGTTGAGGGGGAAATTTTTTGTTAAATTAATATGCTCGTTATTAAATTGATATCGACAATAGTTATTATATTAAGATTAGCACAATATATAGAGATTAATTGATGTACAACGCAACCTGCACTTAGATTTTAACTAAACAAAACTAACTAAGATTATCTAAATAAATTGATAAAAAGAGTCTACTAAAATAGAACTAGTATCTAACTTCATCTTATAATCTAAGCACGAATAACAAAATTTAATTAACCTTTCCATACTTTATTTAATTGAGGACGTACTAAAACAATTATAATAATTAAAACAAAACACGAATACCAATATTTAAATTAAATGTTATTAATGTGAATCTAAACTAGTCATAAATTACAACTAACTAAAATCTAACATAAATTAGTAACTAACAATCTAGCTTTAAATCTAAGATTAACTTAAATTTAAGGCTAACTAGCTTTAACATATACTAACTAAACTAAATAATGTAAGTTCACTATCTTAAAAAAAAAACATTAATAAACAAATATAATAACATAACCAAATCTACTACTAACCCATTTATTAAATTAACTAACTTTAATAACTACTTCTAAAACATGCTAATAAACTAATGCTATTAACAATTAACAAAAAAAAAAAAAGTAACTACATAACACATTTACTAACTACCTACACTAACCTATACTAACCACACCCCCCCCCCCCCCCCCCCCCCAATACTCCCCCCTTACACCCATGCATTTCCCAAAGACAGGAGCGCTTCCTAAGCACTGCACTTGGGAATAGCGTGTTGTCCAAGTGGGGGGGTACTTGCTGACACCACCCACTATGTGAGATGGTGATGAGAAAGGAGGGAAGTTTAAAGTTTAAAACAAAATGCAATCTCCTTCATCCCAAAACCCCAATGCTTCCTAAGGAAGTTATTACATGCACAAAGTCAGGAGAAGTACAGGGGTCACATCATCCTAAAACAGTCATTTTTGACTTTGATGAAAAAAAACTTTTTAAAAGCATAACCAAATCTGACGCCCACCATGGAGGAGTTAATGCAAAAGTTTATTAGGTAAGTCTTGGATATTTTAGATGGTATGTTATATAGTTATTAACTTATGCAATTTTCTCTATTATTATAAACATATATCTATGTTTCCCTTATTTTTTTGTTTTATTTCTAATTTTAAATATAAAAATATTTTTAGGAATATTCTCTATTACAAGGAGACAATTAAATCCCAGCCCATACAAAATCCAGAGGGCTTTTGCTCTTGGGCAACAATTTTATTTTTGTGTCTTAATTTTTCTAAGTATAAGTTTTGAAGTTGATATATTAATCAAGAGCATTTTTTTATTTTTTTTTTAAAGTGAATCTAATAGGACTACTTGCAAATTAATAAACCAAGAGATTTAATTATCCATTTAAAGCACAATGCAAGAATTGATTTAATTCCAAAAATCACAAAAACTGAACTTTCATTCATAATATAATTTTTTTGTTGTCAACATATAAGGAAACTTGAAATTTTTGCCTAATTGAGTCAACATCATTTCCATCCTATTTTTGATATGCATCCATTTAACTAAAAATTACGATTAAATCTCATGATAAGCAATATTACTCAATCACCATTTTATTGGCAAACCTGATTCAAAGGCTCAATCGGGAAAGAACTAGGAAGAAAACCCGGCATCATTGCCATTACAACAAGGTTTTGAAATACAAATTACATAGGATTCCAATTCCAAAATTACAACAATTAAATTGAATTTCCTTCATGACCCTCATTAAGGGTTCCATATCAATTTCTGCAACACATTTCTAAGAACTGTGGAGAGAATAGAATCTGATCAGGTGTCAACAAGCATGACCTAAAGAAAAATAAAACATGAATATTCATACTAGGTTTTCACAACAAGATTCACAATGAATCAAAACTAGGGAAAGGTGGATTTTTCCAACAGGAGATGTCAAACACAACACCAAACCAGGTGCCCAATCAGGGCTATAAATCAAGAACTTCTATTCTTCCATTCTTACATGCCAAAACTCATACGTGGTTTGTGCTGACAGGTAGGGGCCCATAACACCCTACCCTCTCTCCCTCTTCTCATCCTGAGAAGAGACTCTACACTGTTGGAGTCCAACTAAAAGGACCTTTCCCAAAATTGGTCACTTTTTCCCTATCCAAGGGTGAGTAATACCAAAACACCCATACAAGAAAACTTCAAAATTCAAACATAAACATGAAAGAAAAGCATTCAAGAAACATGGTTGCAATCCTTCCCAACATACCCAACATACATACAAGCATCCAAATAACAACACCATAGCATTTACACATGAAACAAGCATAAAAATTTGAACAAGGGAGATGAAGAACTCCTACCTTCACAAAGCGGTAATGGTAAATGGAAAATTTGAGTAGAGCTTTTCCCTTCATTGCCTTCAATCTTCCAAGACTCCTCTCTAAAAGTAGAGATTGGGTAACAACAAAAACTACTCCCAGAAGGACCTCTAAATAAGTCTCAAACTCAACCACCAAAAAGGGAAATTACTTCTCCCATCCACCTACAAATCTAGAAGTCTCTAACTCAACCCATACTAAGGTTAACCACTAAGTAGAGTTGAGGTGATGCAACTCATGGTAACCATTTACAATTTTCGCACAAAGGAAAAAATAGACTTTTTGAGTGAACTCAAAAGTCAACAAAAGTGGCTTAGGGGTTGGAAAATGTCCCCAACCCATACCCATACCCTTTGGGTATAAAAATTTCATGTTTTAAAACCTTAGGAATAGGTTGGGAACCAAACAAAAGCTAGCAAATATTTAGGACCATCTAACAACTCAAAAAATGTAGATTAAGCACTAATCTAGATTAAGGGTGACTAAACTCAATTAAGAACCAAATTAGCAGAAAGACACTAACTTAATCCAACTTAGGTCCAAAGGTTACACAGCTAACCCTAGCTAGCATGCTGGAATGCATATGCAATTCATGAGTGTCAAGTGACACTATAAGAACACAATTATGAAACATTAACATTTACTGATTATGAAAAGATACATACATACATCTCACAATTAATTTAGTTATGAACAACAAGGTTTCCACAATTAGCATATAGGGATTAATTCTATTCCTCCATCAAGTTTCTCAGCTAAATATCCTACACACTCATTGCACACATCAGTAGTCCCATAAAATCACATGCACATATGTATATATACGTATTAGAAATCACACAAATTGAAACATACATCTTAAAATCAATCAGGGTTTCTTTCATCCTACTTATATCCTTAATCATAAAAGTTCAATAATCAATGTGTTAATCCTGCATTTGCTTATTTCATCAACATACATGTTCATAAAGCATTAAATGATGAAATCAAATATCTAAAAGTAAACATCACACAACTGTCATGCCCAAAATCTGGGGCAAAATCACACTAACAAAATTTATTTTATTAAAGTGATAATAGGATTAAATGTAATAACTTAATATTCAAATAGAATCACTTAACCTCTTCACACACATTTAAAATTTCAAAATTTAAGTACAACTCCAATGCAATTTTTCTTAACATATTTTAAAACTAAATTGCAAAACATAATATATATCAAAATGTTATCTAATTAACCTTAATCAAAAGAATATTCTTTCCAATCCAAAGAATGTCACAGGAAGGTGAACCATCATTTTGTCCATTTAACATAAATCAAGTAAACATATGAAAAAACTGAAATACCAAAAAAAAATCATATGCAAGAACTGAAATACATAAGATCCATTGCAAGAAAGTTACTCAATCTTTTCTCTTCTATTAATCAACCTAGTTCAAGGTTCTATCGGGAAAGAACTAGTAAGAAAACCTGACATCATTGCCACTACAAAAAAAGTTTAATATACAATTGTACATGAGATTTTAATCCCAAAAATAATTTAATTTCAACAATCAATAAAAATTTCCACCATGGTCCTTAACAAGGGATCCATTTCATTTTTTGCAATGCATCACTGAGATTGTGGAGGGAATGAAAACTGACCAGGTGGCAAACAAACATAACAAGGAGCAAATCAGACATTCATATCCATACTAGGTTTTCACAATAGGATTCAACTTTGAATCAAAACTAGAGAAAGGTGGATTTTTCCAATAGGAAATTTTAGACACAACACCAAACTAGGTGCCCAATTAGGGCTATAACTCAAGAAATTTTCTTCTTCCATTCTTACATACCAAAACTCATACATAGTTTGTGCTGATAGGTAGGGGCCCATAACACCCTACCCTCTCTCCCTCTTCTCGTCCTGAGAAGAGACTCTACACTGTTGGGGTCCAACTAAAAAGACCTTTCCCCAAATTGGCCACTTCTACCCTATCCAAGGGTGAGTAATGCCAAAACACCCATACAAGAAAACTTTGAAATTCAAACAAAAACATGAAAGAAAAGCATTCAAGAAAACATGGTTTCAATCCTTCCCATGTATACCCAACATACATACAAGCATACCAATAAATAACACAATAGCATAAGCATGAACCAAGCATGAAACATCATGAAAAAACATGAACAATATGAACAAGAAGATGAAGAACTCCTACCTTCACAAAGAGGTTATGGTAAAATGAACAAATTGAGAAGAGCTTTTACTTCCTTGCCTTCAATCTTCCATAACTTCTCTCCAAAATTATAGATTGAGTAACCACCAAAAATACTCCAAGAAGGTCCTCTAAATGAGACCCAAATTCAACCACCAAAAATGGCAATAACTTCCCCCACTCACCTAAAAATCTAGAAGTCTCTAACTCAACCAAAGTTAAGGTTAACCTAGAAGTGGAGTTGAGGTTATTCAACTCATGGAAACAACTTTCAATTTTCGTACAAAGGAAAAAATAGACTTTTTGAGTGACCTCAAAAGTCAACTAAAGGGGCTTAGCGGGTGGAAAATGCCCCCAACCCATACCCATACCCCTTGGGTATAAAGATTTCATGATTTAAGGCCTTAGGAATTGATTTTGGGACCAAACAAATGCTAGGAATATTTAGGACCATCTAACAACTTCAAAAATGCAGATTAATCAAAAATCTAGAGTAGGGGTGACTAAACTTGATTAAAATTAAATTAGCAAAAAAATGACACTAACTTAGTTCGACTTAGGTCGAAAGGTTACATAGATAACCCTAACTAGCATGCTGGAATGCATACGCAATTCACAAGTGTCAGGGGACACTATAAAAACATTATTATGAAGCATTAACATTTATTGATTAGAGAATGATACATTCACCCAAACCATGACACAAATAAAGTACAAAAAATAGGGTTTGTATCTTTCATCAAATTTAACCCTGGTTTCCACAGTTGGTACATAGGGTTTAGTTTCATTTCTCCATTAGATTCTCCAACTAATAAATGTCCTGCACACTCATTGCACACATCAGTAGCTCAAAAAAATTACATACATATATATTAAAAACTTATCTAGATGGTTACATAAATCAAAACATGAATCTTTCATATAATTTACTATTTAATTCATTTCTACTCATATTTAATCATCAACAAACACATAATCAATATAACATAACCTATTCCTTAATTCAGATTAAGTACTAGTACAATCATCGTTAGGCATGTATATACCTAAAAATCATAACATAACCAATAGGGCATATTGTACCATCAAAATTACATATAACTTAATCATCATGGTATCAAAATCAACATCCTCATTATCAAGTGAAAACACTTCGTACCATCATTAGTAAAAATTAATGTTTTGCATAGTCAAAGTGATTTAGTAGTTCTTGAATTACTAAGTATCTAAAACATAAATGAATCAGCTAATCTTAGTTTCTTTTAGGATGTTCACAACATAAGACATCACTTCATTTTGGATACAATCTCCTATAATAGTTTTAACAGAAGATTCATATTTGATAAGTACATACAAGGAGGGTCCCTACATCCTCCCCCACTAGCCTTTGACTTCCTCCTAGAAGTCACACAACTAAAATGTTCATCTTATGCTAGACCTTGTCTAGACTTGTTCCAAAATTTATGCTTATAAAAAGAATGATTAATAATTCACATGCATCCTCCAAAACTCTAACATGGTTACATTTTCTAGGGTCAAACAATTCTTAAAACATATAGGTCACATAAAAATAACTTTCTACTCTAATATACATATGCCTATAGAGTTGCTATCAATAGTAATATCATAACATGTTTCGATTTCCACATACACACTCATCAAGGTAACAGTTGTATGAGCCTCCCTCAGAAGAGGTTTCTTGTAATGCAAGATGGATCTTTATTTCAAGGTTATTCACTTTTCCTTTAGATTTTCTACCACATATTGATTTCTTGATAGGATACTAAATGGTTCCTCGCTACACTTGCACCTTTTCATCTAGAAGCCCATTTGATTAACTTGTAATCTTAACCAAATTCATGTTGGGGTGCAAATTTCATTACTCAAAATAGTCAATGGATAACACTAGTCCTATTCTCAAAGTCCTTGGAGAGGGTGGGGCACGAATACCTAATAACCCCATACCCTAATGTTTTACATCCACATGATTGTAAGGAATCCCTTTGGTAGGCTCATAATATGTCACTTTGCTAATAAAATTCATAAGAAAGTGCTTCAAAATCTAAATTCAACATCAAGGATAAAACATCCAACACAAAATTCTTAAAATAAAAGAAATAAAGAGTGGGCACAATAGTAAAAATTTAATCAAGAAATAAAGGCCTAACCAGGAGGCAAAATATAATCATAAATAATACAGTTGGCTAAATAGCCCCACATTACATTGATGGAAAAAAGGAAGAACATTAAGAGTACCAAAATCTAAAATCAAACAAATAAGGACATAAATCCAATCACTTACAAAATTTACATTATGACATAATGCGGTCATACTAGGGTCACTGAGGAACATGAGGGATCTTAGGTCTTCCAAAGACATTGCAAGGATTTTCAATAGATTTTAGATGGTGGTCTAACAACCATGTCACTCAAACCCTAATTGATCCCTCATACTAACTACATACTTATCTTCATCAACATCACCCTATAATTAGGGTTCCATTCCTCATAGTAAACTGAGATGCTCTCTTACTTGCACATTCCTATCTATCTTGCTCTTGTTGAAACAATCTAGTAAATTAAAACTAAAACTAATAGCACTAAAAATGATAATGTTTAAATCTAATTGATTATAAAATTACTTAACACTAAATTTAAAACCTATGCACATGCTAACCGACCAAATAAACATAAGCTAAACTCTCCACACAATAACATGTTAACAACTATTCTTTCTCTAACTTTACTCTAAACTAATCATATTTAAATCAATAAAACATTTCTAATAATAACTATATGAATAAAATTAAATAAAAATAAATGACAATAGTTTAACCCAACTAATTAACTTCACTTTGAGCATACTAACTTATCATTACATTACAAATTCTAACTTTAAATTTTTACTAACACATTTAAACAAACCACATCCCTTTTAAATCCTAATACTTATCATCTAATAACTAACTATAATAAAATCTAGCAATCTAATTACACTAATTTAAAATATTTAATCTAAGGCTCTAACTATACTAATTTAAAACATTTAAAGAAAGAATAAAACTAAACTAAACAAACAAATTAAGTATTTCAAAATTAAAACTAACTATACTAAATTAATACTAAATCTTATACTAACAATTAATAATAACAACCTAACCCTTCACTAACTTAACAAACTAACTATGCTTAATACCCCATTAATATTCTAAACATATCAACCAACCTAAAACTAACATTACACTTAATACTAATCCCAAAACTTACACTAACTACCCACCCACGTACTACCACTTGGCTATACTCTAACCAATGCTCCCTTGGGTGGTTCCCAAGGCTTCCACACATGCCCAAGCCTGCATTTATGCAAGTCTTGTCCCCCCCTGCTACACATGTGAACCAGCTCCTCCTCAAAAAGTGCATAAGAACAGTAAAGTTGGATAAAGTTTAAACCAATTACATTGACCTTGTCAAATTGAGAGAGAGCCAAGTTTCTATCTCGGCATTAAATACATTGTCCTTCCCCAAGTTTTAGAATTGATGCCTAGGAAGATTTAAATTGCATGGAGAGAGGAACAAAAGGTAATATCCACCCTTTTCAAAGCAATTTTAAACAAAGCCCAACCTGTCTTTCCTTGTACGACATGTGGAGATTCCAGACCGTCCCCTCCTCCATGCTGCCTAAGCTACTACACGCTATCCAAGAGCTGAAATTTGTAGGAGTATGGGAGGGATGAAAAGGAATGTTTTAATTTGTCATAATACAAAAAAAAAAAAAAAAAAAAAAAATAGCCCAATGTCTCCCATGCTTTCCAAAGGCTGCCTAACGTAGCAAAAAGATCTTCCAAGTGGGTTGAGCAGCCATGTCAAGGTGGAGACAAAGGAATTTCAAAAAAAACATACTTAATTTTAAAGTCTGCTCAACTTAATTTATCTCTCAACTAACTAGTCATGTCAGACTCTCATAGAGCCACATGAAAGATATTTTGTAGACCTTGAAGGCCTTGCCAATGCCTTGCATGGAGAAAGAGAAAAGGGTGTTAAAGGCTTAAAGTTTTCTAGGTGAGGTAAGGGAAGAAACAAATAAATTTATGATTTAAAGTTTAGTAGTTAGGATATTTAGGATATTTAGAATATGCATATTTCTTTCTTTTTTGTTAATTTAAAATTGACAATATTTATTAATTTAAATAAGGATATTTAAAAGATGAAGGTACCTAGAGAATATTCTTTGTTACCTTTTGAATGTAACAAGCTCCCATGTATTAACCAGCATCCTATAGATGCTTATTTTGTTTTGAAAATATGTTTTTTTTTTTTGAAACTATATATATATATATATATATTTTTTTTTTTTTTTTTTTTTTTTTAAAATTTTTTTTTAAATTTTTTTTAAAAATTTTCTAAGTGTTTAGGATTTTCCATTTTATTTATATAGCCAAGGGGGATTTTTTTAAAATTTTTTTTTGAATTATAACATAGAGTTTAAATGTCTTACTAATACAATAACATAGGATTATTTCCCCTATCAATCACATATGAAAATGTGAGAGGAGATTTAATTCATGTAGTTTTAAACGTTCACACTTTACATGGACCCATTATTGCCCAAGTGTCACAAAACCGAGCTCTGATACCAAAATGTCATGCCCAAAATTTGGGGCAAAATCACATTAACATAAATTATTTTATTAAAGTGATAATAGGATTAAATGTAATAACTTAGTATTCAAATAGAATCACTTAACTTCTTCATACACATGTAAAATTTCAAAATTTAAGTACAACTCCAATGCAATTTTTCTCAACATATTTTATAACTAAATTGCATAACATAATATATATCACAATGTTATCTAATTAACCTCAATCAAAAGAATATTATTTCAAATCCAAAGAATTTTGCAGGAATTTGAACCATCATTTTGTCCATTTAACATAAATCAAGTAAACATATGCAAAAACTGAAATACCAAAAAAAACATCATATGCAAGAACTAAAATACATAAGATCCAATGCAAGAAAGTTACTCAATATTTTCTCTTCTATTAATCAACCTGGTTCAAGGCTCTATCAGGAAAGAGCCAGTAAGAAAACTCGACATCGTTGCCACTACAAAAAGAGTTTAATATACAATTCTACATAAGATGTTAATCCCAAACATAATTGAATTTCAACAATCAATACAAATTTCCACCATGGTCCTTAACAACTGATCCATTTCATTTTTTGCGATGCATCGTTGAGATTGTGGAGGGAACAAAAATTGATCAGGTGGCAAAAAAACATAACAAGGAACAAATCAGACATTCATATCCATACTAGGTTTTCACAACAGGATTCAACTTTGAATCAAAACTAGAGAAAGGTGGATTTTTCCAACAAGAGATGTCAGACACAACACCAAACCAAGTGCCCAATTGGGGCTATAACTCAAGAACTTCCATTCTTCCATTCTTACATATCAAAACTCATACATGGATTGTGTTGATAGGTAGGGGCCCATAACACCCTACCCTCTCTCCCTCTTCTCATCCTGAGAAGAGACTCTACACTATTGGAGTCCAACTAAAAAGACCTTTCCCCAAATTGGCCACTTCTACCCTATCCATGACTGAGTAATACCAAAACACCCATACAAGAAAACTTTGAAATTCAAACAAAAACTTGAAAGAAAAGCATTCAAGAAAACATGGTTTCAATCCTTCGCAAGCATACCCAATATACATACAAGCATACCAATAAACAACACAATAGCATAAGCATGAACCAAGCATGAAACATCATGAAAAAACATGAACAACATGAACAAGGAGATGAAGAACTCCTAACTTCACAAAGAGGTTATGGTAAAATGAACAAATTGAGAAGAGCTTTTCCTTCCTTACCTTCAATCTTCCATGACTTCTCTCCAAAAGTAGAGATTGAGTAACAAACAAAACTACTCCAAGAAGGGCCTCTAAATGAGACCCAAACTCAACCACCAAAAAGGGAAATAACTTACCCCACTCACCTAAAAATCTAGAAGTCTCTAACTCAACCAAACTTAAGGTTAACCACTAAGTGGAGTTAAGGTTATTCAACTCATGGCAACAACTTTCAATTTTCGCACAAAGGCAAAAATAGACTTTTTGAGTGACCTCAAAAGTCAACAAAAGGGGCTTAGCAGGTGGAAAATGCCCCCAACCCATACTCATATCCATTGGGTATAAAGATTTCATGATTTAAGGCCTTAGGAATTGATTTTGGGACCAAACAAATGATATGAATATTTAGGACCATCTAACAACTTCAAAAATGCAGATTAAGCACTAATCTAGATTAGGGGTGACTAAACTTGATTAAAAATAAATTAGCAAAAGAATGACACTAACTTAGTTCGATTTAGGTCCAAAGGTTACATAGATAATCCTAACTAGCATGGTGGAATGCATACACAATTCACAAGTGTCAAGTGACACTATAAAAACACTATTATGAAGCATTAACATTTACTGATTACAGAATGATACATTCACCCAAACCATGACACAAATAAAGTACAAACAACAGGGTTTGCATCTTTAATCAGATTTAACCCTGGTTTCCACTGTTGGTACATAGGGTTTAGTTTCATTTCTCCATTAGATTCCCTGACTAATAAATGTCCTGCACACTCATTGCACACATGAGTAGCTCAAGAAAATTACATACATATATATTCAAAACTTATCGGAATGGTTACATAAATAAAAAAATGAATCTTTCATATAATTTACTGTTTAATTCATTTCTACTCATATTTAATCATCAACAAACACATAATCAATATAACATAACCTATTCCTTAATTCAAATTAAGTACTAGTACAATCATCGTTAGGCATGTATATACCTAAACATCATAACATCACCAATATGGCATACTGTACTATCTAAATTACATATAACTTAATCATCATGGTATCAAAATCAACATCCTCATTATGAACTAAAAACACTTTGTACCATCATTAGTAAAAATTCATGTTTTGCATAGTCGAAGTGATGTAGTAGTTCTTGAATTACTAAGTATCTAAAACATAAATGAATCAGCTAATCTTTGTTTCTTTTAGGATGTTCACAACATAAGACATTACTTCATTTTCGATATGATCTCCTATAATAGTTTTAACAGAGGATTCATATTTGATAAGTACATAAGAGGAGGGTCCCTACAACAACATGAAATAATATAATATGTTCAAAGCATCAAAAAATGTCTCCACATCTCGAGTTTTGAGTATCAAAATAATAATAAGGTATCACTATGCTACAATGGGTCAGGGCGAGGCCTCACAGTGTGCATGATTCATATCCCTAGCAGCATGACACATGTAGTTAGTGATTCAGTCATTCATGTTTTACCAATGTCACCCTATATGGTTGACTTATCTTATTTAATTATTTAATTAAACCTTCAACTGACTTGATAAATCTAGACTCATTTGCATTATCTCACTACACCTATGAATGTGTCTGTGCATTTAGAGGCTTGCATTATTGTGCAGGTTGTTAAAGGAATTTGTGGTTTTTGGGGTTTTTAGGCTTTATTTTATTTTATTTTAGTTTTTGGTATTTTTTCCATAGATGAATTCCAATTACTTGGAATAGCCTATTTTCATTTGAGTTGATTCAAGGTTTAACTAGTTCTCCTGGTTGTTTTCCCTAATCAATTATTCACTTGAAAAGTGAATAAGTATCCAAAAAGGAATTTAATTCCTCACTTCTCACTTTTGAATTAGAAAGTTTGATAGTAAAACAAAAAATCCTCTTTATGAGGAATTACTATTTTATTCATTGTGGGAGCTACATGCATGGGATCAATGTGATATTGGTCTTGATGGATCGAACTTGCGAAGACATTGGATTGCCACAATTTTTAGCTACTTCTACATTGTTTTTATTTTATGATTCAAATTCTCATTTTACCCCTTTTGGTTGTGAGGTAGGGCTCTCTTGGTTTATTTTTTCAGCTCTATTTCTACTTCTATTTTTGGTAGCTATTTGTTAGGAGGTTGAGAACTAGTGTTCCCCTCCATTTATGTATGCTAAATCTACCCAGTTGGAAGGGTATGAGTATTTCCCTATTTTTTGAGATGAAGGTTTGGGGTTTTGCATCATTATGTTGGCCATTTTTTTATGCAGAATCCAAACCTAGATTTTATTGAATTTTCATGGCTTTTGTGGCCAAAGAACAAATGATTTTATTTTTGAAGTTTTTGAGTTTTGTGGTTTTTACCTTGTTTGTGTACCACCCTATTTTCTCAAGTTTTCTTTGCATGATGTTTTTTGTGGACCTAGATAATCTGTTAAGATGCCATTTAGATCATTATTGAACATTTATGTTGCATTGGGGTCACATTCATACTCCTGACATTGTGTTTGGTTGGGAAAGTTTATACATGGTGATATTTTTTCTTTTGGATCCTTGTTGTTATTTTGTGAACATTATGATTCATGTAGAATCCATACTCCCAGATTAAGGCCAATCGAGTGATTTCATGATGTTTGGTTTTATTGAATCATTGGGATTCATATAGAATCCATACTCTTAGATTGAGGCTAGTTGAGTAAATTCATGATTTATGATTTTATTGCATCATTTGGATTCATGTAAAATCCATACTCTCAAATTGATGCTAGTTGAGTGAATTCATGATGTATGGTTTTATTGTTTCTAGGGATTCATCTAGAATCCATCCTCTCAAGTCTATTTTTGGTTGACTGTTATTTTGCATTGTGTTCTCATTCAGTCCTTGTGTTATGATCTTCATGATGGTGGTGTGTCACACATGAGCATGTGTGCATGCATTTGTCGGGTGACTTGCGAGGCCTAATTTTCCATGGTATTTTTGGGAGTTATGATCATTTGGGGTTAGGTTGGGAATGTATATGCCTATGAGCACTCATCATTAGATGACTTTTGAGCTTTCATTTTGCATAATTCTTAATGATAAGAATCCTTTCAAACTCCTCTCCTAAAAAGTTGATTTGGGATCAACTCAAAGGTTCTAGGTGATCTTGAGACCTACTAGAATCAGCTTGAAGTTGAAGATAAATGTACTTGTTCACAAAGAGTCCTTTTTTTGTTCAAACCAATTTTGAATAAGGTGATTAATTAGCTTGCTATCTCAAAAAATGTAACCACACAAAAAAGAAATATATTTTTGTATTTTTCTATTTATAATGAATATAGTCTTAACTATGCAATTATATGAATTCCTAAACTAACCAAGTGTTTAAATAAAAGAAAATAATGAAGAAAGGGTAACAATAAATTTAAGCAAATGACTTGATAAGTAAATTCCTAATGGACATAAGCCACAGAAATAACACATCTATGTGTTAAGCCTTTGAAAAGATTAGTAGTTAACCACTTAAAATAGGAGCAACACTTCCTTAGCTCCATAATGCAATTGTCAATGAGAATTTAGTAACTATAAGATGCTTCACTTCTCATCATATCACAAGGCCACAGAAAGTGCACTAATATGAGACAAAAAGCTATGTGTGAATAGTAGGTGATCTCTTCTCTAAGTACATCAAAAAAATTTGTAAACACATGGCAAACACAAAATTAAAAGATCACTCAATCAAAATAACATGACAAAACCATTGGCTCCATTACACTCTATGAACATACATCCACAAAATATAACACTCTTTGGAAAGAATCACTACACTTAGAATGAGAGCACCAATAACATATATTATTGCATCAAAATAACAACCTAGAATAGAAAATTTAATCCTCAATTTATAGGCAATCATCTCCTCAATTTGTGTTGAAAATGAGAGATTCCTTCATGAAAACACATGTGTAAAAACTAATAAAACTAAACTAAATATATACAAGCCAACTCTCTAGGAGGTGCTAAGTAGGACTTTACCCTTGTTTATATCATTTAATGGGTGCATGAACCTTTACATGTCTTCAAACAAAGAAATAAGTAGTAGATTCAAATAAAAAAGATATAAGATGATTTAGGAGTCTTTGGAGATGCCAAAAATAGAAACTCAACCTTCTTTGGATGTTTGTAGGAGTTAAACTACTATCAGAATGGGTGTCTAGTGCATGGAAAGCTCTAAATTTGGAATTGGTAGTTAATTGTCAGTCCACCTCTGACTTCCTCAAAAAATTCTAGTGCACCTTTGGAGAAGTGTACCTTTGGAGAAGTGCACCTTTTGTGAGGTGCACCTTATGCACCTTGTGAACCTTGCACACCTTTGGAAAAGCACATCTTGGTGACAGGTCCAAAAAATCCAAAATTTCCAAGGGTCAAAACTGATATTCTATCTTCTAGGTTTTCTTCCCCTTTATACTAGAGCTATGTTTGTATTTTTTCTCTTGAATTTCTCTATGATTTCCATCACTTGGGTTGTATCCAAAAAATCCAAAGCATCATACTTATCCTTTACTATTTTTTGGTAGTTGCCCACTTCTATTCAAGTCTCCACAAAGTTTTCCAATTTTATATCCAATTCTAGCAATGCCTCCTCTATTTTGAATGCTTTTATAATGTCTTCATTTGTTGAAGCTTCTTCAAAGGTCTTCTAAAATTATTCAAAAACTATTTGAATAGAAAGTAGTTTATCCCTTGATTTATCTTCAACAATGTCAAGGCAAGCATCACTATAATACTTTTCAGCTTCCATGATCTAGTCTTGGGTTTGAGCTTATGAATATCCACATGTAATGTCTCCATTACTTCATTACTGGTAGAAATCTTCTTGATCCACTCATCTATTTTATCCAATTCATCCCCCATATATACATCCATGAGCATACAATACTTCTATCCCTTTATTGACAATAATGCTTGAAGGTCTTTACCCAGGTATGTACCTTGTCCATCAATCCAAAATCTTGGTTTAGTATAGTAATTGGCCTATCTACATTAACTTCATCTGGTGCAATATTTTAAGGTTTCCCTATATTATCTACAAACCTTTTCCTCAAAAAATTCCCACCATAGCTGACATGCCTTCAAAAATGGATCCAATTGTGCAACTGCCTTCTCCTTCCTATCAAGTGCCACACCTAGAGTTGCCTTAGGATTATCAAGGTCCAAAGGAAAAACCACTTCATGCAAATAGCGTCTTATAAGATCATTTTATTTTCATAGCCTTAGAAATTTAGACTCATCTTGTTCTAGGTGGTTAAACACTTCTTTAATTCCTATAGTGACCATCAATTTAGTGGTGTCCACAGTAGGCTTTCCCAGCAAGATATCCTTAATCTGATAATCTTTCAGGGTTAGTTCTTTAGTATTTTCATGTAGAGGAGGGATGGCAATATGAGAAAAAAATTCCCAATTTCAATTTTTCGTAATAAAAGCCAATGTTTGTGCATCACCCATAGGTAGCTCAAGTTTCTTGAGGGCTTCAACTAATTCTTTTGTTCCCTGATCCACACTACAATATAGTTTCCTTTTATGCCTAACCATCACCTCTTTCTTTAAATAGCTTGGAGTACTTCCCATTGGATACATATACTTAGATAAAGAGGGGGTTTATACTACTAGACCCTTTCCCTTATCACTTCTTTCTAGAGTCTTCTCTTTCTATGAGAGATCAACATCTGGCATCCCTCTGTTTGTTGAGTATATAGTCCTCACCTTTGTATCTTGAAATGTCTGGTGAGGTTCTTCATATATTTTCCCCTCTTTTGATACTTCAGCAGTAGGTCTTTGTTTTTTGGTTCTTCTTCGACATAGCTTGTAATTTATCTTCAATAATAGGACTGAGAGGAGTGGCTGAACCTTTATCCAAGAAAGATAAATCTTGACTTAGTAATGGTGGGGCACTTAGAGGTCCTTAAGGAAATAGTGGCAATTGACTCCAATCTCATCCAAAGTTTAATACATTAGTGTATTCCTCACCTTATCACCTATGAGTTTAGTACCTATAGGCATGAAATTAAAATTTGACATTTTAAAGACATCAGTCCCTTGACGCTCGTGTTCATGTCAACCCAGTCTTGTTGCTCATCTTCCAAATTTTAACAAGAATAGGTTGTGTGGGAGTAGATGGAGGTGTTTCTATGGAACTCCTTCTTTGTTTCACCTCATTATCCCTAGCTAAATGAGTCCTATAACTCAAGGTAAGGTTATCCTCTTCATCTTCTTTGTACTCTTCTTTAGGAATGGTTTTCAAGACTAAAGGAATAGGAATAACCTTTCTTTGCACTTTTTGTCTTCTAGTCCTTCTGATTGGAGTTTTGGTCTTAGCTCTTTTAGGGGCTAATGGAGAGGCTTCTTCCTCTTGAACATGTGGGGATGCCTCTTATGCTTCCTCTCTAGGAATCTATCCCTATTCTGACAGTGGCACTTGTGGATTATCCTAAGTTTGAGAAGTTTCTACATTTCCCAACTCTTGGATCTCAGGTGCCTGACTTGTCTCCTAGGCTTGAGTCCTTTCTACTTTAAGCTTATCTTGTTAAGAAGAAACTGTTTTCATTTTATTCATTCCTTTATGTGCTTTGAAGTATCCAACTTCCCTATCATGTTGATACATTTTTTTCAGCCTAATTGGAGATTGGGCTTTGAATGTTGGTACTATAATATTCACCTATCTTTCCTTTATTAGGCGGGCTATGTCCTATAAGACTACTATTTCAAGAACTAGGTCCAAGATGATTGGATTTTTAATCCATTCATTGGTCAACTAGACAATATGCCTTTCCCTATAATTGATATCTACATTTTCTTCTCTATCAATTTCTACATTCATGATCAACTGATCATATATGTTATCTTGATTATATAGGGGATCTAAGAGCTCTATAGTGTCTTGTTAAAAAACATTCAATGGGACCTTTTTTTTAGGCACTACCTACCAAATAAAGAGTCATCCTAAAATAATCGCTTGTTTGGATACCATAGTCATCTACTACATTCATCCAATGATCCTCTATAGCATCTTCATGTTTAAATTGTTTTCCTACAAAGTATTGAACTCTGCCAATATCACCAAAACATGGATGAGGGGAGTTATGGTCTTCCAAGGGATGTTGATCCCATTCTAAATAAAAATTCATTATATCTTGCTTTTTCTTGTTACCAAATAGACTTATGGTGATGGGCCATACCCAAGTCTTCTTATGTTGTTTCCTTACTCTGTCATATGTAGATAAGTGTTATTGTGCAATCTCTAGCAAAATAAGTCTATCACATGGATACCTAGGGAGCTTCTTAGTATTTTTAGTTGTACCCACTACCCTTATCTAGGTGAATATCTTGAATTGGATACAGTAAGCACCTATTTTTGTAATTCTTATTACTACCTCTACAGAGATCCTCTTTTCATAATCACCTTCAATTAATTAGATGATTGCAAAAATGAAAGCATCATTCACTATCATGTATTCTTTACTCTGATCCAAAAACTTCTTCTTTACTAGTTGGGGGTATACCACATAAGGCCATACATTAGCAACTTGTGTGATTCCCCTCTTGAATAATCCTCGGTAGTTTGTAGTCCTTTCTGCTAATAAATATATCAAATATGAATTCATATAGAATCTAGAGTTAGTTTTAACTACCACTAGCTATTGATCTAGATTTCACTAAGTATTGTGGCCCAATCAATTGGCATCTTTATCATTTTGATAGTCTTGATGAAATGTACCATCCATATGTTCAAGTGCCCTACTATTAGTAGGCCCATGATCCTGCTTAAAAGTACAATGGAATATTTGATATCATCCTTCATATACTCTCTAGTCATGTTAAATTTTCCATATTTTCATCCCATAGGTGTCCTATCAATAAAATATGATGATTCAAATATCTCTATAGCTTCTTGTTCATTATCCCTATACCACCTTTCTGCTTGATGATGAGTAAATCTTACATATTGGTCTACCCTTGGGAGATGAAAACTTTCTCGATATTCTTTGGTCTTAGGTCCAAGATGATCTCCCATGTTATGCTCTTCACAACTCTCTCCTTTGAAACATAATTATCCACTAAGGCCATAACTAGGTTTGAAGAATACACTAATATAGGGTGTGAAGGTGCATTTTCCAATCCACATCTAATAAGTGTAGAAATAATTGAGGATCTCTCATTTGGCTTGTTGTAGAGAGCTAAGAATGTATTCCAATCAATATGTCCCAATTCAGTGTCCCAAATCCTAATGGCACATCATGGAAGTGTGATTTTAATTGGACCTCTTGAAACTTAAAGACCATCAATTTTGGAGAAATCTTCACTATGAGTGAGGACAAGGAGGAATCCATTTTATCTACATTAAATATGAGTAGACTAGTCTAAAAGGTGGAAATTTAAACCCTAATTACTAGAAAACTAGAGCTAGAATGGAAAAGCCTATCAAAACACTCAAAAAACCTCATTTTATGCCTCTTATGCACAATTTTTAGTGTAGATTGAGGGTGCACTAGGTGTGTTCATGCAATTTAAGAAAATAAAAAAACTAAGGGTGTGCATCTGCACACCCTATGCTTTTAAGACTTTAGCTTTTTAAAAACAAAATGGTGTGCAGTTGCACACCTTGGGAAGGTGTACAATTGCACACCATTTTTGATATGGCTTTGTTTGATGTTTAGATTAGGTTTAAGTTTTGTGAGGAAAAGTGTGCAACTTATGTAGCTTGGATAGATGCACAAGGTTCACACCATCTAACTTAGTGTTTAGCTTTATGTGTGCAAGAAGTTGAAGGTTTGGGACATCTCTATGGGTGTGAAGGTGCACTTGTAGCTAATTGGAGGAGAAGAATAAATAAGGAGAGGGGGTATCCCAAGCTTTAATAGGCCTAAGATGGAGTGCACCTTTTGGAGGTTTCCACCTATGCATGTGCATAGGTATGCACTTCCAAAGGGAAGCACTCCTGCACTTAGTGCATCTAGCACACTAGCACATCTTGAGGAGTACGCTAGGTGTGGTAAGTGCGCTAGTGCACCCTTGTACATATAAATTCAAATTTTCATTTTTAAAAATCTAATATATGGCACATGGGGATTTCAAGTAGAGGGCCAAGCTATATTTACACACCACAAAAAACCCTAAAAAAGACTTAGACCCTAGAATAGGGGTTTGGGAAAACAAAATATTTACTAGGGGTCCCCATTTCTGGGAGAAATTGGGCGTGCATTGTGAAACCACATCAATGAGCATGGGTAGGCTATTGTAGCACATGGAGGGCTTCTATCTCATGGCTTGGTGACCATTCCTAAGGTTAGCAAAGGAATTTTTAAGTAAGTGATAACTAAATAAAAATGTGTGAGTGGTAATAAAATTTAAGATAATTAAAAAGCTGGGATTGTGCACCTTTTGTTGGGAAGAGATACTACCTAGAGTGTGCACCTTCCATTGGGGAGTGTAGCTGCCAATACTAAGCTTGGGATTTTTTATTCCAATTGACTCTGCATGATGTCAAACCCTACATAGTAACCCATTGAGTATCTAACTAGGACCTATTGTACTTACATTGTCTCATGGTCTTAGTTGCACTCCTCTTTACTGTCTAGGTGAGTGTTAGCCATTGACATTTTCTTTATTTGTTTTGTGGTAGGACCATTATCTCCATCAACATGGTAGGAGTGTACCTATGGGTTCCTAAATAGTTGGGAGGCTTAGCTATCTTCACCACTACTCAAGAACAGTGCACAATGACAATCTATTATTCTAGTGCCACCATTAATTGATGTTTTCACTTAGTACTTTGGGTTATGGAGTATTCTTTCTTGTGATTTATGCTTTCAATAGAATTCTTGGATATCATGTTTAGATGATGATAGTTTATTTGACACATTCCCTTATTATGATGTTTAGCATATGTTAGATGATGAGTTTGATTTATTGGAATGTCTAATGCTTTACTTTTATTTTCTTATTCTTATGATGTAGTATACTTTAGTAGTGACATCCTCGTAGGATAGCTCCCATTATCTATTTGATAGTTTGGGATGTTACATGTGAGGTATGGCTAGGACCTATGAGGTCTCATGATGCTATTATAGTTGGGAGGAATCACTCATAAGTTTTAGTTGTGTGGTGCTTTATTGTTTATGTTTTACTTCATATGATCTTTGGTTTATGAACCATGTATGTACAATGTTATGTTTCTTTCCACATGTTCCCTTATATTTTGTTATGGAATAGATGTATTTTTGTACTCTACTCCTTGTGGCATGATGTTTTGTATTTCATGCACTCAATTGTCCAAGCCTTGATTACAGTGGATCTAGTACTCCCTAGTGTGGAGGTTCTAACTCTTTTACCCTTTTGATTGTTCTTTGGATTGTTTCTTTTCAATCCTAGATGATAGTGGTTCAGCATTGGGCGATACTAGAAGATTATCCCATGCCTTAAGGAGAAAGCTCACACAATATTGGAAAGTATCACAACATAGTAGTACAAAATATCACACTATACTTGTGAAGTATCACAATGTGGCCATACTTTGAACTATCACCTAGCCATACTAAGAAGTATCACCTTCAAAAACACTATTTTATAGCTATAGTGAGAATGTCACTTGGTTGTATTTAAGTGTTTCCTAGTTTTCTTGCAAAAACCTTCTTGAGCAAAGAGCAGGTATCTTTGGACTTTTTAGTTGAGATTTGATTGGTGTCTTGAGTACCCTTTAGGGTTGTACTCCTTCCTAGTTTAGAAAATGTTTCTATGGGGTTTAAAATATATCAGTTAAGTATAAGGTGATGTATATTTAATTCCTTATTCCTTATCACCTTATACTTAAGATATATTTTAATAGATGCTTTAATTCATTTGAGATAGGTTGCAGACCTCTCCAAGATATGATGTAGATTATAGGAAATTTTAGAGCTTCAGGATTTCATGCTTAGCTAAATTTTAGGAATCAAAATTTATCTTTCAACATGGTGTTGAGTAGATGAGTGGTGGTAACTTTATCCATCATCTTTTTCTTGACCACTATTGGTCTCTACATATGAATAATGATTATAATTTAATTTGTGGATATGGACTTGTATGTCCTAGCATGCTAGGAGCTTTTACCTTGAGATTGAAAGAGAATATCCCCTTGGTATATTATCATGATTCATGTGGTTTTGGTATGCGCATTGTAGTTTTGAGCTTGGAGATCTTTGGAAGTAGTTTCAAGATTTTTGCTAGTGTAGGTGAACATGTGAGTCTTGCTATGTTCCCTATTCACATCACCGTGTCCTAGTGTTTCATTATTGCACTTTTTTACTTTTGTTGTTGTTAAGTAACTTATCTTAAGAAAAAAAAAATTTTGTGCATGTATTTATCCTTGTTCCAAGGATCTCCAAGAAGGGTAGTACAAATACTCCCCAAAATAATGGAAACATCTTGGCTAACAATAAAAGAAATGTTTAATTTGTTGAAACCAATTAGATGTACATGAACCAAAGTATCTTGAATAAAAAAAATAACAATATATTTTAGGGAAATAAAAATGCGAGACAAAATGTAAAGGATGTTGGTGGCATGCATCCCTTGAAATTCAATACCATGTTATTGAAATCATATGATACTCTACTACATATAGAGGAAGAAGACATATCCAATGAAGAATTTTAATTCATGTTCAAATAAGAAGTGGAGCTTAAGCTAGCCAAAATTCTTACCTTCTAAAAGTATAATCAAAACATTTAGAACTTGTGTAACTAGAGGGATAATTTGATAGATGAAATTCCTTTAGGATTACAACCTACTCCTCCTTATCCATATGAAAGTAAAAATCCTATGCCATCATGGATGCCTGCCAAAACAAACCAACCTCAAACACTAAGAAATACCCCCATCATACTAAAAATCCTACTTGGTCAATAGAAAAGTACACCACAATAGAAGACCTAAAAAGTAATAAGGAAAATATCTTGATGTATGATATACTATAAATTTACCCTGATCAAAGAGAAGCCCTATTTCAAGAAACTTCATGACACGAAGGAAATTCCAATGCAAGCTTCCAAAAGGAATCAACTCCTCAGGTCAACACTATTGGTGCCATGTCCACCATGTTTAAAGAGAAGGCAAAGGTGTCACCCTTCCTATTAAGTATCAAGATCTTTGGATAAAAACCTTCATTAATTCCTGATTTATTTGGGTACTTCAAGTAATGTCATGCTACTCTTAATATACCAAAGACTAGCATTCACTTTGCACCCTTCCAAGCAAGTAGTAATCCAACTTGATAAAATAGAAGTAAAAGTCATCAGGATGCTAAAAGATGTGCACATCTAATTGACTAAAAATACTAAGTTCATATATCCATGAAACATGTGACATGCTTCTAAGAAGGGAATTGACTAGGTGCTTAAGAGGATAGGTTTTTGGAAATTTTACTAAGTTATAGTTGTCATGGAATGGAATGGAATCAACATCCAAATCAAGATCGATGTTGACCATAAAATGAAGAAACTAATTATAGAATATAATGCTCCTAATAAAATATTATTTATTTAGTGATATTTGGTTTCCTACTGGATTATGGCACTTGATGCACTTAAGTAAAAAATATTCAATTTCAACCCCACTAAAAGATTACAAGAATTTTCCCCACAAGATGAATTTTTCACTCCATTTCTGGACAAAATGGTTTCTAACTTACAATAACTTAGAGATGACATAGATCCAAATATCTTTCTACTCCTTAGATTCTTCAAATTGCATTGTGATAGCCCTTTCAAGTTTAAGTTTTCAAATTTCCAAGATGTTATTGCTTGAGTATTCATGTAGTTGTCTGAATGCTCAACCAAAAAACTTAATTACCTCTTTATTGTAAAAAAAAGACAATAAAAAACACTCCTAAGGACATCATGAGAAATTGAAATCCTCACAATGCTAAGGTTCACCAAGAGGAGCTTGACATGGTAGATGATGCCCTTGTAGAAAGAATTAAAGATCTTAATGCATCTTATAGTGGTATGTCCTCTAATGGTGGCATATTTTCCTCCCCCCCTGAGAGATTTGTAACAATTTGTAAGAGGTAATGATTTGTAATTCAGGAAAAGATAAGGTCTTTATGGTGTTGCATCTTGAACCCCACAATTCCATGGTCACTGAATTGATAAAAGATATCCATGATAAGAAATATAAATCAGCTACCCCTATATCCAAGGAAACTACAAGTTGCATGCCTAGGAAAACTCAAGGGAGGATGGAATGGGTTTCCAAGAAAAGCTCTTTCAAAGATCAGGTGAGAGAAAAAGTCACCTTGATGGATAAATATAAGTCCAAAGTACCCAAGGAAGATGCAATTTGGACTCTATAGTCCAATAACTCCAAATTTAAGAAAGGGGCCAAAGTTAGAATTAAGTTGATAAATCCTATAGGAAAGTATTTCTATACCACCTACCACCTATAGTTCATATGCACTAACAATGTGGAAAAATATGAGGTGCTTATGCAATGACTCCTTTTTGTATTCGAGAAGAATGTCAAAGTGCTTGCAATAGAATGAGGTCCACAGCTACTAATTTGACAAGTTAAATAAATTTACTCTTATAATGGTAAAAATTGGTTGGCCTATCGAAAGAGATTCTAGGATGTGATGGACAAATTTGAGGCATTGAACATCAAATCTATTCCTAGGAGGAGGAATGTAGTTTTTGGTGCACTTGATATCTCCACTAGTGCACTACAACCTATTGAGAAGATAAAGCTAAAAGGGTTATCTATCAAGGTTATGGCCTACACATGTATCCTAGATAATATTGCTAACTTTCAAGTCTTTTAAGATGACCAACACATTCTGGAGCTCATTATGTACAATGACTTATTTCAAGGACAAAAAATTGATGACAAGCTTGAACAAGACCAAGAAGAAGAAGATGAAGACCAATATGACATCATAAACTTGAAAACCAACTCTATCCTAAAAGGGGTGGTAGAATTAGAGCATATTTTTTATTGAGATGATTCAACATGCCATAAGAAAACCTTCAAAGATGGGTGTGATGTTAGAGTGTGGTTGTCATTAATCCAAGAGATTGATCTATCAATCTGCAATACAACCACTCAATTTATAGTACATAGGAGGTGGTTAAGCCCTTGTCATGAACCTTGAGGTGAGCACACCGAACAAATTTCCAAAAATCTCGCCCTTAGTGTTACCCGAGGGTATGAGGATTCAAACCTATGACCAAGCTTTGATACTACTTGTTAGAGTGGGGTTTTCATTGCACCAAAAGACTAATCTATCAATGCATGATACAACCACTCAACTTATAGTACACAAGATGTGATTAGTCCCTTGTTACAAAACCCAAGGGGAGCATAGAAAAGATTTCCAAAAACCAAAGGAGAAATGCACTTGTATGTCAATTATGTAATAACATTAGACACACAACAAGATTTTTTAGAATGGACAAAAGAAACTTTAATAGGAATCCTATTAATAGGAGAAAAAATGATATGAATAGAAAAATAAGTGAAAATGGAAGTGAGAATAGTCAAAAGGAATAAATTAAGGAACATATCGATGAGATCAATGAAGCATTTGTCAAAGCTTGTAAGCCAGAGAGCTTTAGTATAGTTTTGGAAGAATAGTTCTTTAATGCATCTAAAGGGAAGTTGAAGTCATAGATTGTTTGTGACTCATCCTATCTAAATTAAGTTATTTTAGTAGTAGCAAAGCATCAATGGGTTGGAACTGATGTTAGAGAGAGGTTGGAAGTTGTGTAGTTAACAAAAGGTAAAGAACATAAAGAGGAAGCTATTGTCAAGTGTAGAAGTCTAGATATGATCATAGTGAGTAGGAATTGAGAAATCAAGCTTATTGGCAAACATTGATAGTATTTGAATTTGTGGTAGATACACATTTAATACATAGTGTGATTTGAAATGATTTAAGGATAAAAAATAAGATTTTGTGTACCATTTGTTCATGTGAAGTGTCTTGAGTGAACTTGAAGAGCAACTTGACATCAAATTGAAGTTTGAAGTGAAGGTTATGAAGTGGAAAGTTGCAGAAGCCCTAAATCACAATTTTTAATGTATTTTACAAAGTTTGAATCTAGTTTTTTCAATGTTTATAGTTACAATTCAATGGATAGTCAGAATGTGTATGATGTGAGTGATAGACCATGATATGTGTTTAAGAAACATCCATTTGTCTCTCTATTGGATGACCCATGGGCACATTTTTGCAAGTTCCATAGAATGTACTATATGTTGAGGATAATAAAGTTATATCCACTACAAGATAGAGAGCATATATGATGAAGAGAGTCATCAAGACTTAGGAGTCATGTGTAACAGTGGCTTGTCCTTGAAGTCTGAGTATGTGCAACTAGAAGGTTTAAATTTAGTGAAATATATGTTGTATATGGAGTTTTATAATCATGATTAGACCCAAATTATTTTGAGTAGGGTACATGATGACATGTTATGGCTAGGAGATGTACAAATTTTTATTGGAAATGACCTAATTCATAAGGTCATAGGATTGAGTAATGAAGGATACAATCCTATTAATGAGAAGAATGTAAGGAAGATGGTGGAAACAAACCTAAATACAAGGTTTGGTGGAAGAAAAATGAAAGTAGACTACATTCAAGAAAAAGGAGTAAAGCTACTAAGAAATATATTAGAGTACAAGTTCAACCATGGATCAAGGGTTAACTCAGTACTAGCTAGATTTTTGCATGTGGCCTATGAAATGGCTATGCAAGAAATGTGAGATTATTAGATTGCAATTGTTGGATAACATTGAAAAGGTGAAGAAAAAAGAGAGTGTAATTTTTAAATTTAAGTCCCTACTAGCTCATTTATTCTTCTATGTAACAAAGAAGTTTCCTAGAATGAAAAATTGGGATAGAAACAAGTGCACAATGAAGATGGTGACTCAATTCTATAGATCAAAGTTAGAAAGTGTTAGAGATGATAACATTGATAGGATGATAAAGAGTTTTCAAAAAAAAATGAAACAAAGGTATAAAATACCTCCATCCATGGTAAAGAAATATAAGGATGAAATATGATTCATGGTGGAGATAGATAACACTTGTATGGAAACTGTGGTACCAAGGGTTAAGTTCATAGAGCCCATGGGGTTGATATTGATGTTAAGATAGTTTATTAGTGCCTCACACTTAGTCAATTAGTTAGCAACTACCAAGCTTATTTGGTTGTTTGTATTGTTAACCGAAAGATCTAGTTACTACCATGTTCTATAGTTGTTACCAAGTTTCAGAATCTACATTTAGTTCACACCAAGTAGTATCTATCAAGTTCATCAATGCCAGTGCAAATCAAGCTTCATAGCACTAACTAAGTTGCACAGTATCAACTGCATTCTCTAGTGTGTACCAAGTTCACAATATTAGTGGTTTGAACTAGTGTTGACAGAACCATGCAATGTCAACCAAGTGATTTAGTTTATATTATGAGTTTCACAAAGTTCACTAAGTCATAAGTGCTTACCAAGTTTAGACTACTTGGAAGTGATTAGTATGAATCAAGATTCTACATCTACCAAGAGAATGATGATGTTGAGCATTTACAATGGTTTTGAGTATCAAAGCCTTACCAAGTTTGTCTTTAGAATTTGAGTGCCAATAGTTGAGGCAACTTTGTGGATTTTGGTGAAAATTGTATTGTAGCTGACTCCACTAAATTATGTTTTGGATTGATATATATGCAATGTATTGTATCACATTCAAACATGATGATAAGTAAGGATATGATGAGTAGAAGTGTGAATTAAGAAGGCTACAAGAAGTACAAGGGAAAAAAAATATGTATCTATCATGGCAAGGTGATCTTTATATTTTAAAGGAATCTCAACCAAAAAACTAGAGTTGTCTAGATCAAAGATTAGTCACTGGTTCATCCTAACAGGTGTATCAGCTAAGTCCTTTAACAAGGTAGACTTAATAGTCTTTTTCAAATCTCTTTTTACTGAGTGCATACTTCATTGTATGTTTTGTGAATCCTTTCACAATGTGGACCTAGTAGTCCTTATTGCTCCTAACAAGGTAGATCATCAGAAGTGATCAATTATAATCCTTAATTGGCCAACTTTATACTACAGTACTAAAGCTTGTGGGTATCATCCCCACCCCATTTTTACTTTCTATTTGGAAGGTTTCTAGGTCACCATATCTTGTGTCAAAGTTTTATGAATGTTTTATTTCTTTCATTCTTTCATGCATGCAATTAAATTAGAATATTTTATGAAGGATTAATTGGTGAAATAAGTTGAACTTTTATTAGTTCTTGATTGAAACACCCCCCCAATAACCTTGCATACCTCATATTTCCAACAATTGGTATCAAATCTTTGTGTTTCTTAGTGAAAAATTTTAGCAACTTGAGCAAAGATCATAGGTAATGGAGCTATATAGGCTAGATAAGGCTATTGACAATGAAAAGTTGGATTTAGAATTAGCCATTGGTCATGTGAAGAAAGAAAAGGAGCAACTCTCTCAATCATTGAAAAGAAGAAAAGATCTTGTAGTACAAATGAATGATAATATCTACACTAAAGAAAGAATTGAAGATATTTTTCCAGAAAAAAATTTAGATTAAGTTGATGACGCAATCAAAGAACTATTAGAAAAGAATTGCAATCTTCAAGAAGAAGTTAAAAAGCTGAAAAGAGAACAATAAATCTAGTTAGTAATACTATGTGAAGTCATGGAAGTAAAAGAAAAGGCCAAAGAAGAGATAGAAGGAAACAACAATGAAATTTAGCATCTATCCCTTTAGCAGGAAAACTTCATTAATTATCTTACTAATGCAAATGAAGAAATCATAAATCTAAGATCATAGAACAAAAGACTACAAAATGATCTAAATACTAAAAAGAAAACCAATAAAAGAATGATGAAACCTCAAGAAAACATGAATCAGTTGAAAGAGAAAAGTTAGTAAAGACACAAAGGCAAAGCTCGAATAGGATACATATAAGAATGTGAATCATCCAAGCAAGGAGATAAAAATAATCAAAGGCCTACTTGCAATTATTGTGGTAAGTTAGGTCATACATCAAACTAATGTTGGAGTAATGTTAAAGAAAAATTAAATGAAAAGTGTTACAACTACAATAAGCATGGTCATAGAGAAAGTGAATGTAAGGAAAAACCTAAGTTTGGAGGTAAATATCACAAGTGCAAGAAACAAGGACACAAATATTCTAAATGCAAAACCAAGATATTGAATCCAATAGAATAGATTATCAAAACAATATTTGGATGAGACTACAACACATGGTGTAGATTCCATTATGGTGGAGAATTTGGGCACATTGGAGCAAATTGTGTGAAACATCACATGGGAAAAAGAGACACCACTAGAAGATTTTTTATTTGTACAAAACTTAGACACCTTTCCAAGAACTGTATGAACATTGGAAGAGTTGAGGATGAAAAGAAATATAGAGCTAACAATATTAGAAAGTAGATGAGGTAGAAATGGATTGCAAAATCTTCTAAGAATATAAGTTTGAGTCATGAAGCAGATGTCATGCAAGAGTTGGGTGACTAAAGCATCTCAACTTGAATTCCCATGGGAATAACTAGAACTGAGACTTTGAAGCAAACATCTCACATCAGTTCTAGCTAACTAGAAGAAGATATCCATATCAACATTCAAGATGCAAAGGGATCACTGAGTGATTGTAGAAATTCAAGACCTTACTGAGCTAGGTCAAGTTGTATGACCCTTCCAAGTGAGTTCAGGATACACAAAAACATTGTTTGGAAACTGAGCTATGAATGAATATATCAAGCATTAAGGTTGAACAAAGTGGAAGATATTCTATCACTCAATGAGAAAACATATCAAGTATTTATGGCACTTGAAAAGTGAAATTTTTTAAAAGGAAGGAAATCAAATTCATTTTTTCACCATGAATTTTTGAGAGCTATTTACAAAGAGCAATTTCTATGCTTCCAAGCGATTTGTGTGTTTTTTGCTAAAGATTTTATTATTTTCATAAACCCTACTAAACATGGAATCTTCCAATAGAAAAACTAGGAAAGGATCTGAGATGCTGGTTTGAGGAATTAATTTGAAGGCACTAGACTTCAAGTTGAGTCCAACAATTATAGAAGCACTTGACCCAACTAGAGCTTATTGACAAATTCCAACCAAGGTATTACTCATTAATGATATTTGTTCACATTTTTGTTGTTCAATACAAGAACTTGGAAACCTAGATATGGATGAATCATTGAAGAATTTATATGTGAATGGTGTGTTGAAACGCAAGCATCAACATTTGGAGACCAAAGGTTTAACATACATTCTTCATATGCCCCAATATTTTCAAACAAAATGGATCATGTTTATCCTCATTCATGTACAAAATGGGAAATTATGGTTGGAGTAGCCAATTCAAATCACAAAGAAAATTATTCATAGAATCACAAGGCTCCGAATGTTGAACAAAGCTATGACTACAAAAACCCTAAGTTGGGTAGAGCTGGAAAACAAGACTCTTGTCGACTGGGATGGAAGAGGAATGAAGATCAACAATGTAACTAACATGGAGCTGAAATTTGGAATTCATGAGATTTCCCATAAGATCTATAGCTCTAGTCATCTCAATAGTGTGTCATGTGAGGCAGTTGATCTAGCTCTCAAGGTAGTGAAGAACAACATGCCCTTCAACCTTGTCGAGTTAATGCTAAACCAACTCAACAAGAACATGGAGAGCATTAGGACTTCAAAGAACAATTCATGTAAGTTTGGTTAACTCTTAACTTGTTTATTCTTGTATGTGAAATTTTTTTCTCTTCTAAAGGTTCATTTGAATGGAGAAAAGATGTACTAGTGTTATATCATATTAATGAATATATAGTAGAAATGGGTGAAAACTTTGTTAGTATCATGGAAAACTCTTTTGATTCATTCAAGGAAATGATGAATAGAAGATATATAATACTAAAGAAACTTGTAGAAGATTACAAGGATGATTTTTTTTTCATGGTAGACTATGACAAAGTGTACATTCAAGAAGTTAGACCTACAATGGTGTGGGTTAAGCCTCTAAGCTATGAGGTTAACATTGATGAAACCAAGGATATCATTGAGTTACTATTGAATGAACCTATGGATCCCAAGGAAACATATTTTGGAAATTATGATGAAGCCAAGCCAAGAATAGAAATTGAAAAGAAAAAGGAGATGATGTGGAAGAAGATGAAGAAAATGATGAAGCAAATCAAACAAAGTCTAAGGAAGAAGATCCAATAAGGAAGAAAGGTAAGGTTATCATAACTAGACCTACTAAGCCATCTACTACAATATTCACAAGAAGAGAATCAAGATCTAGAAAGAAATTGAATTTAGGTGAGGAGGATGCTAAGGAAATTATTTTCAAAAAGCCTCCACCTACATTCCAAGAAAAGTTAAATGAAATAGAAAGAGGATCTAGAGTGGAAAACTTCAAGGAACTCAGCTATGAAACTATGACTATAGATGAGAAAAAGAAAGTTGAAGACATAATGATTTCAAAATTAGGTAAATGGAAATACTCTCGTGATTAACTTGTACAAAAAATTCCAAATGAGCTTATGCAAGCAATAAAGCCAAGATGGAAAAAATGGTAAGAAGATTGCTAAAGACATATATGAACAAAATATGAGATAATTCATGTCGATTCTTAGTGACAAAGAGGTGAAAGATTCAATGAAGAAAAAAGATGAAAAGCTCACTCTTAAGTTGAATACATGTCTTATGATGATGAAAGACAGAATCCATAGTGAAGATAACTACTACAACATGGAAGAACATTTACAAACTTCATCAACTGAGTGACTTCATTGTTCATGTTAGTCATAAAGATGATGAGGATGATAAGGAAGATGATGAAAGTGATGATGAAAAATATGTGGAAACTAAAGATGTATATCTAGATTATAAGGAGAAAGAATAGGAAGCTACAAAGGAGAATCTCCCTAAGATTCAAAGTATTGAGGAAACTAACCTTGAGAAGATAGCAGAAACAATAATGGCCTCATTTCCTCATTCTTTAAGAAAAGCTTTAATGACATAAAGATCAAAGAAAAATTCTATTGATTTGGTTGTGATAGCCACTACAAAACAAAGCACCCAACCAATCTTTGCACCTATTCAACTAAGTACCATATTGACTAAAGTGATTAACACTTCATCTACTAAGCAACAAGTGCCTCCACCATCATTAGTTTTGTCTATACAGCAATAAGTTATTTCTATTGTTAGTGCAATATCTACTTTTGTTGCTAAACCCTCTATTTCTACTACTTTTATGATTTTAAGTGTACATATAGCAAGTACAAGGATAGTTGAGAGAAAGTTTCAACCTAGTACTAAAGTTTTAGATAAGGATAAAGGTAAAGAAGAAGACATTGATCTAGATAAGGATATAGTTATCCCAAATTGGAATATCTCTACTTTGAATCCTAATCAATTCAACATCATGGGTGAACTATTGTAAAAGAGATCTAAGCAACACAAGCTCAGAGAAGAGAAGAGTAGATAAAACCAAGCACTTGAAGATGTAAAGAACATATTTGTAGATGTACTAAGTGTTGAGGTTGATAGTTAACAACCTATTCTGGTTTAGTTAGCAGAAGTTTCCAAAAAATTTAATGAAGATATCAATGGACAAGAGAAGTTTCTACAAAGAGCAAAGAGGAAATTTGAGAATAAAGTATTGGAGTAGGTAGCATAGAAAATTACAATAAATCAAGTAGAATTGTCTACTATTCTCAATTCATTAGAAACATCTAAAAATAATGTTACTTCACTATTCAATAAGTCATGTGATACATCAATCTTCACCTAGGAAATCTAGGCTAAACTATCTAAGATATATGAAGACTTGAAGGAAAGTGCACACCAGTTGTCACTTGACCCAAGCTATAGTTCTACTCAATATTCAAAGATCAGCTATCTGACAGATTTGTGAGCATAATTTATAATAGAAGAAGCTAGGATAAGGGCCACACTTCTAGACATCCAAGACATGATTCTACCAAACATGGATACATTACAGAAGTGCACTGCACATTCCAAGACTCTCATCCATGACAATAACTTCTCCATAGCTGATCACATGATGAAGTTATCAATAGAAGTACAGATTGCATTTCATGCAAGCAAGGTCTTATAGGAAAATTGGGATAAGATAATGAAATTGATTTTGAAGGTACACTTTGAATTATTGTCACATTTTGGCATCAACATGTAGTATACACCTTGGCATTTATGTTAAAAAGTGGAAGAAAATGATATATATATATATATATATATATATATAAGGAGGAGAAGTATGTATATATATTGAGGAGAAGTATAATATGTGTATAAATGATATTTGTATGGGGGAAGAACATAATATTATAAAAATACATGTACAGATAATCAAAAAACATATTTTACAAAAGCAATTTTTTAGAATTTTCAAAACTAGAGTATGTTACTGAGTTGAAGACACATGATGGAGATAAAAGGAATGTTTTGACCTAAAAATTTTGAGTATTGAGTTTTGGATTAATGATAAGTGTTTTTGCCACTAATGCCAAAGGGGGAGATTGTTAACATTGAGGTCAAGTTTGTCTATTACTGACTCATACCTAGTGAGCTACCTAGTAGCTATCAAGCTTATCTGGCAATTTATAGTGTTAACTGAGCAATCTAGTTACTACCATGTTCTAGAGTTGTTACCAAGTTTCAAAATCTACATTCAATTCATATAAAGCAATTTTTTCAGTGACAGTGAAAATCAAGCTTCATAGTACTAACCAAGTTGCGTAGTACTAAACATGTTCTCCAGTGTCTACCGAGTTTATAGTTGTAGTGATGCAAATATAGTGTTGACTGAGCCATATAGTGCTAACCAAGTGATTCATTTTATATGTTGAGTTTTGTAGTGTTTACTGAGTCACAAGTGTTGACCCAGTTTAGACTACTTGGAAGTGTTTAGTATGAACCAATTTTCCACATCTATCAATAGCATGATGGTGTCGAGTGTTGAAAATAGTTGTTGAGTATCAATACCTCACTGAGTTTGTCTTTAAAACATGAGTGCCAATAGTTGACTTGTATTGTAGCCAACTTTAGTGAATTATGTTTTGGATTGGTATATTTGTAATGTGCTATATCACATCCAAACATGACGATAAGTAAGCATATGATGAGTAAAAGTGTGAATTAAGAAGGAAAGAAGCATTATAATGGAAAAAAAAGATTTATCTATCACGACAAGGTAATCTTGACATTTCAAAAGAATCTAAACCAAAAAATTAGAGTTGTAGATCAGAGATCAGCCACTGGTTCATCCTAATAGTTGTATCAACTAAATCCTTTAATAGAGTAGACTTAATAGTCTTCTACAAATCTCTTTACAAAGTGCATACTTCATTGTATGTTTTGTAAATCCTTTCACAAGGTGGACCTAGTAGTTGTTATTGCTCCTAATAAGGTAGATCATTAGAATTGATCAATTGTAAACCTTAACTAGCCAGCTTTATACTACAGTACTAAAGCTCGTGGGTATCATCCCCACCCTATTTTTACTTTCTATTTGGAAGATTTTTGGGTCACCATATCTTGTATCAAAGTGTTATTAATGTTTTTACTACTTTCATTCTTTGATGCATTCAATTAGATTAGAATATTTTATGAAAGATTAATTGGTAAAATAAGTTGAAGTTTTATTGGTTTCTTATTCACCCCCCCCCCTCTCAATAACCTTGCGTACCTAATATTTCTAGCACATGGGATATGAGATGAGTATTGAGCTCATAGAAGGGTATGCATAGATCATGCTCCAATTAAAGAAGGACACAAAGTGCTATAGATGGGGAACAGATGAGAAGAAAATGAGAGTAATTTAGTAAGAACTACACAACAAGGAGACAAATAAGAAAGTAGAGAAAGTGATTGATTTCATCCTTAAGGAATCAAGAATGACCTGAGAGGAATTCAATGAGGTAAAAGGCATAGCACTAGAGATCAAGGAAAGTGTGTAGTCTAAAGTGATATCAACAACCCCAATTGTTGTTGTAGGACCTTTAGAAGCTACAACCATTGCAAAATAGAGTGCACAAGTACCTTATGTCACATTTCTATAAGTACAACCAGTGAGGACAAGAAGCAAGCAACCATGAAAGCAGTAAGAGGTGGAAACACTTGTTGCATAGAGAAAATTATAGAGATTGGTGAAGGTGAAGCAAGAAAATGCACCATCACCAAAGAAAAGGGTCAAGAAGATCACTAGTGGACTAGGAAAGAGGATGAAGATGATGCAAGTAAGTGAGTCCAAGAGTTTTGAGGATGAAGGTGGAGATAGGGAAGTAGTACAAGATGCATAGGAAGGTAGAACAACAACTAGTAAGAGAGCATGGAAACCAAAGGTAGAAAACCTAAATATGGAAATAATTAATGATGACAATTTTGTATAGTTAAATAAGTATTATAATTTGTACTATAATATGGATAGAATGAAGCTAGAAAATGCATGTGTAAGAAACATGACTTTGAGATATAAGAAATTTGAGAATATTTAGAATCAAATACCTAAAGGCCTATAAAATAGGCTAATAAATAGGAAGAAGAGAGTATTGGAAGAAGATCTGAATATGAGGATCTTGATGATAAATAAACTATCTGAGGTTGAGTCTAAGGAGTACTTAGATAGAATTTTGAAGGGTATTGAGCCCTTGCTAAGGAAAAAAGAAGATGAATTCTTTTGATGGGAGGAAAGTATGAGGATGTAAGGAAAGAAACAAAGGATGCAATTGCAAAATTTGTGACCTCAATGCAAGAAGTGAGTGCATAAGAAAAGCCTGATAGCCCAATATATTTGCAAGTCAGTACACCTTCTGGTAATGAGGAATAAGAAGAGGAGACACAACAAGCATTCTCACCACCACATATTGTTATGGGTATTGAATCTATGCAAGTGGATAGTACGTAGATAACTGTAGATGCAAAGGAGAATCCTTTTGTAGGATATGGAGCTAATATTATTGGAAATATCAAAAATATTACAACATATTCTAGCTCTAATCATGACAAGGAATAAGAAAGGAAGAAACATGAAGAGAAAAGGAAAGAAGAAGAGGAGAGGAACAAAGAAGAAGAGAACAGGAAAGAAATAGAAAGGTTAGTAGAAGAAAAGAGGATAAATGAAGAAAAGAAAAAGGAAGAGGAAGAGAAGAAAAAGAAAGTAAAAGAAGGGGAGAAAAAGAAAAAGGAAGAAGAATAAAATAAAAGGAAAGAAGAGGAAGAAAATAAGAAGAAAGAAGAAGAAGAAGAAACGAAGAAAGCTGAAAGATTAGAACAAGAGAAGAAGAAAGTTGAGGAAGATAAGAAGAAGGGAGAATAGAAAGAAGTTTCTCTTATTCCTATAGTAACTCTAGTAGTACCAGTAGCAAAAATAGTATCAATACCATCATATGATGAAGACAAAAAAGGATTGATGAGCTCACTAAGCAAGTTATTTGAAAATAATAAATCAATAAAGTCTTTGGAGAAGACACTGACTGAAGTCTTGGACATAATGTAGAAGATAATTACTACAACTGTAAAAAATCCAAAATTATAGGTAATGGCCAAGAAGTTGGTGAAAACCTTTGATGAGGAATTCACAACTCTAGTAGAAGTAGCTTTAGTGCAAGCACATGATAAACATGATGTGACACTATTTGATGTAGTGTGGACCAATGTGAGAAATGACTTAAATGAAGTTGATGAAAGCATTAAAAAATTTAGAAAAATCAGTGATGAAGAAGAAAGGTTGCATGGATAGTGCACATTATCATAAAAGTACCTAAAAAACTTTGAGAGTCAAATAAATGGTAAGTTGAGTGAACTTGAATCACTCATTGTGAGGTTACAACTCCTAGAGACTAAAATTTAAGAATATGGTACTAAAGTGGAGAAGATTCATAGTATGATCAAAGGCTTGGAATCTCACAAGAAGGTAGGAAAGATATTTTGTAGTCTTGGAGAAATTTTTTCACCAAAGATCAACATTTTGCAGAGGTAATTGGAGGAATGTCTTGTAGCAAAGGCTTCCTATGACAAATTTGCCTATACTAACTTGAGTGCAGTTGAAGTGGCATCTTATGTACTATGTGTACTAATTAGTATTTATGATATGATGAAGGAGAATTGGAAGAAGGAAGTGGAAAGACTAAAACTTGTATATGTAGATGGCTTTTCTAGAATATCAAGTTGATCAGCAATACGCCACCCAATTTTTGTTGTTATAGTTATAGACACCTTTTCCATTGATGACAAAGGGGGATTAATATGTAAAGAAAAATTGTATATTGTATATTGTATATATATGTTGGATACAATTGTTCAATTGTGTGTTCTCTTTGATGTCACACAAATGTCATATCAGTCATCAGATAGTGCCTATTGAACTCAAAAAGTTAGAAAAGCAAAGGAAAGTGTCTACCAAGCTCAAAAGGTCAACAAGGCAATGGACAATGTCTACCGAGCCTAAAAGGTTAGTAAAGATAGCTTATAGTGTCTATCGAGTAGAAAGCTGGTTACTGAGCCTTCAAGGTAATCAAAGAAATTTAGTTCTTATCGAGCTCACTCAATAATCAAAGAAAACATGACAAAAGTAGTTCTTACCGAGCTCACTCGGTAATCAAAGGAAATATGACATAAATAGTTCTTACCGAGTTCACTCGATCATCAAATGTAATTTGGTAAAAGTAGTTCTTATCAAGTAAACTTGGTAGCCAAAAGATTTTAAGATATTGTAATGTTAACCGAGTCAAGAAGGTTAACTCTAGAAATTCCTTGAAGTAGTATTTAATGAGCAGGGTTAGCCAGTAAAGGACATTTATTTATTTAAGAATAATATCTATAGTCGACAGTTGAATGGTTTATTGGTAAATGTAACATGTAAATGAGCTGACTTGATAACTTGAATGATATAAGTAAGAAGTCAAGTTGTGAATTCAAAAATATGAGGTGCAAGAATGTGGAATTAATATGATATGGAAACTGATTGTTGTGGAAGTAGATTAAAAGGATGATCAAAGATCATTGAGGAGTAGCAGAGCCATATTTGATCAAGAAGGATCTAATGATGCTGAATAGAGACTTTTATCCAGCAAATTTAGTTGCATCTTGTTCAAGTCAATTCATTGTTGCTTTCTAACCATTGTAGTGGTGATTTCAAATCTCTTAACAAAGTTGGTTTAACAGCCATTTTATAAATCCTCTAACAAGGTGACAGTTGAGTTGAATTGTTCTAAAGACCTCTAACAAGGCCACTCCTAACAAGGTGATTAAATCCTCTAACAAGGTCACACTAACAGTGTGTATCGTAACTTTTAACAGGGTTGGCTCCTAACAAGGATTACTTTAAAAGAGTGAAAAATTGGTGACTAGTTACTTGGTGGTTTTTCCCATATTAGGTTTCCTTGTTAAATCTGGTGTCTCTTGTGTTCACTTTATTTTCAGTTACATGCATGAATTCGTGAAAAGAAAGTAATAGTTTAATTTACCAAGTTACAGTAGTTGTTTACTGAGTAAAAGTAGTAACTAGATCATTAAGACATCTAAGGGATTTATGAATTAATTTTTGTGAGTAACTGATTCACCCCCCTCTTAGTTACTCTATCTTTAATTCCAACAATTGGTATTAGATCTTTTGGTGCTTATAGGAAAAGATTTCAAGGATCTAAGCTTTATAAAGATCAGGATGTCTTAAAAAAGGGAAATTCTAAGACTTAATAGGGACAACTTTTCAGCATAGCAAGGATTGATGAGGCTTCATCTGGCTTCCATTGGTGATACAGGACTATAGGACCTTGATGAAAAATATGAAGAACCTTCTGGTACATTATCTATCAATGATATTGTTGAAAAGAGGACTCACAATAACATGATGATAGATATAGCATCTGCTCTGAGTTATGAAGAATTTGATGACATCAAGGATTGCAAAACTATCTTTGAAATGTGGAAAAAGTTGAAAGAAATCTATGGAGGAGATGATAATTTAAGAAGAGCCAAAGTAGAAAGTTTGAGAGGACAAATTGACCAAATGAGGATGAGAGAGGACAAAAACATTGCAAAATATGTTGAAAGAGTTAAAGCATGTGTTAGTGCAATCAAAGAATTTGGAGGAGATATTAGTGAGGAGACAATTATAAGTAAAGTACTTAGAACCCTACTTCCTATTTATGCAATCAGAGTATTTGCAATTCAAGAAAGGAGATGTGAGGCAAATCATAAAATAAATTTAGAGGTCATGGTTGGAAGATTGACTGCATTTGAGCTAGACAACTATGACAACTATGTTCCAGCAGCAAAGAATGTTGAATCGACATTTGAAGCCAAGCTTTCACTCAAAGAAAAAGGGAAAAAGATGAAGGAACCACAATCAGAAAGTGATGAAGAATTAGAACAAAGTTCAAATAGTAATCTTGAAGTGGTTGAAGCTCTACTAGCAAGAAAATATTCAAGAGGCAAAGGAAAATACAAAGGTAAAGTTCCTCTAATCTGTTTCTCTTGTGAAGAAATTGGACATATTGCTGCTAAGTGCCCAAATAAGCAAAACAAAGATGAAAAGAAAGGTCACAAGTACAATGGCAAGAAAGGCTTCAAATCATTCAAGGATAAAGGTAAGAAAAAATGTTTTATGGCAAAATATTCTAATGATTCTAATGATGAAGAAGAAGATGAAATTGTCTACATTGTTGTAAAAGATGAATCTGGTAATTATGAGGAAATGGCACTAATTTCTCATATGAGAAAAAAAGATACATGAATCATAGATAGTGGTTGTTCTCATCACATGATTGGTAATAAAATTAAGTTTGAACACTTTGAAGACTATGATGGTGGTAGTGTAAGATTTGGTAATAATCAACCTTGTTGTATAAGAGGAAAAGGAAGAATCTCTCTAACCAAGGAATTTGTGTGCAATAATGCATATTGGGTAGAAGGACTAAAGCATAATTTTTTGAGTGTGGCAGGGCTACTCAATAATAGATTCAAGGTAGAATTCATGCATGAAAAAGCAAGATTGTTGGATGGCAAAAGAAAGCTAATTGGATCTAGCACTCAAACAAAAGGTAACTTATTTTATCTTGAACTTGGGGAATGTTCATGTTTCATTCCTCAAATTGAAGAAAGTTGGTTATGGCATAGAAGGTTGTGTCATGTAAACTTTGATAACTTAATAAAAATTAGTAAATTCAAGAAAGAAAGAGGTATTCCTGACATAAAGAAGCCTGAGGTTGGTCTATGCAAAAATTGTCAAATTGGTAAAATGGGAAAGACTAGTTTTAAAAGCAAGAACTATCAGACTAAAGAAGTTCTAAAAATTGTGCATACTAATTTGTGTGGACCTATTGGCATTGAAAGTTATACTGGTGAAAAATTCTTCATTCTGTTTGTTGATGATTATTCAAGAATGATGACTATCATGTACCTTAGAGAGAAATCAGAAGCATTTGAAAAGTGCAAATGGTATTTGGCCAGAGTAGAAAAAGAAATAGGCAAAAGACTAAAATGCTTAAGGTCTAACAGAGGTGGTGAATTCATTTCAGATGAGTTCAATAACTTTTGCATTGAAAGGGGAATCAAAAGATAGGTTTTAGCACCTAGAACTCCTGAACAAAATGGAATAGCAAAAAGAAGGAATAGATCTATAATGGATTGTGCAAGAACCTTAATGATTGAGAAAGGCATTGCTATCGAATACTGGAAGGAAGCTATCAACATTGTAGTTCATACCTTGAATTGAGTACTGCTGAAAAAGGACTCATTCAAAACACCCTATGAATTATGGTATGGCTACAAACCCAATGTAAGTTATCTAAAAGAATTTGGAAGCAAATGTTACATTCTAAGAGAATCTAGAAAAGGTAAATTTGATGTAAAAGTGATGAAGGAATATATTTGGGATACTCTTGCAAAAGCAAAGCATATAGATGTTTGAACTTATCTACTCACAAAGTTATAGAAATTGCACATGTGAAAGTTGATGAGTTTGTGGAAAGAATAGAAGAAGAAAGCAAAAAGGAACTTGAAGACTACAAAAGATTTGTTTACATTGAACCTGATACAATACCAAGTATACCAATCAATCAGGAATCCTCAACTCCAGAGTCTTCATTAACTGAGTCACAAGAAGTTCAAATCGAGTCAACATCTACCGAGCTACAAGAACCCGAGTTGCAAACAAAAGCTATCGAGTTAGCATCTACTGAGCCCGAGCAACCTAAATTAGAACCAAAAGTTGAGAGACAGAAGGATAACAATGCAAGTCATTCAAAAGGAAAGGAGCCTGTGTTAGCCAAATATGTCAGAAAGCATCATGCACTAGATCAGATCATTGGTGATAAATTAGAAGGAACAATGACAAGAAGTAAGTTGAAAGACACTTGTTTACTTGCTGATTTTGAACCTAGAAATGTCAAAGATGCACTAGATAATGAAAGTTGGATCGAAGAAATGAATGAAGAGATAGAACAGATAGAGAAAAACAAAACATGGACTCTTATACCTAGACTCAAAGAAAAGAATGTGATTGGAACAAAGTGGGTATTCAGAAACAAACTAAATAAAGATGGTAGGGTATCAAGGAACAAAGCTAGACTAGTATGCAAAGGATACTCTCAAGAAGAAGGTGTAGACTATGGAGAAACTTTTGCTCATGTTGCAAGATTGGAAGGTGTTAGAACCTTACTTGCATATGCTGCATACAAAGGATAAAAAGTTTACCAGATGGATGTCAAGTCAGCATTTGTCAATGGCATATTGGAGGAAGAAGTTTACATTGACTAGCTTAAAGGTTTTGTTGATCCAGACAAGAAGGACATGGTCTGCAAGTTGCATAAAGCATTATATGGTTTGAAACAAGCCCCTAGAGCATGGTATGAAAAATTGCATAACTATCTTATTCAAGTTGGTTTTCAAAGAACTAATGACAACAACAATTTGTACATAAAGGAACGACCAGATAATAAGATTGTTTTAGCAAAAATATTTGTAGATGATACTTTGTTGACAGGAAATTATGATCTTTGCAAAGAATTTTTAGAACAGATGATCAAGGAATTTGAAATGTTAATGTTTGGTGAAATAAAATTCTTTGTTGGTCTTCAAATTCAATAGAATAAGAATGGCATCTACATTACTCAATCCAAATACATCAAGGAAATAATGAAAAAGTTTGGTAGGGAAGATTGCAAACCAGTTGGGACTCCTATGTGTACTGGATTAAAACTCACCAAGAATGATGAATCAAAGGAAGTGGATCAGACATTTTATAGATCTATGATTGGAAAATTGCAATATGTAGTGCACACAAGACCAAACATTGCCCTTGTAGTAGAAATTGTAGCAAGATTCTAAGCAAAACCAAAAGAAAATCACATGATGACAATCAAAAGGATCATGAGATACTTAAAAGGAACTGAAGATTATGGATTATGGTATAAACTTGGAGGAAAACTGGATTTAAAGGTGTTTACTAATGTAGATTGGGCAGGAAATATTGATGACAGAAAGAGCACAAGTGGAGGAGCTTTCTTTCTTAAAGAAAGGTTGGTTTCTTGGACAAGCAAAAAGAAGAATTTTACATCGCAGTCCATAGCAGAAGCTGAGTATGTTGCAGTAGGAGTAAATTGCTCAAACATTGTGTCATTTAAACAATTATTGAAAGGTATGAAGCAAGAAATTATAGAACTAGTTGTTATTTTTTGTGATAACACAAGTTCAATTAACATCTCCAAGAATCTAGTGATGCATTCAAAAACCAAGCATATTGCCATAAAATATCACTTTGTTAGAGAATTGGTGCAAGAAAAGAAAAAACATTGGAATATGTGCATACAAAGGAACAAATTGCTGACATATTCACAAAGCCTTTACCTAAGGATGCATTCTTGTATCTAAGAGGTAAGTTAGGGGTCATTCCCCTATCTAAAGCTCACTAAAAATATAGTTTTACTGATGCATCAACAGGAATAGAATTCAAGATCTATCAGTTGATGCAAAAAATTAATAAAGACATTGCATATGAATTAGTACATCAGGTACAATACTATTCAGTTGTTTTAAGTTGTCAAAGAGGGAGAATATAATATTAGTAAATCTTTCTAAAATTTTCAAATAATAAGAATTTGTGTAAGAGGGAGAGATTATTATGAAAAAGGGAGTTTTGTATGCTAACATTAAAAGACTTGTTTTCAAATTTCATTCTACTATGACATGTTGTGTTGCCATCAATGCCAAAGAAGGATATTTTTGGATACAATTGTTCAATTATGTGTTTTCTTTGATGTCACACAAATCTCATATCAGTCATCAGATAGTGCCTACCAAACTCAAAAATTCAGCAAAGCAAAGGACAATGTCTAAAAGGCAATAGACAGTGTCTACCGAGCCCAAAAGGTTAGTAACGATAGCTTGCAGTGTCTACCAAGTAGACAGCTGGTTACTGAGCCTTCAAGGTAATCAAAAAAATTTAGTTCTTACCGAGCTCACTCAGTAATCAAAGAAAACATGACAAAAGCAGTTCTTATCGAGCTCACTCGATAATCGAAGAAAACATGACAAAAGCAATTCTTATTGAGCTCACTTAATAATCCAAGAAAATGATAGAAACAATTCTTACCGAGTTCACTCAGTCATCAAAGGTAATTTAGTAAAAGCATTTCTTACCAAGTAAACTCGACAACCAAAGGATTTTAAGATATTTTAATGTTAACCGAGTCAAGAAGGTTAACTCTGGAAATTCTTTGAAGCAGTATTTACCGAGTAGGGTTAGCTAGTAAAGGACATTTATTTGTTTAAGAATAATATCTATAGCTAACTGTTGAATGGTTTATTGGTAAATGTAACATGTAAATGAGCTAACTTGATAACCTGAATGATATAAGTAAGAAGTCAAGTTGTGAATTCAAAAATATGAGGGGGAAGAATGTGGAATTAATATGATATGAAGACTAATTGTTGTGGAAGTAGATTCAAAGGATGATCAGAGATCATTGAGGAGTAGCAGAGCCATATTTGATCAAGAAGAATCTAATGATGTTGAACAGAGACATGTATCTAGCAAATTCAGTTGCATCTTGTTCAGGTCAATTCATTGTTGCTTTCTAACCATTGTAGCAGTGATTTCAAATCTCTTAATAAAGTTGGTTTAACAGCCGTTTTGTAATTCCTCTAACAAGGTTGCAGTTCAGTTCAATTGTTCTAAAGACCTCTAGCAAGGCCACTCCTAATAGGGTGATTAAATCCTCTGACAAGGTCACACCTAATAGTGTGTATTGTAACCTTTAACAGGGTTGGTTCCTAATAGGTCTCAATTTAGAAGAGTGAAAAATTGGTGACTAGTTACTTGGTGGTTTTTCCCATATTGGGTTTCCACGTTAAATCTGGTGTCTCTTGTGTTCACTTTATTTTTAGTTACATGCATGAATGCTTGAAAAGAAAGTAATAGTTTAATTTACTAAGTTATAGCAGTTGTTTACTGAGTAAAAGCAGTAACTAGATCATTAAGACATCTAAGGGATTTGTGAATTAATTTTTGTGAGTAACTGATTCACTCCCCTCTCAGTTACTCTATCTTTAATTCCAACATATGTAATGGGGAATAAATTTATGTATCAAAGTAAAAGAGTGATAAGGAATGTAATGATCCATTAAAACATGAATAAAATTGTTATGTTTTGAAGGCAATTTTGTATAGTTACTTTATTTGTTTTTTATTATATATGACACCATTTTGGGACTTAGCCAAATTTTCCAAATTTTTCTGTCAATGCCAAAGGGGAAGATTTTTTGCAATATGTTCAGACATATTTCTTGATAGTTTTCATTTATGGTAAGATGTATTCAACATTTCATTTATGCATTTAGAGTTAGAAAATTATCTAAGTGTTAGACAATTTGATGTAGTACAAAGATAGATTAGATGTTTATGGATGACTCATTGAGAGTTAGCTTATGAATAGTTGAGGAAAACTCTATGAAAATATCATGATGATGTGTGCTAGTACATAGGTGTGTATAGATAGTATGGCATGAGTTATAGTTGAAATACTAGTATGAGTATATAACAGAGCAGAATAAAGTATACTAGTAATTAGATTTGTATGGCTTAAGGAATTATTTTGAAAAAATAATAATTAATAAGTCATGATAAGCTAAGTATGGGGATATTATTCTGTAAGTTATTTTATATTATGTCAAGCATGTTAAGACATCAAGGTTGATAGAGAATATTTTCTATTATGCAAGGTATAATTAAATATCTTATCTTGCACAGTAGAAGTGTAAGTTGTATGATATGTGATCTATTGTATGAATTATCTAAAAGTTATGTGAGCCTTATGTGATGTGAGATCTGATGTATTCTCAGAAGAAGTGTGAATTATAGTACTAAGAAAGTATTATATACATATCTATTCTTGTGAAGAACTACATTGTATAACTGCATGTTAGGGTAGTTGGATCTTCTTGCATACATTGTATTTGAAACAACTCCTAATAGGGTTGAGGCTTCCAACAAGTCCTAGTCCTCTAATATTGACTCGAGACACTATATGTATTTCATAGACTCCTAACAAGGTCAATATCATTAACATGATATTATTGTTTAGTGAATCATGTAGTGGGTATCATCCCCACCGGTGTTTTCCCTTCACTATAGTTTCCTTAGTTAACAAATAATGGTTTTATGAGTTCTCTATGTGCATGGTTATATTTATTGTTCAATATTGTTGGTTTAATTTCATTAACGATATTTAGTTGAGGGAAAAAGTTTTTAGAATACTAATTCAACCCCCCCTCCCCCCCACCTCCCCTCAATATTATCTATTTCTAACATGTGACTCATACAATCTAGGTACTTTAAATTATCTTAAAATGGTCAAGATTGGAAAAATGTGAAATTCCCAGAAAAGAGATGAAATGCTACACCTCCTTGTGGAATATAGAGATATTATTAAATGGAATTATGAAGAAATCAAGACTTTTGATCCCAACAACATCACATACACTATTACCTTGAAGCCTAATGCCAAACCTTTTTATAAAATGGAAAACACTATAAATTTGATATTTGAACTACTAATAATGAAAGAATTTTAGAAATTATTGGATGCTGAAATCACTTTCCCTATTGAACACTCCACTTGGGTTGTAATCTTTTTCCTATAAGAAAGAAGAGCAAAGAGATTTAACTTTATGTTGACTTTAGGAACCTAAACTGGGCACCTTAGAGGGATAACTTATTAGCATGAATGTTGATATTATTCCTTTGGGGGAGTATCCTAATCATTGGAGAGACTATTAGAATGATTGACATGTTGCATTCATGACTATTTTTTGTCATTGATGTCAACATAGTATTATTTCTATGAAGACTAGAAGAGTAGAAGATGAAGAATGAGGTTGAATATGGATTGTGTATTGATAATAAAGTCAAGAGAATTTTTGGATATGTTATATATTGTATCTTGATTCTATGGAAAAGTGTGCATGGAAAGATTTGAAGACATGAGAGAGTTATTCAAGATATATAGATGATAGCATGTAGATAGAGTACCTGATAAGCCATTTTTGATGTTTGGATTGTATCTCTTAACAGGGATAGAATCATGATGAGTGAAGTTATATAGTAATAATAGATATCCTAATTATGACATCAACAAGTATGAAAGGTCAGAGGTTGCACATGTGAGAATTTGTAATGAGTAGGAGCCAATAGTGTTTTATATTTGTAAAAAGATGTAATATCTTAATGAATTCCTATTATAATTAATCAAGAAAGCCTCAAGGAAAACTCATGGAATTATTTTAAGGCTATGGTATAAAGGAAGGATGTTTTACTTGTATTAATGTATATAAATTGTGTGATAGATGAAGTACTTGGTAAATGCGAGTAAGAGATCACAGGGGTTGTTGGATGTGAAGTTGGTGATTTGGTATTGAGGTCAAAAAAAGTTTGGTCTAGTTAAAAGGATAGAGAAGTAGTTTGAGTTATTTCATTTCTATTATTCTTCAAGGAATAATAGAGAAATCAATTGGATAGTGAATTTGGTGGTCTTAACCCTGAAGCTATTTGGACAATGGGTCCTTCTACCTTCTATAACTCCTAATAGGGTTGCTAGATCTCCTAATAGGGATTCAAAGTATCCTAACAAGGAATAATAAATAATGAATTTATTACAATGGCTCCTAAAAGAGTCCATCATATTACAAGGAACTTTTATATTAGTACATGATCATTTTGTGGGTACCATCTATTGGAATTACAATAGGAAAAGTAAACTTGGGGGGGGGGGGTGTGTGTGGGTGAGGTGAATTAGTAGTTTAAAATTGGACCCATAAAACTTTCACCACACATCCATCTCATACATTCAATAAGGAAAATAAAATAACATGTAAAACATGTACACCTAAAACATGTAAAACATATAATCAATCATACACATATGACACCAAATATAATTACCTAAAAACCCTCCAAGTGAGAAGGTAAAATTGGGGTTGGGATGACACCTACAAATATTCACTACTATAGTAATAAAGTGTATTAAATTAAGGTTACAATGTTTTGATCACGAGTCATGATCTACCCTATGAAAGGTATGCCTTGTTAAAGGCTTACAAGGACTATTAGGTCTCGCCTTATTAGAGGATTTCAACACCCTATTAGAAGTGTGCCTTGCTAAAGGACTTTAACTCACAACTAAGTAAGCACCCTATTAAAGGATTTCATATAGCCTATTAGGACTACTTTATTAAGAGATTTTGACTAAAATCACATGTTAGAATGTTTCATCTTTGATCATGTGGTTAGCACTTGATTGCTTGATAACAGATCACCTCTAAACAATGTCTTCTTGATCCTTCTTGATCAGATCTCTCCTTGGTGTATACTCTTCTCCATCCTCTATTCTACATTGTAGCTTCACTTCATGACTTCTAAGCCACCATGAATGCTCTCTTTGTGCATGCAAACTATTCTCTTTGCTCCTTCTACACTTTACAAAATTGCTAAAGAGTTTAGGGTTTTTCCTCCTTATGAAGGCTTAGGTGCTTAGGGTTAGGTATGAATCTACAATTGAGATTCATCCATTTTTCCATTTAATCCTTCCCATTTTCTGATTGTCTACATGTAATTTCATAGGGTATCCAACTTGATATTTGTCCTTATCTCCAAAATATTGAAATTCAATCTTAAGCCAGTTCAAAAATGGTTTAAATAGTTGTTTTTTCCTTCACAAATAAATATGTCAAAATTGTCTTACTCAGCACCTAAAGTTTTTGATGCTCAACATAAACTATTCTTTATACTGTGACTTGACACCTATATTGCTCAACATCCATTATTCACTCAGCTCTTCTATCAATTGGCATATACTATCTACTCAACACTTGAGTGACTTGGCACATGAGTGGCTCATCACTCTATATGAATCAACATGTCTAATATATATATGTTGTGCTCAACATTTACTACTTATTTATCATGAACTAAGTAAATATCTTAAGTGTGTTGACACTCACTTGTCAAAACCAATCTAAGATAAAAAAATCTCTCCCTTTTACATGAGTGTCAAAAACACTTGAGTATACATTAACATCCTTAATATTATGAGCATAACATATCTCCATTTGGCTTGTATACAAAATTTCAAAATTCAAAATTTTGTAACAACTTATATACCTCAAAAGTTGATAGCTCCCCTTGACTTAATATGTCTATTCTATAACAAAAATTCTGTACTCCTGCCAAGTAAATTTGTCTCTACTAATACACTTTGACTTCATATTCTATTTTGTTGATACTCTTTCATCTGATACTTCTCGTATTTTTACACTTTGACATCATGCTCTATTTTGTTGATACTTCTTGTATTTTGATGCTTCTCCTTATTTTCTTGCTCTCCCTTATTTCTCACTTTCTTATGTCTCCTCCATTCTCTCATTCTTCCCAAAATATTTCTCCACCTTTATCTTATTCCCCCTTTATCTTATTCTCCCCCGTTTGACACTTATGTCAATGGGCTATACACTTATAGTGTGTTTTACTAGAAAAGATTTATGGGCATCCAATATCATTTTGAGAATTGCATCCCAGTTCTCACATGCTACATCCAATGACTTGATTTGGATTGCTAGCTTGGCAGAAAGGTGGACTAGACCATCTAGAGTAAAAGGATTTGGTTCTTTCATCATTGATTTTTTAGTATAGCCTACCTTCTTGTGCAAAATTTCCATATGGGGGGTGAGAGTGGCCTAGATGCTAGTTATTTTGGCCCTGATGTTGGCCTCATCTATTTTCAATATAGCTAACTAACTCTGGGTTTGAAGCAATGTTCTAAAGTACTTCTCACTTTAAGCTAGATTCATTCATAGTTTTACACCTAATGTAGTAATTTGGCTCTCCAAACTCACAATGTGACTTTTAGTCTATGAAGAGCGATGGATTGCACAATTTAGTGTACAATGAGAATATGTTCTCAAGTACCTTCTTCACATCCTCAACCTTAGTTGCTAATGCAACTTGTATCAGTGCTATATTACCTGATATTTTCTCATTCACTTTGCTTTGGAATTTATTTTCTAACCATTCAAGTAATTTTTCATTAGTATCTAGGTCTTCATTACTAACCTTCTCCATTATATCTATTAGTTGTTCCATTAATAGCTTGGTCTTATCTAGAGTTGGAAAACTGAATGCATCTAAAAAGATGTCTTTATATCTTGTAGCCCCTAATTTTTCCTATGCTCCCTTCTAAGCATTTCTTGATCCTTTTTCCTTGCCAAGGCTTGCTATAGTATGCCCATCTATTTGATGGTCATGGTATCATAGTCATATTTTGGAAAATTTATTTCTTCATCAAGGCTCACATCTCCATATTTCTTCTTCAACCTTTGATGAACTCAAGCTTGACACTGAGATCTATAATGGAGTAGCATCTATTCTTGACTTCTAAAGAGTATGACTTGATGGAGTGCTAGATACTGGTAAGATTACTAGGGCTTGAATAGTAGTTTGCTTCTTTAGTTGTGGTATCATCTCACTCTCTTTAGGCTTGACTTATTCTACCACAATGAACCAACTTGCACCTTGATCTTGTGTTATAGGTGCAAATAATTCTATCTAACCTATTTTTTGTTGTTCTATAGTAGCAACTTGTTCTTCTATTGTTCTCTTTTCTACTATATCAATCATGGCAATTATATCAGCCTTGTGTGATGTGGCTTTTGGTATCTTGACCAAAGGTTATACATTAGTGACTTTAGGGATGATAAAAGGTGGTTCTTGTGAATTCACCTTTTCCTTTTTAGTATTAGTCACTAATTTCTATAGCTCATCTACACTTACCAAAATAGGACTATCACAAAGTTTGGCCTATAGTGTAGATTGATCTAGTATCTTCTTCAAATCATCATCTGTAAGGGGATTGATGTTTTGAGTTGTTAGATTAGAAACATCATTAATAGTTATTCTCTTAGTAGTCTCCCCTATTACATTCTGAGGACTAACAATCAGCAATTGTGTGTCTTGCACACTTTATTCTTGTTGCTACTCTTCGTTAGTTGTTACCTTGTCATCTATTGTCATTGCTACTCATCCCTTAACAATAACTTTATTCTTATCATCTTCTTCATCATACTTGAACTCAATGGGTTCTTCCTCACCTTCCTTTGTTGTAGTTAACCCATAAGTAAGTTTCCACATCTAAGTGGTCTTCTTAACAACATCCTTAATATTATTTTTCAAAATGCTAAAGGCTCTGTATTTAGGTACAAACCTAACTGCATATTTCTTCACACCCTTAGAAATTTGTGCCTTAGTCAATTTAGGCATCACTTGAGCTAGATATGTTTCTCTAATTTGTTTCTCCAAGTTTAGGTAGTAGTGCTATTTTTGCTTTCATCTATCATATAGACTCTTAGGCATTGAGTTTGCAAGTTCTGGTGGAGTTGTCTTGAATTTTTCCATCATGGCATATATGGCCTCCTCCACTTGATTTTTCTCTACTTTACCCAAATTATAAAAATCAACATGACTAAATCCTAATAATTCTACACTATTCTTAACATTTTCACATAAATTTTCTAAATCTAACAAAGGATTATGACTCGCAACCTTAAATTGGCTTTTATCATTTGATTCTATTTTGTCTTCATTTGACATAACTTGTGCCACATATGTTCTTCTTGACCTTTTCTACTCTTGGCCTCCTTGCTCTATTGGTTTGGTCTTTTCCTTGGCCTTTTGAGTTGTTGCACATGTAATATCTCTTGTAGTAGGTGTAGTGGGCTTGGGTTGACTTGGCTTGGCTACTTTCTTAGCTTTAGTCACTGGTTGGACCTTAGCTTGCCTCTTCTTTGGCTCGGTAGGAGTAGTTGCTTCCTTGGTTTCTTCTCCCTCAGCACCCTTAGTCTCCTCCTCTTATTGGTCTTCTCCCATACCTTGTGCAAATGATAATGGTTCTTGTGGTTGGGTTTCTTCTTCCTCTTCATCCTCTTCATCCTCTTCTTCTTCTTCTTCTTCTTCTTCTTCTTCTTCTTCCTCCTTAGCACCCTCTCCAAACTTATCTTTCAACTTATTCACTATCTCCTCCTTTTTCTTAATGGCAAAGGTAGTCTTCAATTCTATGGTAATTTTGGACTTTACCATCTCATAGTTTCCAAATATCTTTGCACTTTCATCTACCTCTTCTATAGGTAATGTAGTAATGGCTACAGAGGCTTCATCCACATTAATTTCATAACCTAAGCATCTCAACCATCTTATCCTTTGTGTAGTAGCTTGTACATAAGTATAATCAGCATCCACTAGAAAACATACATCATCATAGTGTTTCTCTACTAGTGACACTAGTATTCTCAATATTTCATTCATTGACTTCTTGAAGTCTTCAAAATAACTCGCCATCAAGGATTCAAAATTCTCTCCTTGTTGTTCAATGTATTCACCAATATGTACTACTATTGATCTGTTGGTTTTACACCCCACAGTTCCAAATAAAGGGAATGTGTTTTCCACATAAAATAATATGCATATCAATATAGAAGAAAATTTTAATTGTGCACTCTTAGTCTTTCTAATTATTCGAAGGTTCTCCATCAATTTTTGTAGTTTTAGCTTTGCTAGATTATATGTGTGACATTTCTTGACAATTTTGTATCCCATATCCACAGCTATATAGGGCACAATGTTCAATCTACCAGATTGGAAAAGCTTTTGTCAAATCACCCTTATAGAAAAATCAATCAATGGATGAGTAATTGTATCAACTATCATGCCTCTTTTATTCTAAACAGCTCCAATATTCTTTTTAATCACCTCCTTTGAATCACTTCTTAGTGTCTTAGGCCAATCTAGGGTTGGTAACCAATAACCCTATGAATTATTCTCTTAGTAATTTTGATAGGTACATTATCCAAACATAATGAGCCATCATGAATTCAGCTAAGCACTATCCTTATCCATTCCATTTTAAACACATTTAGAAAATTTAGGGCTCTTCTCAACCCTTTCCTCTCAACAATTTTGAACTCTTCCTTCAACATTCCATTATCATAGAGTCTTCCATATGCTTCCCTGATCTCCATACCACCAATGCTACCAATTTTACAGCTATAGCATTTTCTTACATCTTGCACCATTATCACATTTAGTGGAATCATCAACAATGCACCAAAAGGGTCTTCCTATAAGAAATGTTAGGAATAGCTTTGAAATTGGGTTTCTTGACCTCATTACTCACTAACTAAATATTCAAAACTTCCTTTTCCTCTACATTGATTAAACTTGATTCCATAATGTCAAACTAGGTTTTACAAAATTTAAATTGTGTAGCTTAGCTCTTGATAAATACCTTATGAAATCTGAGAAACTGGTGTAGAATTACTACTCAAATCTTCTACAACTACTTTGAATGAATTTCTAGATCGCCTTCTACTCTACCCACTCTTTCTTGAATTTGAAATGATGAAAAATGAGCTAAAATTGATCAAATACCCTTCAAAAACCTTGCAATAAATTTTGAGTGCTTATGCAATTGTAAGCTTGGCATTAACCAATATTAGGCTCACTTAGAAACCACTATGAGCTTGACATCAACTAGTATTTCACTCAGCACACATAGGAAATATTTTATTCTCGAAAAAAACATGAAAAACCTAATGATTATCTTGGCTTTCTAATAACACCTTGCATCTTTATTCATTCTAATGTAATCTTTTTAGTGCTAAGTCATTTTGGAACTAATGTATGATATAACATTTAAGTATCAATCCTAGGTACCTCTTGATTTCCTAGTTTGATGAGGTGTGATCACCTGAACCATTGGTTGAAGTGTTCCCTTCTCCATTTGATTTACTACAATCATCCTTTCTCTTCTATGTCTTGTTCATTTCTTCTCTAATGTGTTCAACATCTGTCTTGTCTTTACCTTTATCAAATTCACAACTTGGCACCTTTGACCTAGTTATACAATACCTACTAATGTGACTAGTCTTCAAACAACTAATATTTGGTTTGGCTCAACCATCTTTGGTAGTTACCTTTGAAGTGTGTCCTAATACAATTCTTAGGAACATTTCCAGATTCTTGACAATAATAATAACTATATCTTGTATTATAATTCTAGTTATAAGAGTTTCCTTGTTCCTTACCTCTACTTGCTTGTTTGATGACCACATGGATATGGATCTGCATTCAAAAGCTTTATGTCCATACTTCTAATATTTGTAGCAATATTCTTCAAATCTTTGTGTGTGCATGGTCTTGGTTCTACATTCATGTGCTTGATGACCTTGTTTGTTGCAATTATGAAAGTGGACCATGTTCTTAGGCTTGATATTATGATTTGTTGTCTTGCTCCTACATAGATTAGCAGTATTTCCTTTCTTACCACAATTATGAGAAGTGGGCTTGGATTTCTTACTTTTTTTGTTCCTTTCTTCTGCATTTTTGGATAACTCTCCTTCTTTAGTGCTTGTATATCCTAGTCTAGATGTATCATTATTAGATCTAGGGGATCTCAATAGTTGCTCAAAATATTTGATGGCTTCATTTAGTTTGTTGAAACTTTCAAAAAATTCCTTTTCCCTCTTTAGGCCACTCTGCAATTGCTCATTCTACAATTTCAATGTTGTTATCTCAATGTCTGTAACATTAGGTTCATAGTTGTCATTCATCATTTGACTTATAGTATCCAATTGCATGTTGGAAATCTTGGTTAGTTCTAATGATTTCTCTTCTAGTCTGTTGGCTAAAATTATTATTTTTTCTTCAATCATAGCTTTGTCATCCATGGCTTTCTTCTTCTATTCAGTCACCTCACATAGCAGTATAGCTTGTGATTCTTGCTCTAACTTGAAATTTTTGATTTCCTTAGCTTGGGCTATATTCTTTTCCATTAGATCTGTAATTGCTGCATCAAATTGATTTGAGTCTCCATCTATAACTAACTTAGTGGTGTCTATCTCTCTTTATTGTGTCATTCTCCACAATAGCAATTTCCTTCCTTCTCTTCAATGATTTGTTTAATTCTTCTCTTACTTCATTCAGTTGATTTAGAATGAGATGTATTTCAATCTCCTAGTTCTCAATAGTCTTTCCCAACTTGTAGACTTTCATTTCAAGATCTTTCCTCAAAGCTACAAAGCTTCTCTTTTAGAGAACTAGGCTCTGATACCCATTGTTAGAATTACAATAGGAAAGGTAAACTTTTGGGGGGGTGAATTAGTAGTTTAAACTTGGACCCATAAAAATTTCACCACACATGTATCTCATACATTCAATGAGTAAAATAAAATAACATGTAAAGCATGTAAATCTAAAACATGTAAAACATATAATCAATCACACACATACGACACCATATATGATTATCTAGAAACCATCCAAGTGAGAAGGTAAAACTAGGGTGGAGATGACACCCACAAACCTTTACTATTGTAGTAATAAAGTGTATCTAATGAAGGTTACAATGTTTTGATCATGAGTCATGATCTACCCTATGAAAGGTCTACCTTGTTGAAGGCTTACAAAGACTGTTAGGTCACACCTTGTTTGAGGATTTCAACACCCATTTAGAAGTGTACCTTGCTAAAGAAATTTAACTAACAACTAAGTAAACACCCTATTAAAGGATTTCATACAAAATTTTAGGACTACTCTATTAAGAGATTTTGACTTAAATCACCTGTTAGAATGTCTTAGCTTTGATCATATGGTTAGCACTTGATTGCTTGATAAAAAATCACCTCTAAACAATGTCTTCTTGATCCTTCTTGATCAGATGTCTCTTTGATGTATACTCTTCTCTATCCTCTATTTTACTCTAACTGATACTATAATGTATTTTCACTTCATAACTTCTAAGCCACAATGAATGCTCTATTTTCACATGCAAATATTCTAATTTCTCCTTCTAAACTTTACACACTTGCTAAAGAGTTAAGTGTTTGTCCTCCTTTTGAAGACTTAGGTGACTTAGGGATAGGTATGAATAAATGACTAAGATTCATCCATTTTATCACTTAATCCTTCCCATTTTTTTATTGATTGCATGTAATTGCATAGGGAATCCAACTTGAGATTCATCCTTATCTCAAAAATATTGAAATTCAAACTTAAGTTGGCTCAAAAATGGTTTACAAAGTTGTTTGTACCTTTACAAACAAATATGTCAAAACTATCTTACTCGACATCTAAAGTTTCTAATGCTTGGCATACACTAATCTTTATACTATGACTCATCACCTATATTGCTCGATATCTACTATCCACTTAGCTTATGTGTTACTTGGCATATACTATATTCTTGACACTTAAGTGAATTGACACATGAGTGGCTCATCACTCACAATGAATCAGCATATTCTAATATATACATGTTGTACTCAACATGTACTTCTTGTTCAGCATGAACTAAGTAAATAGCTTAAGTGTGTTGACACTCACTTGTCAAAACCAATCTAAGATCAACACCATCCCCACTAGGGTTTTCCCTTTGATCAAGGGATTCTCTATTTAACATATATGGTTTGATTGTGTATGTGTATCTTCTTATGGTTTTTGATTATATTTTCCACATGGTTGAGGATTAATAAAGTTGATAAATGTTTTATTAGGTGGATAAATGATTCACCCCCTTTCCCAAGTCTTAGTTATCTTGGTGGACTTTACTTTCCAACACAACTATCCACTACCTTCACTTGATAAAGTGTTATAGATTGTGAATGGATCCAAGATAATGTCATTTTTGAATGGGGAATCAAGATACAATCAAGTAATGGTGGATGAATAGGATAGATTAAAGACAAAATTCACCACATAGTGAAGAACATTCTCAATAGGTGAATACATTTTGGGCTAATCAACATTGAAGCCACATTTCAATGAGCCAAGGAAACCTTTTTCAAAGGATTGGTGAAAAAGGGAATTTCCATTTACATGGATGAACTTACTATCTTATTGAAGAACAAGCAAAATTGCATTGTAAATTTGAAACAAGTGCTTAATCAATGTAGAAAGTTTGGCATATCCCTTAGTCCCAAGAAGTTTTCATTTGGGATTGCAAAGTTGCAGCTCCTTGGACTTATCATTTATAAATTTTGTGTTTAATTGATGTAGAGTGAGAAGAAGAAATAATTAAATTATTTTTACCCAACAATCATAAATATTTAAAGCCTTTCTTTAGGAAGATTAAATTCATGCAAAAACTCATCAACGGTTTTGTTGAAATAGTGTGCCCTCTCAATAATTTTCTAAAGAAAGGACTGAAAATTGAATAAACTCCTTAGGTCAAGAAATCATTAGAAGATATCAAGATAGGAATTTCTACAACTCCAGTACTTGTGAGTCCAAATTATCAATTAATATTCAAGGTCTATTCTTTTTCCTTAGAGCATGCGTAAACATTCTCATGCAAAAGAAGAATTGTGAAAATAAGAGGTCCTTTTCTTTCATGAGTTACCCTTTGAAGAAATATAAAATAAATTATCATAATTTGGATACATAATATTTTTCCTTGGTAAAAGGAATCAAGAATTTTTCCACTATATACTAGGAAGAAAGGTGCATGCCATTGTACCTAAACCATACTCAAGTCATTGTTGATGCAAAATGAGCTAGGTGAAAGGAGAGGGACACAAATGGCTATCTTGTAGGAATTTGACTTGTAAATTCAATCTATGAAGTTGGTAAGAGGACAAGGATTATCTAAGATGATTGCAAAAAATGAAGAAACGGTATATTTTATTATGTATACACAAAAGATAGAATCATATTAGATATCTAGTATGAAGATACAATGTATAACCTTTTTGAAAAACTAATGTCCTGAGGGGATGCATAGTTCATACTATACATATTTAAAGGTGAAACTATTAGAATAATTATAATTACTAAGAGGAGGTTGAATCAATTATCCAAGGTCTAGATGTACCAACTAAAAAAGAACACTTAAACTAAGTCTGATCTTTAGATTCATTAGCTTGATCTCAATAGTCAACTTTTAGTAACATCAACTAGTAGTCTACTATCCTAAATATAAAAAACTTGCAAAATGTAAAAAATAACAATAACTCATCACATATAACATCCACACAAATTTGACCCTAGGAAATAATGTGGAAACCCAATTTGGAAAAAGTCACCAGTAACATGTCACCAATCTTTTCACTTCTGAAGTGATCTCTATTAGGAGCCACCACTGTTAAAGGTTACACAACACACTATTAAATTTGACCTTGTTAAAGGATTTAATCACCCTTTTAGGAGTTGCCTTATTAGAGGAATTTAGAACATTCTATTAGAATTCCACCTTGATAAAATGATCTACGTATATTTGTTAGGTCAAACTTGATTAAAGGGTTTCAAACTGATACAATGGTTAGAAACTAATAATAGGTTTTGATTTGAAAAACACAAATCAGTTTGCAATAACATATCTCAAATTTTCTAAAATTTTGATTAATTGGTTGGCCTTCATTGTTATCTTAGTCTCTGATTCACTTGGCAACCTTTCAAGCAATCACTCTTGACCTCTTCTAAACTCTTCTCAGCCTTCTTCTTAATTTTTCCAATGAATAGTATTAATAACTACCCCAATATTTTTCCACTTAAATATTACCGTAGATATTAGATTTTGGTCAGATTCATTGAATCCTTCTAATATTTTATCTCCTCTTTTCTATTCTCCAAACTTCTCCTTGAATTATTTCATACAAAAATGAAAACATAGTTTTCATTGATTTAAATGTTCTAGGTCATCCATTTCTTACAGGAGTATTTTCTATGCCCAATCAAATTCCCCTATTGAATCTAGTACCTTTACTGTAACCAATTATTGTTGCTCCAATGTTGACATTTTCATATTAAGAGTATGAGCCCCAAAATACTATATTCTTTGAGCAAAAGACTTCTCCACCTGCTAAACTCAAGAAAAATGTGGCTAGGGAGGTTAAGGCCATAAAGAAGATGATGTTTCTTTTATCTAATGAAATCATAAAAATAAAGTTAAATTCCTCAAGAAACCAATGAAATAATCCCAAATAACTTGTTTCCCAAAACAATTATTCTCAAAATTAGAGCAAAAATTATGGCTTGAATGATAACATTAACACTGAGAATAATGATATTACAACTATGAGTCCAAGTGAAAATGGATATGGGTACAATGATGTTTCAGATCAACATCTCCAAATCATGGAGAAAACAAACTTTTCACTTTAGTGCAATGGTGTTTGAATCATATGATAAATCTACAAGAGGACATAATGATGAAGATGATCAAGAGAATTTTTTGTTCCCATTCAATGAAGAGAAAGAGCATGGGACCTTTGGGATAGATGTTTATTGCAACAATAATAAGAACACACAAATTTTAAAAAGTAGAGAGGAATATCTAATAGATGATGTCTCTCTATGGTTACATTCTACTCCTCCAGACATGGACGTCTATAATACTCCAATTAATTATGAGGCTCCAACCAACATTACCCTGATAGTTCAGAAGTAATTACATGTAAAGGATGAGTTTTTGAAAGGTTTTATGGATAACATAACAAGAAATTTGAAGTATCTTGGAGAAGATAATATTCCAAACATCCTTTTTCTTCCTAACTATTGTCACCTCCATCAAAGGATTCATTTAGAGTTGGAATGTTCTAGTTGCCAAGGTGTAGTATCTAATGCATTAGTGTGGACAGATCAACCTATTGAAATTGTCAAAAGTAATGAAATTGTCTCAAGTTTTGATGTTGCAACAAATTTGAATATTCCAAGAAATTTTGAGGGTGCGGCAAATTTTGAAATGCCAAAGCTCCATGAGTTGTAAAAATTCTCAAAGTTGCAAAAGATGATGTATATGTAGAAGATTTTAAGGTGGCTAAATTTTTTGAATTGGGAAGTCATCAAGATGAAGATACCAATGATTTTATTATGATATTGACTCCCCATAGGATAATGATAAGATACTTCCATCAAAACAAGATATTTCATTAAATGAGATGGATATAGTTCTTAATTTGATCTCAAGCTTGACTAAGGAAATATTTATTTATGTGTATTCTACACATATATCAGGCCATGCAATAACCAATTCATGTAGAATCCATCCATTTGGGTTTCATTCATAAGTAAGTTGTCCTAATTTTTTATTAGCTTAGAAGATTGCAATGGAAGGTAACTATAATTTTAAACATGCTTCTTTGTGATATGAGAGAGAAAACACCTTAATTAATTATATTAATGAACCTTGTAATTCAAAAGGAAGGTGATAATAAGGACCATAAAAATAATGTTCTATCTTTTGGGTCTTGTTATGATAGCTATATTATATTAGCAACACTAATTTTTCCTTGTCTATGTGGAGTTGTGTATCATGAGATAAGACCACAAGAAGGAAAGATTAAAATGTGTGAGTGTACCCCTATGGTGGGGGACTCGCTAGATTAGTTGATATCTTTCCATTATCCCTCTCAATTTGATGATTTTCAATTTAAATATGATGCTCAAGATAAGGAAACATGTTTTTGGATTAATCATAACCATGGAGAGTTACCACAACTTCTAATTTTGTGTGATTTGTACCCAAAATTTGAATAAAGATTGTCAAAAAAAAAAATTCTGAGTATAAAGAAGGATCAACATTTTTTTGAACTATATGGGTAGGGTTATTACTATTTCACATAATGATAAATCTACTGACAACCATCTACAATTCTTATTATTCAATTTTTTCTGTATATATATTTTTTGTTTTTTTTTTAATAATTTTTTTTTTGTCTTTTTAGTTAGGTGTTAGTTTTCTTTGGGTTGAGTCCATTTTTTTGATATTTTTCATCTTCTTTGCTATTTTTCATTTTTTAGTCTTTGAGTCAAGGAGTAACTATGTTTTGTCAAGGTTGTTCCCAACATGTGGTCCGTCCCAAATAGTCTCAGTTTTTGGAAGAGATATTTCTTTGTCAAAGCATTTGGATAAGTATGTTTCTTGTATGTACTAAATACAAGTGTTGCTCGTAGGGAAAGAGGAGTTTTAGCCTTAAAATTGGATTCTAGATTTATCACTCTCAACACTTTACAATTTTTTTAAAATGGTCATCTAGGTTTCTTTTTGCTAAGGGATGTAGATACCTAAATGTGATTACACTACTAAGTAATATTATTTAGTTATCTTCTAGGATATTATTGATTAAATATTTTATATTTAATTAACTAATCATCATCCCCTAGTTAATTAATTAAATTAATTATAGTCCAATTGATATAATTATGTGACAAGCCAAAGTCAAATTATCAGTTAAATCCCTATTCCTCTATTAAATTAAATAATTACACTCTACCTCTTTGATTTTATCCCACATCCCCTTTTATTAAATAAATCATTTAATAAATAGATTCCTAACCCCTAAACCATTCCTAAACCTTATCATTATCCAAATCCAACCTATTCACCCATGTTAAACACACTTAGCCAGCTAATTAACCTATCTCATTAATGCTAAGTCACTTATAATCCTAATCCCTATTGTGGATCCAAAACACATGCCCCATTTTTAACTTCAAAAATGGGGACCCCTTTTTTGGCTTACATAAGGTTTTTCGTCAAAATAGGATATCTTCCAAGGTGCCTCAAGGAGTAGAGTTTTTGTAATTTGGGTTTAGGATTCTAGTCAATTAGAGTCATTTTTATCCCCTATCACTGGTATAATAATATTTATCTTTTGTGTAGGTCATAATGGCATCTTCATCATCCATAACACACAAAAATTACCATGATATTGCATGTGCATTTTCAAAATAGATGCCTTGGATTTCATATAGAAGAAGCAGAAGGAGTTCAAGTATATGAAAATGTAGGGCTATAAAGAGGCCATAAATCATCAATAATATCAACAATAAGTACAGTAGAGTGCTCCCAGACCTTGTCTAAGAAAAACCTAGAAGTCATTTTCAAAACTAAGAACTTTGATTTTTGGGTGAATTGAGCACCTTGTGCACTTACTTGAAGGTACATAGCTGCACTTTTGGTCAAGGTGCATTTTTTGAAGGTGCACAAGGTTTGCATTTCAATTTTGAATATGCATAAGTTGGAAGATTCTTGAAGGTGTGTAGGGGCACAAGTGCTCAGGTGCACAGGTGCGTAATTTGATGATTAGGTGAAGGAATCATCTCGAGAAGGTGTGCATGTCTAAATATGTGGAGGTACACAATTTTAGAAGTCTTGAAGATGCCCAAAGTCCTAAAGATACTAAGGTGCACAAGTGTACAATTTTACAAAGTTTTGAAGAGAAAAGTGAATAGGTGTGCAAGGTGTGCAAATGGGCCTAAATCATTAAAAATAACAAATTAAGTAAACCAAAGTGCTTCAGACCTTGTTTGACAAAAACCAAGAAACCATTTTCAAAACATATAACTTTTATTTTTGGGTGAATTGGGCACCTTGTGCACTTCCCTAAAGGTGTACAAGTCCATAGGTGCACAATTTGAATTTTTTAGTCCTGTTAGAAGGTGCATATGTGTGTAGGTGCATAAAGATAGAAGTTTTGAAGAGAAAAGTAAATAGGTTCACAAATAGGCCTAAATAATCAAAAAGATCAAAGTAAGTACACAAGAGTGATCTAAACCCCCATTTAAGAAATACCTAGAAACCATTTTCAAAATTGAGAACTTTGATTTTTTGGTGAATTGAGCACCTTGCACAATTCCCTGAAGGTGCACATGTGCACAATTTGAATATTTGTTGGATGAATTATCTTTAAAGGTGTGTAGGTACAAATATCTAAAACATATATAGGCCCCCCAAGGTCCCAAACATTACCATGCATGACTTCCTTTTCTTCTATAGTAGATAAGATCACACTCAAACCCATGACTTTCAAGTTCCAAGGAATTCTCAAGAAGTCACACTTCATGATTTCCATAGGGAAGTGAGGGAAAAATATGAAGCTTTAGACTTATTAACTCCTCAAAAAAATCACATTTTCCATCAAAAATTTCAAAGGGAAACATCCAAACATCATTTTGGTTGAAGGTCAACTAGACTTAGATGATGAAAACTAAAAATTATGAAGTTAGAAAAAATTCTACCTCTGGAAAAATTGTGGAGTTCAAAAAATTCTAACTCTAATAACTTGTGGAGTTTGAAAAATTCTAACTCTGACGAATTGAGGAGTAAGAAAAAAATTCTAACAATTGAAAAATCATGGAGTTCAAAAAATTCTAACTCCAAAAAATTGTGGAGTTAGGAAAATTAGAACTCTGGAAAAGTGTGGAGTTAAAAAAATTCTAACTCTTGAAAATTGTGGAGTTAGAAAAATTCTAAGTCTAGAAAATTGTGGTGTTAGAAATAATTCTAACTTTGGAAAATTGGTAAGTTAGAAAAAAAATTACTCTGAAAAATTATGGAGTTTCAAATAAAATTCACTTTGGAAAATTGACATTTAGAAGAATTTTTGGATTTTTGGGTCCTATCACCAAGGTCCTAAGGTGCACATGTGCATAGATGCGCATGTGCACTTTTCCAAGGTGCATTTTTCTCATAGGTGCACCAACAATTTTTGAGAAAGAAGTAGTGTGCCAATAGGTAACTGCTAGTTGCTATTTTAGAGCATTCCATGCACCAGAAACATATTTTAATGGTAGTTCAACTCCTAGAAATGCCTAGAAAAGGCCAAGCTTCCATTTTTAGAGCTTCTAGAGACTCCCAAATCATCTAATGACTTCTATCTTCTTATCTTCTCATTATTTTATTATTTAGGTCATGTAAAGACTCATGTACCCAATAATTGAGATAAACAAGGGTGGAGAACTACTTAGCACCATTTAGAGAGTCAATTTGTATATAACTAGATTTTTAAAATTAGTTTTTAGCATGAGTTTGAGTTTTAATAGCTCTCACACCTAAAACAAAGGGAGGATATGATTTCTTATAAATACATGGATGTAATATGTACTAGAGGCCATTATTTTGATGCAATAATATATGTTACTAGTGCTTTCATTTAGAGTATAGTTATTCTTGCTGGAGTGTGTTATTTTTGTGAATGTATGTTCATGAATAAAAATGGAGCCAATGGTTTTATTGTGTTGTTATGATTGTGAGATCTTTTAGTTTTGGTATTATCTTCAAGTTAACAAATTTGACTAACACACTGAGTTGGAGAAAAGATCACCTTTTTTTCTTGTCCTTGTCTTGCATGAGTGCACCGTTTGTGCCCTTGTGATTTTATGAGAAGTGAAATATCTTTTGGTTATAATTTAAATCCCATCAACAATTTCATCAATGGAATTGAGGAAGTGTTGTTCCTATTTTCATTGGTTTCTTACCTAATCTTTTTGACAATTTAATTCATAGACGTGTTGTTTTCATGGTTTATATTTAGGAATTTCCCATTCAAGTTATTTTCTTAAATCTCTTGTCACCCTTTCCTTTTTATTTTCTTTTTAAACAATTGGTTAAAATAGGAATTCATATAGTTTCATCGATAAAGTCCATTCATCACAAAATAGAAAATACCAAAATATATCTCTTTTTTGGTTACTTTTCAAAATAACAAGCAGACCAAACATCTTATTCAAAATTGTTTTTAACTAGGAAAAGCATCCTTGTGAACATACACATTTATCTTCAACTGAGAAAATTTCAGTAGGTCACAAGATCACTAGGAAGCTTGGAGTTGATCCTAGATTATCTTTTCAAGAGAGGGATTCACAAGGATGCCTACCATCCAACATCATGCAAAAGGATATATCAATAGAAGTGGTGCTAGAAGGAGGACCACAAACCATTCAAATAAGAAAAACAACTTGCTATTTGAAATTTTTGCAATTTTTAGACATTCATTAAAAAAAAATTCCATCACTATCAGAAGTTAATGTAGATGCACTTTCTAAAGGTGCATTTTTTGAGGTGCACCTTTCTAGAATAAACACAGGTTCCTATAATTTAGTCACTTTCACAAGCCTTATAGTGATAAAGGGATATCAATAATTCTACCACTCCTATTTCAAATTTCATCATCTTCCTTAGTTCCACTAGAACTTACCTCCACCTACCATTCCACCTAACCCTCCATCCATGGATTTCTTCAATGCCCAAAGTTCACATTTGAACCTAACTAGTTCATTACATGACTTGCCCAAAAATCTTGAAAAGCTTTTCCCATGGTTCATCTATGGAAAATCATGAACAAGAGAAGATAATAATAAAATTTTCAAGAAAATCTATAGTTGAAACCAAATTCATCATATGTACATGGTCTATTGCCTTTTCCCTTACACTTTGGGAGAAACAAAATTCAATTGGTACCTCAATATTCCACCAACAATAATAAGGGATTAGTCCTCTTTTGAGAACAAATTTTTGGAACAATTGAAGATCTATATTGATCCAACTATCCTACATCATTAGTTCATCTCAATTATGAGGGATCCCACGAGAATATTTCACAATTTAATCAAGTCTATAGAATGTATCAAAGAATAGAGTTTCCTTATATTATACCAAAAGAGGCTATCATCCAAATGTATTTGGGAAAAAGGGATTCATTAACTTCTATTTTTATAAGAAGGCTCCCACCCAGAGACATTCATAGCTTTAAAAAGGTCTTTTAAGATGTTGTTAGATTCACAAAGTAGGTAGATACCCATGGTGGAGGGAAATTTGTGTCTTCCTTCACTTTGAATAATACAATAGGCATACCACCATTTCTAGCAGGAGCATCTACTATGCCCAATCAAATGCCTAAGTTGAATCTAGGACCTTTACTACAACATGCTATTGCTACTCTAATGCCAACAATTACATATTCAGGGTATGAGCCCTAAAAGACTATATTCTTTGAGCAAAAGAATTCTCCA